>CM041777.1:427805671-428267163 GCA_023374045.1 Limonium bicolor | reverse complement strand
GCAATACAACAATCAACACTTCTCTCAACACAACAATCAACATTCCTCCCGGGTCCATCAAGAAGAAGTAATCCACCCTGAACTTGATCATAGCAAATCATTCGGTATGATCACAGGTCTGTAAAAGGGAGGTAGATCTTTTCTTTCAGTAATAGGTATCATAGGATAGACTTCATCATACCAAGAAATAAAAGCTGAATTGTGAAATTGTCAGATTTTACATTCTTCTTTTTTGGAAAAATTCATGCGATAGCACTAAAATTTTTGTTAATTCACAATAGACCACAGTTTTTAAAAAGTTTTCCAGATACCACAAAAAATAATTTTAATTCACCAGATACCGCAGAGTATTAACCCATAACTTTTTATGACCAAAATACCCTTAATTATTAACAAACATAGTTCATAGGATACCACAAAAATATTTTTAAATTCACAAGATTCCACAATATTTATTATTATATATAAAAAATAAAAATAAATACATTTTATAGGTTTATTAATATATATGTTGAAATTTTATAAAATTAAAAATACAAAATATATAATTAAAAATAATAAATAAACTAAAAGTACCAAAAAAAGTTAAAAATGATAATTCAATTTTTTTGCTTAATAAATACCTAAGGTGCCAATGGCAAATGAGCTAGTAAAATGCTCTCAAGGAGTTTATTAAGGGCATATGTATTGATGGGTGTATTTCCAGGTCAAAGGCAATATACACATGTGGAAATTCAGTGTTTATGGTTTATGCAATTTAAGGGCCTAAGAGCCATGTTATTTAAGGGCTTAAGTGCCAAAGCAATTGATTATGCACTATATTGTGATGTAGTGTAAATTTGGTGAAGTTTTGTGTGTGAGAAGGTTCTTAATGGATTTAGGTGCTCTTGAATGTTTAATGGTGAAACCTATGTGTTTTGGTGTGTTGAAGTGCTAGGAGAACCTATGGCAAAATTCAGATAATGTACAAGAAGTTTAAGTGCTTAAAAGAGCTTTGATGAACTAAGAAGTGTTAGGAGTGAATAAATGTGTTACTAGGGAAGAAAACATGTGTTAAGGTGTTTTAGAGTGTTTAAGGGTTTAGGTATTACCTTGGGAATTCTAGAAATTCAATGAGTGTTTCTGAGGATGTACTAAAGTCTTGGAGAAATTTGTTTAAGGTTTAGGTAATGCTGATGTACAAGGAGGGGATGGTGTTTAGGTAAGGTGTGGAAAAAGAGTTTAGTTAGTAAGAGAAGATGCTTGGGAGATGATGTTGTGATGGTGAGGAAACATTTTTTGTATAGTGGTCATTATAGGTGAAACACCACCTAGAAAGCCAATGGGAGATGTTTCAAGTGTTAAGAGATTTTGTAAGAAAAGTGAGTAACAAGTTGGATAATGTTTTAAGGTGGATCAAAGTGATATTTTGGTATTAGAATATTCCTAAGCTCATGTATGAAGTTTGGGTAAACAATGGGTGAAGAGAACAAGTTGAACAAGGCTTGAAAATGCATAATGTGCAATTCTGTAGCATTGGTCCGGGACTTAGTTAAAAGTTAAAGTCCCGGACCACATATCAAAACTAGCCGAGAGTTAGAAGACTGTCTTGGTCCGGGACTTGGGGTGAGTACAAGGTCCCGGACCACCCTATTAAAATCACCCGAGTTTCCTTAAGTGCTGGTCCGGGACTTAAGGTAAGGACCAAGTCCCGGACCACTCTAAAAATGTTGTTTAAGGTTGGGAAGTGATGTCTAATGATGGGGATTGATATGTAATGACGTTATAAAGTTGTTAAGGACATGTTAGGTGAGTTATAAAGATAGTTGAGTGGGTGGAAAGTTGTAAGAAAATGTGAAAGTAAAACAAGTTAAAAATGTTAAGTTATTTAACTAGTTAACGGTGTTAACCATGGTCGTTCAACGTTACACAAACATGTTACCACCAATGTTAACAGAAGCAACTTTAATGTTACCAGTGGTTCGAGAATGTTCGAGGAACATAAGTGGACAAAATAGAGTGGACTCCGGTGACAGGTATGGTTTTCTTGCAACCTGTGTCCTACCGGATTACACCGACTTGTATGCCAATGTATTTTTCTGTATGTTTGCCACGTTATAAGATAATTCATGAAACGAGTTTACAGTCGTTATTGTTGTTGTGTGTTTACGTACCGATACCGGTAACCTCGAATGCGCATGAAAGGCTAGTTAACCACTATTAGGTAAACGTAAGAGAACGGTATCCGGTAATAACGTTTCCAACCTAAGGAACATTCTAACCACGGCTATGCGTGAGTTGGTTGTGTGATGTTGTTGTGAATGTGTGACCCTCCTTTGTGTGATTAACTCAGTTGTAATACTGTATTGTGTGCTGGTGTGATAGGTTCCACAGCGGAGTCTTTATTGTGAATATTTATATATTATGGGGGGTGAGGAATCTGGTTGTTCCGGTCGCGCGTTGTTTGGGAGTTGTTGTATAAAGTTTCTTCAGTTTCCTCTCTGTTGGTTGTTTTCCTTCGTTGGTCTTCAATCACCCCTGAGCTTAACCAAGGCTCTTGACTCACGTCTGTTGGGGATTATGTATGTTGTGTTCGGATCACTATATCCGATCCATCTTTATGTTAAGTTATTCGTTCGTCTAACAGGACGGTAACGAGTTATGTAAACGAGCTTAGCATGAGTTTGACAGCTTCCTCTAGGCTCTCCCAGTGAACTAACTATGCTTGGGGCGGTTCCTAAAGAGATCCGTTTAAATGTGAAGTAGGTGGATCATGGATATGAATCCCAATGTATAAAAGAGACGTTTATGGATTAACCCGACTAGTGGGTAAGTGTCGTCTATTAAGGAAATAGCTCCATTAAAGGAGAAACACTCTAGGGTCAAAGAGCACAAAGAGTGATTCATTAGGTGTAGATATGTTGTCTGTATTTGTTGTGCCCACTGTAGTGAATTGTAATACGTTTGTGTTATTTATGTACATGCATGATTTAAATGTAATCAACCGCATGCTAAGACGACAATTAGTTGTGCGTGGCCCGGTAGCATGTGGGCTGCGGGATTACCATACCAGCAAAGGTGCTGAGCCCCTTGGGGGCCACCCTTTCTTCTCTTTCCTATTTCAGGTACAAGGAGCTGGAAGCCGTTCGAGAGTAGGACGGGGTAGTTGTTGTACATGGGTAGCCTTTTAAATTGTGTATGTGTTGTAGGTGTAGTAAGACCGAAATTGTTATCGGCATCAGTTTGTAAATACTCGGTACAGTTGGAATGTTTATGTATATTGGTTGTTGTTGGTGGAAAGGGATAGTAATGTGTAGATGCTCGGGAATCTAGTCCATCAGACCGATACAATGTATATGTATTAGCCATGTTAGCCACGTGGGTGGTTAACGGCGTGTAACACCATTGAGTTAAGTAAGTGATGAGTTAAGTTTTCCGCTGCAGTTTGTTGTTAATTGTGTTGTTGTTAGTTGGGGTGTTACAAGTGATGTGGCCATCTTCCTTGGATACTCTGAAAGAAGCCGGGCATACAAGGTATACAACAAAAGGACATTGAAGGTGGAAGAAAGTTTGCACGTTGTCTTTGATGAGGCTAACATACTCAAGATCAGGAAATCTGATAGAGATGAATTGGATTTGATCTAGTTGACGAGGATCTCATAGATAATCCCAAAGATGAATCACCGATTGAAGAAAACTTGCCCGACAGGTCAACGATAGGTCAACAACAGGTCAACGAAGGAAATAATGATGTCGAGGATCCCCTATCACCATCAACCATTCATCAATCTCGTGCTTTGTACAAAAATCATCCATTAGAGAATATCATATCAGACATATCCAAAGGAACTCAGACAAGAGCACAGACTAGAGATCTTCCAGCTTTCTCAACGACAGTCTCACCCACCGCCAAGAACGTCAAGGAAGCCCTTTAAGACTCATACTGGATCAATGCCATGAAAGAAGAACTAAACCAGTTCAAAAGATGCAATGTCTGGCATCTTGTGCCACGTCCTACTCATCAAGGAGTACATGGCACAAAATAGTTCTTTAGAAACAAGCTGAATAAAATGAGAGAAGTTGTCAGAAACAAAGCTCGTCTGGTAGCTCAAGGATATCATCAACATACTTCCAAGAAACCTTCGCTCCAGTAGCAAGGATGGAGTACATCAGATTACTAATTGCATTTGCTGCACACAAAGGAATCAAACTCTTCCAACTTGTCATCAAAAGTGCGTTCCTAAATGGGTAAGTCAAAGAGGAAGTATATGTTGAGCAACCTCCATGTTTTGAGACGCAAGAAGGAAAAGACATGGTACTTAAACTTGACAAAGCTCTTTACGGGCTCAAACAAGCACCAAGATCATGGTATAATCGCCTGTTCTTCTATCAATTGGAAAACCACTTCAAAAGAGGTAAAGTAGACAAAATTATATTTGTTTACAACAACAAAAGAGATTTCCTAATTGTGCAAGTATATGTTGATGATATAATCTTCAGAGCCTCTGATGAAAAATATAGCAAAACGTTTGAAACATTGATGAAAAAGGAATTTGAGATGAGTGATTTGGGAGAAATGAAGTTTTTTCTAGGACTTCAATTCAAGCAAAATGATGAAGGGACTATCATATCCCAAGAGAAGTATGTAAATGATTTGCTAAAGAGATTTGGAATGGAGGAATGTAAGACGTTTGACACACCAATGGAAGTCAACACCAAGATGGGCATCATGACTGGTGACCGACCGGTCGACCAGCGATTATACAGGGAGATGATTGGTTCTATACTACATTTAACTGCTAGTAGACCTGACATTACGTATAGCGCTTGCTCATGTGCTAGGTTTCAAACAGATCCAAGAGAAAGTCACCTCACAGCTTTAAAAAGAATCTTGCGTCACTTAAAAGGAACCATGAATCTTGGTCTCTTTTATCCTAAGGTCACTAACTGTAATGTTGTAGGATTTTCAGATGCAGACTATGGAGGATCTATCACAGATAGAAAGAGCACTTTAGGAACAACATTCTTTGTTGGGTCATGTCTGATTGCATGGGGATCAAAGAAACAACAAAGTGTTGCAATCTCAACTGCTGAATCTGAATACATTGCTACGACAAGTTGTTGTGCTCAACTCCTATGGCTTAAGCAACAAATTGGTGATTAGGGCGTCAAAACAGCTACATTATCAATTATGTGTGAAAATGCAAGTGCCATCTCTATTTCCAAAAATCCTGTTTATCATTCTCGTACCAAACAAAATGACATTAGATATTACTTTCTTAGAGATTGTTGTAAAAAAGAATTAGTTGGTTTAAAGTATATTTCTATTGAGGACCAACTAGCTGACATCCTTACTAAGCCATTAAGTAGAGAAAGGTTTACTAATATTGTTCATGATCTTGGAATGATATTCATTGATCAAAATTACACTGTCTTTTATTTCCCATGATATGTCACTGACATGTGAGTAACACCTGTTATATTGTCGTTCAGTAGTCAACGATCAGTTTTATGCATAGAAATTATGCCAACGACTACTTGAAACAGATTTGTCATTTTCCACAACAAGTGAGATTAGTTTAGAGAAGGTCCAATGGATAGAAACGGGAAAACTTCTCAACGGATTGTTGACAACAGTCACGACCGCTGCCCGTTATGAATAGTAACGTTAGGACATGTCAGCGAGCGGACAAGGAGCGGTCGCCGACCGTTACTCGATATCTATAAAAGGGCGATCTGAGAACCTCTCTTGTCACACTAATGCCCTCACTCTCTCTAATATCTTTAAGCGCTGTCAAACATTTCTCTTCTCTCTCACAAAACTTCCTAAGAGATTTAGAGAAAAAGAACGTTGCCTCACAGCTTCTCTAAAGATTTCTCTAGTGAAAGGTTACAAAACTCCAGAAATCTCTTCGAACAATCATGGAACCTAAGTCTTCTCTCGACTCGAAGAAGAAAGTTGTCCTCAGAGAAGCTACCTCAAAGCAAGTAGCCGACATACGGCCGACTGGAGCTGCAACTGACTCATAACCCCCTTGCCTATCCAAATAATTGGAAAATCAGCTTGTGCATAGGGTAATAGATGAAGGAGAGGTGTACCAAGATGAAATTTTCTATATAAGCCATCACCTCCCAAAAATTCATCACTGCATCTAGGTAGAAATTCTACAGCCCAAGATTCTTCCAACCTCTACCTCCACAGAAAAACAAACCATGTCTTCCCCTGCTCTATCACCAACTATCATCACCAAACACTCAATCATCAGAAATACCAAAAATCCCAAAGACCTAGATCTCTCCACTGCTACGACAAGTCACATAGCACGCGAAACCCGTGGCTCTAAGCGAGCTGGGGCATAGAAAAAACTCCTCAAAGAGCCCATTCAATGCCTGAAGGAGCAACTCGCAAGTTGCACTTCACCGACGACGAAGAAGCAACTCCCTCAGTAGTCGTCCAAGCTGTCGTTCGACAGATAGAAGAAGAGGAAGTGCAAACTGACGAAAGAGGTCAAGAAAAGGAGGTGACTGAACTTGACTCAGAAGTCAAACCAAAACTCAGCGAGGTATTTGGAGAACCAGTCGTTGCCAAGTCCATGACATCTCATGATACCAGTCATGACACTGATAGCGATACAGATTCTTCTGCAATCATACCAATAGTCGAACAACGACATAAGGGAGAGAAAGAAAAAGGGAAGCAAAAGTTGGTTCTCTCACTACATGGTCAAAAGCTGGAAAAGCTCTTCCAATGTAAGAAGAAAGATACAAAGCCACAACCACCACAAGCTCTCAAGCGTGTAAAGAAGCTCAAAGAGCTGAAGCTAACATTGTTTAGAGCAGAGAACGTCAATAACAAGTCTTGTCCCGCCTTACCAAAGACGTTGGATTTGGACTGGATGGAGCAATGGGGTCTTGACAAGATTCAGGAGCTTTTGGAATTCCTAGAATGGGTAGACTTCTTCCAGGAGACTATCCCCATCTACACTGAGTTGCTCAAGGAGCATATGACATATCTTGGACCACTCCAGGATGATGACAACGATGAATATACCTCATCTCCACAATCTATGGTGTCACCATCAACATCACCAAGTCTTGGATCTACAAGACTTTTGGTTTGGAACCAGAAAGACTCGTGGTTCCAAAGGAAACCACCGGGAATGATTTGGGACATCAAGGAGGAAAAAAGGTCCAGCTACTCAACCCCGGGTCTATAATGAAAAAATTCAACGCCATAGATATGTCTATCCCCAACAGGGTGCTTTTTAGTCTGCTCACCCACAACATCACCCCACGGAACCAACACACTCATATCGTCAATACAAGACATATGAGATTTCTTTATGCACTAAATACAAAGGAGAAAATAGACCTTCCTACAATGATTCTTCTTTCCATTGAGGAAAGTCGCTATGTTAATCAAGGTTTAGTGCATGTGGGAGTAGTGACTAGGGCGCTAGAACACAACGGAGTTGACACCTACAGGTTCCACGAATGCACGTGCACCACTCAAGACAACATCTGCTTGGAGATGTTGTATAAAATGGGGATCAAGACAAAGGGAGACCAGCTGGTGGCTCCTTAGAAGCCAACCAAGAGTGAAGACTCTAAGTCAGAGCGTCGCCCAACCATTAGAGCATCAGGAGTAAAGGGGAGGAGAAGTCTTTCACCGGTCCACGACAGGTCAGAGACCAGTTTGGATACCGCAACTAGGGATGTTCTGAAGAGAGTGAGAGTTACTCTCACAGCTGTGCAAGCCGTCTTCTCTAAACCACGGTAGTCTAGAGACCATTCGACATTTTTCTTCTCTATCAAATGTACCGGTTTTTGTATACTTGAACGCTTTTGATGGGTACGATATAATTTATTGTCCTGCCTGCTTCTTCCTTGATTAAAAACTGCAAAATGATATGAGATATTTAGTTCCATCCATTCCACTAATCCAATCTCGGACCTTGACACCTAAAAAGGCTACAAACATAGCCCACAAGACGTAACACCTCATTTAATGCCAC
The DNA here is from genome assembly GCA_023374045.1 of Limonium bicolor. Classification (NCBI taxonomy): domain Eukaryota; kingdom Viridiplantae; phylum Streptophyta; class Magnoliopsida; order Caryophyllales; family Plumbaginaceae; genus Limonium; species Limonium bicolor. The sequence goes on along the minus strand of CM041777.1, from coordinate 428,259,169 downwards.
TCACGGATCAGTCGTTGAGCATATTCAATCTCGGACCTTGCTCACTCCATCCGTCACTCACACCCAGTCCTTCACATATCACACATTGGCATAAACTCCACAAAGTTCACCTAGCTCAAATGAGTAAACCATTCACTCCACCAATCGCATGTTCATGGCCACTAAACATTCAAAGAAATACATCAACCAAAGCTATGTTTAACCAGACTCCAACTCCCTTACAGGTTAGTCTATCACATTAACTATCACTCTATCACATACACATTCTCCACACCGCATGGAGTTCACCATAGAGTCTCATGAGCCTGACCTTTCTACCACAGCTGAATCACCTTGGATCAATCCTACCAAAGCTAAACCTTCTTGGATCAAAGCCATTTTTTTGAAAAAGGAGCCTTTTGGCTTAGAAGATTATGAACTGGTTACCCAACTACGTCACTCCATCTAGATTATCTTGATCTTATTTTGTAGTTTATACTCTATGGAATATCATGGTCTTTACAATATCTTACGTCACGTAGTTGCTCCCTATTTTTGCTGTATGGCAAAGGAGGAAAGAAAAGTATATGTACTTGTGAGACTATGTCTATCATCCTTGTATTATGTGTCATCTAAATGAAAACTTTATCTACTTTGTTCATAGTATAACATAAAAGCTATCACTTATTGTGCATAAAAGCTGTCACTTATTGCTATCATTTGTTAAAGTTTTTCATTCTTAAAACACTTAACAAACTCAGGGGGAATCCTTCTCATGAGGAATCTCTCAATTTTGAATTTTCAAGTACATATAAGTGTATAGGTTGCCATCATCAAAAAGGGGGAAATTGTTAAGACAAGATCCTTTAGTTTTGATGATAGCAAACCTTATACTGTCTATCTAATGCGTTTGTCAAGATTCCTGATTCAGATAGACATGTGAATAAGTGGCTTAGCACGTAAGGTTGCAAGCGCACTCAATCCATGACATGTGCCCAACCAGTCGGGCACTTGTCTGCGAGAGCTCCAGAGGACTTCTAGCATTGACAACCAGTCAGACACCGCACAACTATATCTCACATGCTTAAAGATGAAAATCAAAGACAGAAGACTGCAAGGGACCGACACATTTAGATAAAGCACATACATTCACTTAGGCAACTTGTTCACGACAAGCTCACGACAAAAGGAGAAGTTCATTAATGCACAAGATAATAAAGCTATAAATGAACATCATTACATAGCCGTAATGAATTCAGAAGAGGGCATTTATAAGCATTTAATGAACCAGACAGAATCAAGCTAGTGGGCACACAAGTGGTGATTGACCTATCAAGAGAGCTGCCGCCAACTTGACCAACCATGAGGCGACACGTGGTTCAAGCGACCAGATCAAGTTGAAGAATCTCTCCAAGTCTAGTGTGGTTGCTATGTGAATAATCAAAGTTGTAGTTGACTCCTAGAAGTCTAGGGATTAATAGGATGGTAGTTACATCCTAACAACCGTGTATATATACTTGAATTTATTCAAAATGTAAGTAAGGCTTGTACAAGATAAAAGAAAGAGATAATCTGGGCTAGTGTGGATTAGACTTAGGAGTGAGTGTAAGTGCTAGAGAGTTGGTGAGCTAGGGAGGACTAGGTTAGAGTATCAATACATTGGGTATTTGATAGAACGACATATCGGGGAACATTCAGTGAACCGTAGGCCGATAGTCAGGAGACGGTTGATGACTTTAGGGGTAAAGTCGAAACTGTTCCTGGACTCCGTGTGTGGGTCGAGGGACGTTGAGTGAATTTTGTGTGTGTAAATTCTCAATCGAACTGTATTTTTCAGTTTAAGTTTATCTCGCGTCCATTCCTAATTTATCAAGTTTTTATTAGAGTCCACGATATGTCCACGACACGTCAGGGACGCATCAGGAGTGCTTGCTGGTTTCAATAGGTAATACAAGGATGATAGACATACACTCACAAGTACATATAATTTTCATTCCCCCTTTGTGATACAACAAAAATAGGGAGCAACTACATGACGTAAGATATTGTAAAGGCCATAACATTCCATAGAGTCTAAACTACAAAACATGATCAAGATAATCTAGATGGAGTGGCGTAGTTGGGTAACCCATTCATAATCTTCTGAGCCAAAAGGCTCATCCTCTTAAAAAGTGGCTTTGATCCAAGAAGGTTTGGCTTTGGTAGGATTGATCAAAGGTGATTCAGCTGTGGTAGAAAGGTCGGACTCATCAGACTCTATGGTGAACTCCATGTAGTGTGGAAAATGTGTATTAGATAGAGTGACACTTGATGTGATAGACCAAGCTGTAAGGGAGTTGGAGTCTGGTTGAACATAGCTTTGGGCGACGTATTTCTTTGGATGTTAAGTGGCCATAAACAAACGAATGGTGGAATGAATGGTTTGCTCATTTGAGCTAGATGAGCTTTGTGGTGTTTGAGCCATTTCGTGAGATGTGTATGACTGAGTGTGAGTGGCGAATGAAGTGAGCAATTTTTATAGACAGTTTGGATATGCTCAATGAATGATCGGTGAGTGTCATTAAATGAGGTGTTACATCTTGTGGGCTATGTTTGTAGGCTTTTTAGGTGTCAAGGTCCAAGATTGGACTAGTGGAATGGATGAGACTAAATATCTCAGATCATTTTGCAGTTTTTAATCAAGGAGGAAGCAGCCAAGACAATAGATTATTTCGTACCCATCATAAGCACTCAAGTATACAAAAACCAGTTGCATTTTCATTGATATTAAAAGGTACTTTGAAACAGATATTCAACAGGAAAAAAAGCATTTGATAGAGAAGAAAAATCTAATCCTTAATCTACCTCTCACGGTTACACTTGTGTCTTTAATAGACAAAGAACTCTCAGGCCATGTGGGAGTCTATAAAATCTATTACACCTTGAAACATGTGATGAACACTTGGTTCAGAGGAGACGGCCTGCACAGCTGTGAGAGTAACTCTCACTCTCTTCAGAACATCCCTAGTTGAGGTATCCAGACTTGTCTTCGACCTGTCGTGGACCGGTGAAAGACTTCTCCTTTTCTTTACTCCGGATGTTCTAATGGTTGGGCAAGGCTTTAACTTAGAGTCTTCACTCTTGGTTTGCATCTGATCAACCACCGGCTGGTCTCCCTTTGTCTTGATCCCAATTTTGGACAACATCTCCGAGCAGATGCCGTCCTGAGCGGTGCGTGTGCATTCATGGAACCTGTCGTTGTACACTCTGTTTTGCTGTAGCGCCCTGGTCACTACTCCCCCATGCACTAAACCTTGATTAACATATCAACTTTCCTCAATGGTAAGAAGAATCATTGCAGGAAGGTCTATTTTCTCCTTTGTCTTTAGTGTATAAAGCAATCTCACATCTTTTGCACTGACGATATGAGTACGTTGGTTCCGTGGGGTGATGTTATGGTTGAGCAGACTGAAGAGCACCCTGTCGGGGATAGACACATATATGGCGTTGAAGTCTTTCATTGTAGCCCCGGGGTTGAGTAACTGGACCTTTTTTCCTCCTTGATGTCCCAAATCATTCCATGTGGTTTCCTTTGGAACCACGAGTCCTTCTGCTTCCAAACCAAAAGTCTTGCAGATCCAAGACTTGGTGATATTGATGGTGACACCGTAGATTATGGAGATGAGGTATTTGTCTTTGTCGTCATCCTGGAGTGGTCAAAGATCGGTCATATGCTCCTTGAGCAACTCATTGTAGATGGGGATAGTCTCCTGGCAGAAGTCTACCCATCACTGGAATTACAAAAGCTCCTGAATCTTGCCAAGACCCATTTGCTCCATCCAGTCCAAATCCAACATCTTTGGTAAAACGGGACAGGATTTGTTGTTGACGTTCTCTGCTCTAAACACTGCTAGCTTTTGCTCTTTGAGCTTCTTTAGATGCTTAAGAGATTGTGGTGGCTGTGGCTTTGCATCTTTCTACTTAGCTTGGAAGAGCTCTTCCAGCTTTTGACTATATGGCGAGAGAACCAACTTTTGCTTCCCTTTTTCTTTCTCTGCCTTCTATCGTAGTTTGAATGTTATTATGATTGGAGAAGACTCTGTATCGCTATTAGCATCTTGACTGGTATCACGAGATGTCATGAACCTGTCAACGACTGGTTCTCCAAATACCTGGATGAGTTTTGCTTCGACTTCTGAGTCAAGTTCTGTCACCTCCTGTTCTTGACCTCTTTCCTCACTTTGCACTTCCTCTTCTTCTATCTGTCGAACAACAGCTTTGACGACTGTTGAGGGAGTTGCTTCTTCGTCGTCTGTGAAGTGCAACTTTCTAGTTGCTCCTTCACGCGATGAATGGGCTCTCTAAAGAGTTTTTTTCTGTGCCCTAGCTCGCTTAGAGGCACGGGTTTCGCGTGCTATGTGACTTGTCGTACCAGTGAAGGGGGCGGTGAGTCTATTGCACCTCATGTCTGCCATATGTCGGCTACTTGCTTTGAGGTAGTTTCTCTGAGGACAGCTTTCTTCTTCAAGCGAAGAGCAGACTTAGCTGCCATGATTGTTCGAAGAGATTTTTGGAGTTTTGTAACCTTTCGCTAGAGATATCTTTAGAGAAGCTGTGAGGCAAGGTTCTTTTGCTCTTAATCTCGTAGGAAGTTTTGTGAGAGAGAAGATAAATGTTTGAGAGTGCGTAGAGAGATTAGAGAGAGTGAGGGGAATAGTGTGACAAGAGAGGAACTCTCGTCGCCCTTTTATAGATATCGAGTAATGGTCGGCGACCGCTCCTCATCCGCTCGCTGACATGTCCTAACGGTACTATTTATAACGGGCAGTGGTCATGACAGTTGTCAGCAATCCGTTGAGAATTTTTCCCGTTTCTATCCATTGGACCTTCTCTAAACTAATCTTACATTGTGGAAAATGACATACCTACTTCAAGTAGTCGTTTGACATGATAGGTGTTGCTCACATGTCGGTGACATACCATGGGAAATAAAAGACAGTTTAATTGTGATAAACGAATATAATTCTAAGATCATGAAAAATTTTAGTAAACCTTTCTCTACTTAATGGCTTAGTAAAGATGTCAGCTAGTTAGTCCTCAGTAGAAATATACTTTAAACCAACTAATTATTTTTCACAATAATCTCTAAGAAAGTGATGTCTAATGTCAATATGTTTGGTACGAGAATGATGGACATGATTTTTGGAAATAGAGATGGCACTTGTATTGTCACACATAATTGGTAATGTACCTGTTTTGACGCCATAATCACCAATTTGTTGCTTAAGCCATAGGAGTAGAGCACAGCAACTTGCCGTAGCAATGTAATCAGATTCAGCTGTTTTGATAGCAACACTTTGTTGTTTCTTTAATCCTCATGCAATCTGATATGACCCAACAAAGAATGCTGCCCCTGAAGTGCTCTTTCTATCATTGATAGATCCTCCATAGTCAGCATCTGAAAATGCTACAACGTTACAGGTGTGAGGTGACTTTCTCCAGGATCTGCTTGAAACCTAGCACATAAGCAAACGTTATACATAATTTCAGGTGTACTAGCAGTTTAATACAGTAGAGTACCAATCATCTCTCAGTATGATCGTTGGTCGACCGGTCGGTCACCAGTCATAACGCCTATTGTAGACACCAAAAATTCTCACCCCATAAAGCAAATTCCGAAATAATAAGAGGGGTCGTCGCCTTTCTTTTTTTCAAAACCTATTAACGTGCGTGCTAAGACGAAACCATCATTTTATAATCTTTTTCAAAACATTTCAGAAAAAAACACAATTCTTCGAAAATGAATTTCCATCGACAGTCCAGTTTCAAGGTCGTCCCCTTTTGTTTATTCACTTATTTTACTATTTTATTTTATTTTATTTTATTTTATTTTTAATCATCTATTCACTTTTTCTTATATTTTATTTTATTCTACTATTAGCATTAGTATTTTTATTTTCATTTCTATTTATACACACTCATTTTCATCTTTCAAATTCAATCCGCACTTAGTTCTGGCCCAATTCCTTAAACCCACTATATTTTAGCCCATGGTTTCAGGAAGCCCACTCAAACCCACTCATAAACCCTAGAACCCACCCTTTCTCAATATAAAAACAGCAGCCGACAACCCCTCCTTGGTACCCAGGTTTTACTCTGCAATATCCTTCTATCGTCAATCCCATCATAGCAGCCGACAAGCACAAAAAATCACACAACAGTAGCCGCCTTGACATATCTCACGTTCTTCATCCTCTTCACGTTAATACCTACAAAAACATTGATGCCCTGCAGTTCATTCTTTCACTGCTTCCACGATTTTGCAACCTGACTTGTAGACAAGATACATACACTATGCTCTTCATTTTTGTTTCTTAACTCACGACAAAGAAGGAAATTCATGCACCGCCTAGTTCAGTCTCTTCATTCCCAGGAACACAACTGTTGAGCTTTCTTCATCTCATCACCACGGTAATCTGCCACCCACTGACGAACATGGAAAAACAAGCTCTAGTTCCCATTCTCCTCTTCATTCTCTTCAAACGGAGCGCAAATCTACACCTATGTTCATTCTCCCTCTGTCGCTATGCTTCACTCCGGTTAAGTTTTCAAAACCCAACTGGCGAAAAGGAGCACATCTGTGCTGCGCCCTCTTCAACCTCTTCAACCCGTCGTCATCCGCTCCCACCATCACCGCAAGCCAAGTTGGTGTCCTGGCCTTTTACTAGTTCTTGGTGGTGGCCGTGCTCAGGGGTTCCCCTTTCTCTCATCAGAATTCAAATGCAGAGACCAGATCTGGGTGGTTTACTTCAAGTTGATATCGGTCAGTTCCCGGTGGTGGAGTTGGTTCCGTTGATAACCGGTTTTCTCATCACTGCGACCGTGCTCATGAACGTCGAGTTCAACACCTTTTCACTCGGGTACTCGGATTGGATTTGCGTGCAAGAGATATGTTGGTGATACTAGTCTTGTCTGTTTTTTTTTTGCTGTTATCAGTGTTCGCGGTGGATTTATGCCTCCATCTTACTTTAATGATGCTATTGGTTCTAGTTATCGTTTGTTTTTTTTACGCTCTGGACCCTTGTCATTGTGGTTGAATTTTTCGTCGGTTGGATGATATCTTGTGACATTCGTTTGTTGGTTATGGAATATGGAAGCGTGTATTGATGTCAACTTGCTCTTTATCGTGTGGTGTTAATCATAACTGAGGTATCCCGCCGTACAATTGAGTCGAATTGATACTACTCGCTGAGAATGGATTCCTGCTTCAAGACAGGACTGAGTTCATAACAGTGGGCTCACAAAACGTTGCACGAAATTGCACTTCAACTTGGTCCTGGGTTTTACTGAAATCAGCTTTGTTGAATCAGGCTTTCTCCTATTTTCCCTTTATCATTTCTGAGTTAGAAAAATCAATTTCATTTTGTTTATATAACTTAATGCTATAGAATGATTTTAATCTGTTTGTTTTATCCCTTGACCGAGGTACATATGTAACTTGACTGGAGAAGACACTTGCGTTGGTGAGCTGCTTGAAATCGATCTTGGGTGTGGAAAATTTGATTGAGTTCGTTGACTTTGGGGAGTCCTTTATGTTCTCTCATTCGATCTGAATCAAAGAATGAGTTGAGGAACAAGACTGACCTTGTATCTCTGTTTACGGGCTGACACTATGGAGGTACACACCCTTCAAGGTCAAACTGATTTTGCTCATGGAGTGGGGCTTGTAGATCCTCAGGCTCCTTGACTGCTTCCCACGAGTTTAGAAACTCAACCGGTCGGTTATTCCTAACTACACCTTGATAATCTGCTCCTGTGCCTGGCTGGGTATTTGCCCTTTGCGTATGGTTGTTTGCTGCGGACCTAAGCTATTTGTAACATTAATGATTCCCTCCAAGTGCATGTTTACTCTTTGGTGATTATTCTCGTTGTTGAGCTTCTGTATCATGAGTATCTTGTCGGTTTACATGAACTTTATAGTTCCCTTGTCTCCCGATGGCACAATTGGTAATGTCCTCGTTTGTTCATTTGTTTAATAAAAAAACGGCATTCAAAGTGAACAGAAAAGAAAAGGTTTTAATATTTCAGTTTTGGGTTTCATCAACATTTGTTATCCATGTCGATGGATTTAAATTCACATTCAGCCTCTAAAGGCACCAAAATCGGTTTAATTCCTTCAAGCTTTTGGCAGTTCCTATCAATTTTGTTCATTGTTCACTATGATTTTCTGTTCTCTCGTTTATTGCTCCATTGTATATACTCCATTGTATATGTGTTATTTCGCTTCTGTCTTTCTCGCAACCTTTCAATTGATTTGTTACTCCTGTACACTAATCCATTATTTAAGCCTTAGTTATCACCCTTAGGACCTTTTAAACTGACAGAAAAGTTTTAGATGCATTATTGCTCCACACCTAACGGGTCTCTCATTCGTTTCGTGGGGCAATAATCTCCCATAACTTCAGAAAATACCTTTAACCAACCTTTATATGTATATAAGAACAAAAAAATACTTCAAAAAACAAGCCCTATAAGGCTATTTTACAGGATGCTAAGGATGCGAAACCCCACCCCCATGCCCTAGCGGATCTCTCATCCGTTTTATGTGGTGGAATCCTCCTTTGCCTTCGACACACCCATAATCAAGAATTAATAAATCAATAAATTGATCCATCCCACTTGTTAATATCTCACAAGTCAAGTCCAAAAATCAATAAGTCCCATCTTTGGCCCATTTCTCAAAAGCCCATCATCAAAAGCCCAAACCAACTCAAAATTAAGCCTCATTTTGGCCCCACATCAAACAAAGCCCAATTTTGACCCAACTCCAAACAAGGCTCCATTTCGGCCCAACTTCAAACAAGACCCAATTTCCAACAAAGCCCATTTAAGGCCCATTTCAAAAGCCTAACCCTAAGGCCCACTTCAGCCCAATCACCTCAGGGCCCAAACCCAATTCGGGCCTAAACCCACTATCACCCATTAAGCCCAACTCGGCCCAAAAACCTAACTAAGGCCCAAGTCGGCCCGCAAGCCTAACCAATGCCCATTTCGAGGCCCATGCCCATTTCGAGGCCCAAGCCCATTTCGAGGCCTGAACCCACTTCAAGGCCCGAACCCATTTTAAGGCCCAAACCCTTTTGGCCCAAAAGCCCAAACGAAGTCCAAGTTTGACCGAACCCAAACTTTGAACATTTGAATGTTGACCTAGACCTAGCTTTGATCAATTCGAACTTTGATCTTGACCAAACTTTTGACCTGGTCCAACTTTGACTAATCCGAACTTTTACCTCGACCCATCTTTGACCTGGTCCAACTTTGACCAATCCAAACTTTGACTTGGACCAATCCAAACTTTGACTTTGACCAATCCAAACTTTGACTTGGACCAATCCAAACTTTGACTTTGACCAATCTCAACTTTGACCCAATTCAACTTTGAGCCGGTTTAACTTTGACCCGACCCGTTTTCCAACCCCAACCCAAATTCAATTCAAACCCAATTCATTCAACTCAATTCAATTCAAACCGGATTCCATTCAATTCAAACCCAATTACAACACATCCAGTTCAAACTCGATTTGTAAATCCCATTCAGACTCCAAGTCTTGTCTATTCACTCAACCTCAGTCTCTTCCCAAATCTTCATTCTACACTCATCTGAGTTCACCAACTCCTCCCCTTGGCGCTAGCTTGGCAGAAAAGCTCGCCTCATCCACTATCTTTCTCTCTTCCTGTCTTAATCCTATCCTTTGGCTTTAAATTGAATCTCTCTAATAAGGTTTTGAAAGAAAGCAATCCCGACAATTGGAGACCGAGGTTTCCTCGGGCACCAATCCGAAGTCGTGGTCGTTGCCACTTCCGAGGGGTGTAACCCAGTACGAACCCACAATAGAATCTCTGCAAATGACCAGATAAGTCCTATCCATAGGGAACAACATCAGAGTCAATTAACGGTTCTTAGAACTCGATCTTCCTTCCTAGTTATCATAGGTCAAACTAGGTGGCGACTCTAGTCAATTTCCGCCCTTAGGGCATAAGTCCGCGTGGAGCCCATCGAGAGCGGGTGTAGTGCACACTTGCACTCCCTTTATGCTTTCTAGGAAAGACGGACGATTTAGTAGGTATTTGAGGGATGCCGGAATAACGGGTCTTCACCCTCCACAGAATGGCATTTTAGGATCTTGGCTTTTCAGTCATACCATATTTAGATAGACCCCTCTCATACCGAAAAATCACCCTCCACAAAATGGCGACTCTGCTGGGGAAAACTTGAGTAAGTTTTTCTCAAACTCAAGGAAGACTGAACTCCATTCAAATTGTCAGGATTTCCCCACTTCTTTCAAAACCTTCATGAGATTCATTTCAAAGCCTCTAGGATTACTCTACTCCACGCTTAGAGTGTGTACCTGATGAGGACAGTTAGGACTTGATAGATCCTCAACAAACATTACAACAATTGGGTTAATGATTAGCTCACAATTAGAAAGAGACACTTAGGATTGAATGAAGCTAACTTCCCTTTAGGTTAATAATAACCAATTTGGAGTCACTAATCTTAAGACAAAACCCTTAGTAATTAGGGTGGTGCTAATTTCTCAGCTTTATTGTATGATTGTGGGGTGCATTGGGTGGGTAGCTTAGGACATGCATTCCTCTGTGTCACCCCCTTTATCCACGATGTCACGGGATCCCCAACCGGTCCACGGTTGATTCCCCATGAGCTGGGTCACTCTCTCAGTGAACAAACCAACGAGGCGGTATGGTCTCCGACTAACGCTTTGTTGCTCATGATCCAAAAAAATATATCCTCCATTACCCGTGTCGAAACCAGCATATAGTGAGCCATGAGCCTTCAGTGTCCAGCTGCCTTATCCAGTGTCTAAGACGGGTTTATGGGTAGTCACCCCTTTGTATGCCGCCTGTCTGACCACCCTTTTGCCTTTCCTTGAAGATTGCATGGGCTCAGTTCTCCATTGTTCCCCTGCACCACGGGTGTCTCTAAAGCCCAATGTCACGCTACACGTCCATAGAGGATCCCGTATTTACCGGATACCCATGCATGGCACAACGTAGTCAGTGAATAATTTGGACTTTAGACACACCTGACCGTGCAGATGACGAGAGACCTGTTCCCATGCAGTACTTCCCCGAGTTTCCCGAAAAGTGGGGTGTTGTCGGATCATCACTGGCCGTGGCGTATGTTTCTTTACCATCTCGGGTATCCTGACCTTTCGAACTTAAGCACTCCGGACTTTCTTTATGACGTACCTCGCAAGGGGCATAGCAGAGAAAAACCCCGAGAGATGATAGTGAAGGGACGATGGTTCCCCCGGTGAGACGGAATCATAATTGACCTGGAAAGTGATTATCCCAACACTAAAACTTACAGCTCCACATCAAATATAGCCACGATTTACTATTTGCTATACATGTGTGCAAACCACTTTTTCAAACCAATCTGTTTTTAAAATGTTCGGAACTCTCTTCTGTGTGTCCCTTAAAGCTTTCTTACGAGCTCGTTTAATTTAGAACCTCACCTAAATTTCACTCGTAAGCATTCGGGGTTTTAAAACGTGTCACTTCATCTTTAAAAACTTTATTTTACCAAAATGTTATTTCCAAAACAATTTTCAAAAAAATAGATTTAAAAAAAAACTACTTTCTACAAACAATAATTTTCAACATCATTTCAAAATAGTTTTCGAAAACAGTTTTCAAAAATTGATTTTCACAAACGTATTTCAAAATAAATGACCAAGTCCCCATGTTGTGACTCGCTATTTTTGAAGTTCTGCCCACCTTCAAGAACAGTGGTCATTACCGTGGAGCGTTCTAGTCATTTCGTGTTTTCACAAAAGTGGTGGATTTTCACATAAAATTTTGTGCTCGATCATTCATCTTTCCTTTCTCAAAAATACCCCTTATTCCCATCGTCGGAGCAAGTTGAGCAGCATGAAGTTCGAATGCGTGGTTCGAGCCGAAAGCCGACGGTGCACCAGTCCGTGGAGTTAGCCGAGCAACATGAAGGTCAACACCAACCGTTCAAATACCAAATCAAAGATGTACCAACCTGGGTCAAGCGATATGAAGATTAGCAACACCGATTCAAGTTCAAACTATGGAAAATCAGAAGAACACCAGCCCGTTTGTTTGATCATAGTACCGCTTCACTGCAAGCGCCCGAAGACAAGCGAGTAGCCGGTCAAGAGCCCGAAGACGAGCGAGCAGCCGGTCAAGAGCCCAAAGACGAGCGAGCAGCCGGCCAAGAGCCCGAAGATGAGCGAGCAATCAACCAGAAGCATGAAGATAGACCAGAAGAGTTCAAAAGAAGTTTATCTCGAAATTCCCCCATTTAATGACTTTTAGAATTGATGTAAGGTTTTCCCCCCTAACATTCTTTTTCTTTCTTGTCATTTCTGAATAGATTGCATGTATAGGTTTATACATTCCCTTTGAATTTATTTAGATCATGTGTATAGGGTTCCTCACCCTTATTTTATCTGCGAATGACCGAGCATCAAATTCATATTGAGAAAATCCGCCACTTTGAAAACACTGTTTTCAAAATTGTTTTTCCAAAACTTGGTTTCTTTTGGCATGCACATACAATGAAAAGAACAAATAGAAACGACCCCTCACGGTTATATGTCACTCATCAACTTTGCTTTATGGGGTGAAAATTCACCGGTATCTACAGAGGCATCCCCTAAATAAACAACACCATCAAATGCACCGAGCACGAGGCAAACCACATGCATTACATTCATTACAAAGTCGCATACATTTCCAATCATTATGTGAGTTCACCAATCAGCATAAGGTCCATCCACATAAAAAATGCATAATCATGTGTTTCCATCCTCACCTCACCACACCAGTTTTTCATTCCAATATCTCAATAAAAAAAAAAGCCTGATCATCAGAGGGATAACAGAACACAAAGGGGTTCTAGCCTTTCCAATTTCATAACTGCCATGGGCACCAATGACCAGAATGAAATGAAACAGCCCATGTCATATCAGTGGGTCATCATGCGGGAGCTGTCACTCCCTAAAAGTCCCAAAATCCAGCGACCAACCATCAACCCGACCTCATTTGAGAATTACCACTCGACAACGACCCCAACAGCTAGACCATCTGCAAGGCCAACAGTAGTGGGACGAGCTTCATGAACCATGAGCTGAATTTGACTCAAGCGAGACTAGGTGTAGCCTTACCACTCATGCATTGCATCCAAAAACAAAATAAACAAAAAAAAACATTAAGTCAACCATCTCAACTAATCATTTTCACCATTCTATGCATCCTATACATAGCAATTCCATATTACCACAATGCATCGCATGGTAGATAATCGCATTTGCATACTCCCATATCGAAACGACATCTTCGGGAAAATCATGATAGATTGATTGAACAGATTGCGTGAACCAATGAACTCTCGACCCATCAATGAACACAAGGGTCCAATCAAAATCGGCACCACAAACCAAGTAGTAGTGCGAAGAGCGGTATTTTCCCTTGAATTCCAAAGAGGGTATTGGACCATCCACCGAGCGATGAGGGGAGATAGAGCGAGTCTATAGAGTGTAAAACCATGAGTCGACTTGTGCATCCTTCGGTACATGGAGAGGCACAATTCATAGCGAGATCAATGTTGATAACAAGACACGAACTGTGATTCATGCAAAGATTCGAGAAGTAGTAAGAAAACAATCATTGACTAATGAGAATGACGAGGCACTTAGGAATAAAAATCTTCACAAAACCAAAAGCTTTGACTGCCCTGTACATAGTCCCTGTGAGCCCCGCTGAGCTTTTCACAATAACCCTTTTTCGAACTCCACAACGCCACCCCACATATACACCTTACCCGTGCAATAGAGGATCTCGAAGGAGCCGGAGCCATGGTCTCTCCCCCACCATCTTTCACTAAACAACAAATGAAACTTGAAGAAATCAGTGAGTCAATGCAACTCCAAAGCCAAACACCCAAAAAAAAGAACACCGAAACTGTTCAAGAAGATCGATGAGTCAATGCAACTCCAAAGCTGAACGCCAAAATACAAAAAAAAAAAAAGCTTGAGAAGGTCGATGAGCCAAATGCAATTTCAAAAACACAAAGAGAGATGAAGGTTCAAACCATACACCGGAAGAGGCGGGAAGGAGGAATCCAAATCAAAAGGACCAATGATGTCCCATAGAAACCAATAAAGGTTATCGAAACCCGTCTAATCACTCCACCCATGGCAAAGGCGAAACATACCCTCTATTGCACAAAAGCTCCACAACTCCCAGATACATCCTCCAGTCCCATGTGACACGCATCATACCCCTCAGCCCCGTTATAACCCAATAAAAGACCTCTGACTTGTTAGTCAATGAGTGTTAACCGAAAGTACCGAATTTGAAACATGAATCATAAGCTTCGTACTTGCTATCAACATGTCCCATCATACCAAAGGGACCATGAGCGAATGAGTGTGACCTTATCTCAGAAGGTCTTTAGAGTGCGAGTGACTCTTCGATTCAACCACCAAATCATAAACAGCCTACCCTGTTGCAGGTGAGGAATTTGTGAGGAATGGAAGGTCCATAACCTCAAAATGAAATTCTAAGGTAAATACTGCTCCGGGCATCGAGAGCATCATCACACATTTTGCACACACAGTCGTACTCATGAAAGATTGACCCATATCCCTCCGTGAGAGGAAAGTGGTTCACGCATTCTAGCTCAACAATCACTCAGGATCAAACTGAAGATGTCTTATATTCGTAAACCTCATATTAATAAAGATAGGACTATACTTTCTCTCCAAAAAAAAACCGCATATGCATTTTGCATCTCTTCTAGCAGTTAGCATTTGCATGCATCATAACCACTTCATTTTCAACATCCGACTGGTAAGAACCATGCCTAGTCTCGTGGAAGGTCGACTTCAGTTTCCCGCTATCGAAGCTCAACTCAAAATCAAAAGAAATCAAAACCGAGGCCATCCGGAGCCATACGACGATCTTCCCGGAGCCATCCAGCGTCATCGGGCCTCATCAACACCATATCCAAAACAAACTAGAGCCATGCGAGAGCCATCCTCAAACGTTGAGATCGTCCTAGAGAGCTCAGGACTACACAGGATCCATTTCAGCACCAGGGTCTTACCTACACAGTTTCGAACTACGTATGCTCTGATCTCAATACGAAATTGAGTACGTAGGCAGCCCGTCCAGGGTGCGACCACTTCACAGGCGAAAGTTCCCCTTTCTTCCTCGCCATCCATACCGGAGCCATGTCGAAACTCTGGAGCCAAGAGTCCTATCAAATCCCGAAACCGTAGTGCACATCGGGCGAGACTGTCAAAGCAAAACCGAAACACAAGTCCCACACTGACAAAGTCAAAGGCGACATCGATAGTAACCATTCGACTATCACATCCCTCACGGATCAACCAAAAAACATCCAATCCCGAATCAATCCACAATCAAAATAATCCTTCAATCAACCCCTCAAAACAACGAGTTTCGTACAACTCGATCAAAGTATTATAGGCCCGTCATAAGCCTTCATACTTTCAATTGCATTCTAGGCCCGTCATAAGTCCTAGAGCTAGACACCGAGTTCTAGTTGAGGCCCGTCATTAGTCCTGATGCATAACCCTTATACCGATTGTATTCTAGGCCCGTCATCAGTCCTAGAGCTAGACACCGAGTTCTAGTTGAGGCCCGTCATTAGTCCTCATACATTTCAAAGATGCATTCTAGGCCCGTCATAAGTCCTAGAGCTAGACACCGAGTTCTAGTTGAGGCCCGTCATTAGTCCTCATGCATAACCCTTATACCTATTGTATTCTAGGCCCGTCATTAGTCCTAGAGCTAGACACCGAGTTCTAGTTGAGGCCCGTCATTAGTCCTCATACATTTCGAAGATGCATTCTAGGCCCGTCATAAGTCCTAGAGCTAGACACCGAGTTCTAGTTGAGGCCCGTCATTAGTCCTCATGCATAACCCTTATACCGATTGTATTCTAGGCCCGTCATCAGTCCTAGAGCTAGACACCGAGTTCTAGTTGAGGCCCGTCATTAGTCCTTATACATTTCGAAGATGCATTCTAGGCCCGTCATAAGTCCTAGAGCTAGACACCGTTCTAGTTGAGGCCCGTCATTAGTCCTCATGCATAACCCTTATTCCGATTGTATTCTAGGCCCGTCATCAGTCCTAGAGCTAGACACCAAGATCTAGTTGAGGCCCGTCATAAGTCCTCATACATTTCGAAGATGCATTCTAGGCCCGTCATAAGTCCTAGAGCTAGACACCGAGATCTAGTTGAGGCCCGTCATTAGTCCTCATGCATAGGTTGATTGATCGTATTCTAGGCCCGTCATTAGTCCTAGAGCTAGATACCGAGATCTAGTTGAGGCCCGTCATTAGTCCTCATACCATCAATCACCGCAATCTGGGGCCCGTCATAAGTCCCCGTGCACCCGCATTCATAAGAACAAATCATAAACCGTAGTGAGAATTTTTGGCGTCCCGTCAACCTTGATCCAATTCTGCAAGGGCTTGCAGAATTGAATCAAGGGGAGCCATCTGTAGACACCAAAAATTCTCACCCCATAAAGCAAATTCCGAAATAATGAGGGGTCTCGCCTTTTTTTTTCAAAACCTATTAACGTGCGTGCTAAGACGAAACCATCATTTTATAATCTTTTTCAAAACATTTCAGAAAAAAACACAATTCTTCGAAAATGAATTTCCATCGACAGTCCAGTTTCAAGGTCGTCCCCTTTTGTTTATTCACTTATTTTACTATTTTATTTTATTTTATTTTTAATCATCTATTCACTTTTCTTATATTTTATTTTATTCTACTATTAGCATTAGTATTTTTATTTTCATTTCTATTTATACACACTCATTTTCATCTTTCAAATTCAATCCGCACTTAGTTCTGGCCCAATTCCTTAAACCCACTCTATTTTTAGCCCATGGTTTCAGGAAGCCCACTCAAACCCACTCATAAACCCTAGAACCCACCCTTTCTCAATATAAAAACAGCAGCCGACAACCCCTCCTTGGTACCCAGGTTTTACTCTGCAATATCCTTCTATCGTCAATCCCATCACAGCAGCCGACAAGCACAAAAAATCACACAACAGTAGCCGCCTTGACATATCTCACGTTCTTCATCCTCTTCACGTTAATACCTACAAAAACATTGACGCCCTGCAGTTCATTCTTTCACTGCTTCCACGATTTTGCAACCTGACTTTTAGACAAGATACATACACTATGCTCTTCATTTTTGTTTCTTCACTCACGACAAAGAAGGAAATTCATGCTCCGCCTAGTTCAGTCTCTTCATTCCCAGGAACACAACTGTTGAGCTTTCTTCATCTCATCACCACGGTAATCTGCCACCCACTGACGAACATGGAGAAACAAGCTCTAGTTCCCATTCTCCTCTTCATTCTCTTCAAACGGAGCGCAAATCTACACCTCTGTTCATTCTCCCTCTGTCGCTATGCTTCACTCCGGTTAAGTTTTCAAAACCCAACTGGCGAAAAGGAGCACATCTGTGCTGCGCCCTCTTCAACCTCTTCAACCCGTCGTCATCCGCTCCCACCATCACCGCAAGCCAAGTTGGTGTCCTGGCCTTTTACTAGTTCTTGGTGGTGGCCGTGCTCGGGGGTTCCCCTTTCTCTCCTCAGAATTCAAATGCAGAGACCAGATCTGGGTGGTTTACTTCAAGTTGATATCGGTCAGTTCCCGGTGGTGGAGTTGGTTCCGTTGATAACCGGTTTTCTCATCACTGCGACCGTGCTCATGAACGTCGAGTTCAACACCTTTTCACTCGGGTACTCGGATTGGATTTGCGTGCAAGAGATATGTTGGTGATACTAGTCTTGTCTGTTTTTTTTTTTGCTGTTATCAGTGTTCGCGGTGGATTTATGCCTCCATCTTACTTTAATGATGCTATTGGTTCTAGTTATCGTTTGTTTTTTTTTACGCTCTGGACCCTTGTCATTGTGGTTGAATTTTTCGTCGGTTGGATGATATCTTGTGACATTCGTTTGTTGGTTATGGAATATGGAAGCGTGTATTGATGTCAACTTGCTCTTTATCGTGTGGTGTTAATCATAACTGAGGTATCCCGCCGTACAATTGAGTCGAATTGATACTACTCGCTGAGAATGGATTCCTGCTTCAAGACGGGACTGAGTTCATAACAGTGGGCTCACAAAACGTTGCACGAAATTGCACTTCAACTTGGTCCTGGGTTTTACTGAAATCAGCTTTGTTGAATCAGGCTTTCTCCTATTTTCCCTTTATCATTTCTGAGTTAGAAAAATCATTTCATTTTGTTTATATAACTTAAGGCTATAGAACGATTTTAATCTGTTTGTTTTATCCCTTGACCGAGGTACATATGTAACTTGACTGAGAAGACACTTGCGTTGGTGAGCTGCCTGAAATCGATCTTGGGTGTGGAAAATTTGATTGAGTTCGTTGACTTTGGGGAGTCCTTTATGTTCTCTCATTCGATCTGAATCAAAGAATGAGTTGAGGAACAAGACTGACCTTGTATCTCTGTTTACGGGCTGACACTATGGAGGTACACACCCTTCAAGGTCAAACTGATTTTGCTCATGGAGTGGGGCTTGTAGATCCTCAGGCTCCTTGACTGCTTCCCACGAGTTTAGAAACTCAACCGGTCGGTTATTCCTAACTACACCTTGATAATCTGCTCCTGTGCCTGGCTGGGTATTTGCCCTTTGCGTATGGTTGTTTGCTGCGGACCTGAGCTATTTGTAACATTAATGATTCCCTCCAAGTGCATGTTTACTCTTTGGTGATTATTCTCGTTGTTGAGCTTCTGTATCGTGAGTATCTTGTCGGTTTACATGAACTTTATAGTTCCCTTGTCTCCCGATGGCACAATTGGTTATGTCCTCGTTTGTTCATTTGTTTAATAAAAAAAACGGCATTCAAAGTGAACAGAAAAGAAAAGGTTTTAATATTTCAGTTTGGGGTTTCATCAACATTTGTTATCCATGTCGATGGATTTAAATTCACATTCAGCCTCTAAAGGCACCAAAATCGGTTTAATTCCTTCAAGCTTTTGGCAGTTCCTATCAATTTTGTTCGTTGTTCACTATGATTTTCTGTTCTCTCGTTTATTGCTCCATTGTATATACTCCATTGTATATGTGTTATTTCGCTTCTGTCTTTCTCGCAACCTTTCAATTGATTTGTTACTCCTGTACACTAATCCATTATTTAAGCCTTAGTTATCACCCTTAGGACCTTTTAAACTGACAGAAAAGTTTTAGATGCATTATTGCTCCACACCTAACGGGTCTCTCA
Source organism: Limonium bicolor (assembly GCA_023374045.1). Classification (NCBI taxonomy): domain Eukaryota; kingdom Viridiplantae; phylum Streptophyta; class Magnoliopsida; order Caryophyllales; family Plumbaginaceae; genus Limonium; species Limonium bicolor. The sequence continues at coordinate 428,239,846 of CM041777.1, read as the reverse complement.
TTCGTTTCGTGGGGCAATAATCTCCCATAACTTCAGAAAATACCTTAACCACCTTTATATGTATATAAGAACAAAAACTTCAAAAAACAAGCCCTTAAGGCTATTTTAGGAGGGCTTAGGATGCGAAACCACCCCATGCCTAGCGGATCTCTCATCCGTTTTATGTGGGTGGAATCCTCCTTTGCCTTCGACACACCCATAATCAAGAGTTAATAAATCAATAAATTGATCCATCCCACTTGTTAATATCTCACAAGTCAAGTCCAAAAATCAATAAGTCCCATCTTTGGCCCATTTCTCAAAAGCCCATCATCAAAAGCCCAAACCAACTCAAAATTAAGCCTCATTTTGGCCCCACATCAAACAAAGCCCAATTTTGACCCAACTCCAAACAAGGCTCCATTTCGGCCCAACTTCAAACAAGACCCAATTTCCAACAAAGCCCATTTAAGGCCCATTTCAAAAGCCTAACCCTAAGGCACACTTCAGCCCAATCACCTTAGGGCCCAAACCCAATTCGGGCCTAAACCCACTATCACCCATTAAGCCCAACTCGGCCCAAAAACCTAACTAAGGCCCAATTCGGCCCGCAAGCCTAACCAATGCCCATTTCAAGGCCCATGCCCATTTCGAGGCCCAAGCCCATTTCGAGGCCTGAACCCACTTCAAGGCCCGAACCCATTTTAAGGCTCAAACCCTTTTGGCCCAAAAGCCCAAACGAAGTCCAAGTTTGACCGAACCCAAACTTTGAACATCTGAATGTTGACCTAGACCAAGCTTTGATCAATTCGAACTTTGATCTTGACCAAACTTTTGACCTGGTCCAACTTTGACTAATCCGAACTTTGACCTTGACCCATCTTTGACCTGGTCCAACTTTGACCAATCCAAACTTTGACTTGGACCAATCCAAACTTTGACTTTGACCAATCCAAACTTTGACTTGGACCAATCCAAACTTTGACTTTGACCAATCTCAACTTTGACCCAATTCAACTTTGAGCCGGTTTAACTTTGACCCGACCCGTTTTCCAACCCCAACCCAAATTCAATTCAAACCCAATTCATTCAACTCAATTCAATTCAAACCGGATTCCATTCAATTCAAACCCAATTACAACACATCCAGTTCAAACTCGATTTGTAAATCCCATTCAGACTCCAAGTCTTGTCTATTCACTCAACCTCAGTCTCTTCCCAAATCTTCATTCTACACTCATCTGAGTTCACCAACTCCTCCCCTTGGCGCTAGCTTGGCAGAAAAGCTCGCCTCATCCACTATCTTTCTCTCTTCCTGTCTCAATCCTATCCTTTGGCTTTAAATTGAATCTCTCTAATAAGGTTTTGAAAGAAAGGAATCCCGACAATTGGAGACCGAGGTTTCCTCGGGCACCAATCCGAAGTCGTGGTCATTGCCACTTCCGAGGGGTGTATCCCAGTACGAACCCACAATAGAATCTCTGCAAATGACCAGATAAGTCCTATCCATAGGGAACAACATCAGAGTCAATTAACGGTTCTTAGAACCCGATCTTCCTTCCTAGTTATCATAGGTCAAACTAGGTGGCGACTCTAGTCAATTTCCGCCCTTAGGGCATAAGTCCGCGTGGAGCCCATCGAGAGCGGGTGTAGTGCACACTTGCACTCCCTTTATGCTTTCTGGGAAAGACGGACGATTTAGTAGGTATTTGAGGGATGCCGGAATAACGGGTCTTCACCCTCCACAGAATGGCATTTTAGGATCTAGGCTTTTCAGTCAGACCATATTTAGATAGACCCCCCTCATACCGAAAAATCACCCTCCACACCTATCTTGGTCCTGACTGCCATTGGTGTGTCAAACGTCTTACATTCCTCCATTCCAAATCTCTTCAGCAAATCCTTTACATACTTCTCTTGGGATATGATAGTCCCTTTGTCATTTTGCTTGACTTGAAGTCCTAGAAAGAACTTCAATTCTCCCAGATCACTTATCTTAAATTCCTTTTTCATCAATGCTTCAAACATTGTGCAATATTTTTCATCAGAGGCTCCGAAGATTATAACATCAACATATACTTGCACAATTACGAAATCAATTTTGTTGTTGTAAACAAATAGAGTTTTGTCTACTTTACCTCTTATGAAGTGGTTTTCCAATAGATAGGAGGACAGACGATCATACCATGATGTTGGTGCTTGTTTGAGCCCGTAAAGAGCTTGGTAAAGTTTAAGTACCATGTCTTTTCCTTCTTGTGTCTCAAAACCTTGAGGTTGATCAACATATACTTCCTCTTTGACGCACCCATTTAGGAAGGCACTTTTGATGTCAAGTTGGAAGAATTTGACTCCTTTGTGTGCAGCAAATGCAATTAGTAATCTTATAGACCCCATCCTTGCTACTGGAGTGAAGGTTTCTTGGAAGTATATTCTTTCTTTTTAACGATATCCTTGTGCTACCAAACGAGCTTTGTTTCTAACAACTTCTCCCATTTTATTCAGCTTGTTTCTAAAGACCCATTTTGTACCAAGTAGCCCTTGATGAGTAGGACGAGGCACAAGATACCAGACTTTGCATCTTTTGAACTGGTTTAGTTCTTCTTGCATTCCATTGATCTAGTCTGAGTCTCTAAGAGCTTTCTTGACGTTCTTGGGCTCAATGGGTGAGACTGTCATTGAGAAGGCTAGAAGATCGCGAGTCTGTGCTCTTGTCTGAGTTCCTTTGGATATGTTTGATATGATATTCTCCAATGGATGATTTTTGTACAAAGCATGAGATTGATGAATGGTTGATGGTGATAGGGGATCCTCGACATCATCGTTTCCTTTGTTGACCTATTATTGACCTATCGCTGACCTGTTGGGCAAGTTTTCTTCAGTCGATGATTCATCTTTGGGATTATCTGTGAGATCCTGATCAACTAGATCAAATCCAAGACAACGTGCACACTTTCTTCCACCTTCAATGTCCTTTTGTTATATACCTTATATGCGCGGCTTCTTTTAGAGTATCCAAGGAAGATGGCCACATCACTTCTTGCATCAAACTTTCCAAGGGGACTCTTTTCATTGTTGTGGACATAACATTTGCAACCTAAGGTCCTGAAGTGACTTATGTTTTGTTTTCTTCCCTTGATTATCTCATAGTGAGTTTTGTTGAGGATAGGTCGTATGAGCGATCTATTTTTGATGTAGCATGTAGTTGCCACTGCTTCTGCCTAGAAGACCTGAGGGAGATTGGTCCCCAATAGCATGGCCCGGGCTACCTCTTGGAGTGTTCTGTTCTTTCGCTCAACTACCCCATTCTGTTGGGGTGTTCTTGGTGTTGATATGTGTGACTAATCCCATGAGTTTACACATATCCATGAACTAAAATATCTCAAACCTAGATATGGTAATTAAATGTTAAACTATGGTATAATAAGGCTAAAAAGTGCCTTAGAAACATTTGTAAACAATTTAAACCATAGACAACACAATAAAACACCATATAGAAAACTTAAGCAACAACTTGCTCTAAACTTGGGATAACATTAATTAGGACCCAAAGAGCTTTCCAAGAACTTATTAACATGCTAATGGACATTTTAAATCAATTACCAATGAAAACCAAGCTCAAAAACAAGCTAAAACAAAAATTGTACTTTACGGAGTCTTAAAGCACATTTTTGAAAAATTGTCTTAGAAATTGGTTTTGATTGCTAAATGCCAATGTACTACTTATTATCACATTAGGAAGCCTAAATCAATGAGTAACAAAAAATTTCACAAATATGTGCACTAATTATGAATAGTTCCCAAATAGAACTCAAATTAGCTTTAAGTCAACCTTGGTTAATTAAATGGTCAAACAAGCTCTTAAATATCCTATGTAAGTGGAGGGGGCCAGTTTTTAAGGTGGCGAGTCATCACCAATGACCAGGCAAAGTAAAATAAGAAGGAAAAGATAAGTAAATTAACTATTTACCTTTTATAAGTTAAATATCTTACAAGTGCAACCTCTCTCCCCACTTTCTTCATTTCCCTCCTTTCTCCACCATCTTCTTCCTTGTTCTCCTAACTCAAAACCGGTTATGCTACAACTCTTCTCTTCCCCATCTTCAATCTCTTGCCAAATCCAACTCCAAGCTCCAAATCAAAATCTAAGAGCACATTTGTACTAGTTAGACCAAGCCCTTCATTTCTTTCTTCTCAAAACTACAAGAAATCAAGTTTTATTTGATGGAGAAACTCAATTGAAGGGGCAAAAGCTCATCTTCTTGCACCTTGCTATTCTCTTTTACTTCATGGTGAGAAAAGCCAAAGAAAAATTAAATTTCCTTTCATTCTTGTACATGGCCGAAAATCACCAATTGTGATACCTTTTCTTGCCCATTTTAGTAGCTTGATTCAATCTTCAAAGGACTAGAATAAGTCCTACCTTGCTTCCTTATTAATCTCCTTTCAAATTCCAAAGATAAACATCAATTCCAATGTATTAAACACTCCTTGTAATCTAGAGTTTGTTCCATGATTTTAGGTGTAACACTTAATACTCATTACCCTTATTAGTGCATTGATTAGAAGATTGACTAGTGAACAAATGTCCTTGTCGGTTTTCAATCAAGAAAAATAAGAGAAAACAAGAGAGGAAATTTTGAAGAGGAAAAGGAAAATGATCTATCTTAATGAATTTTAGTACCTTAGGAAATTAAGCTTGCATTGTTTTATAAACAACCTAAAGAGCCAAAGAAAAATTAGTTAGTAAAATAACCACAAGGTGGATTATATGAGGAATATGAGATTTATGTGTGTATTTACAGGTTGAACGCAATATATGTGGGAAATTTAGTGTTTAATTTAAGTCATTTAAGGGCCTAAGTGCCAAGAAATTTAAGTTTATGCACTATATTGTAATGTGGTGTAGTTTCAGTGAAGTTTGTGTGTAGAGAACATTCATTGAGGATTTTAATGTCTTTAGTTGTTTAAGGATGCGAAACTAAGTGGTTGAGTGTAAGGATGTACTACGGAAGCTATGTCAAAATTTAGTTGAGAAACTATGAGTTTTAAGTGTTCTAAATGAAATATTGTGACCTAGGTTGTACTAGGAATGGTTAAGGGTTAGATTGGTGGGAGTAGATGAGTTAAGGTGTTCTTGGGTGTTAAAAGGACCTAGAAATTGTCTTGGAGGATTTAGAGATCAATTTGGTGATTTAGACACACCAAAGACATGGGATGAGTGGTGTTAAGACTTGTGCAAAAGTTGGAAGTAAAGGTGGTATTATGCCTTGAAATGACTTAGGAGTTTACTAGAGGGTATAACCTTGAGAAGTTTGAGTAAAAGAGATGAAGATGCATAATGATGCTTAGGAGTGGTTTAAATGGTTGTGAAGAAACACTGTGGTTAGTCTAAGTATTTGGCAAAGGTTTATCACTTGGAATCCTAAGAAACTAAGTTTTTAAGTGTTAGGAATTTAGTAAGAATTTGAGTAAGTGTTTAAGGAAATTATAAGTGAGTTAATCAATGAGTTTGGTGGATGATTTAAGAGAGTTTTAAAGTGGCAAAATAATGTTAGAACATACTAGGGCACTTGTGGAAAGTATTCGAGTGAAATAAACACTTCGAAACTTGGGTCTGCTTCCGACTGACCCAAGGGACCGACCATGGTAAAGCCTGTCGGGCTAAAATTACCCAATGTAGATGTCTACTGCCTTAGACCGACCTTAGGACCGACCTTAGGACCGACATCGGTAAGGCCATTCAGGTTTAAATTTTCAAATGCTGGAGAGTACTGACTTTGACCGACCTTGGGACCGACCTAGTTGAATTTTTCTAACCCGTTACTCACTGACTTCGACCGACCTTGGGACCGATCTTGGTAGGGTCGGTTGGACCATATAAAAAAAATGTGGCATTTGTAGTAAACCCTAGTGAGAGTAATGAGGGTGAATAAGTGTAAGTTTAAATGTGAAAGTATATAATATAATCATGTGAAGTAATTAGTTAATCCGACGTCGATTATGATAATTAACCGACATGACTAATTATGTATAGGAGCTGCATTTGGTTGTCAACGAACGCAGCAGGGAGCATGGTATGGTTTTCTTACAGTCTGTTTGCTACCGGTTTACACCGGCTAATATGTTTGTTTGTTTTTCTGAATGTCTAAGACCTTGTAAGGCTAAGGCATGAAATGAGTTTACGATTATTGTTTTATTGTGGTGTGTAAGTTCTGATACCGTCTAACCTCGAATACGTGCTAATCCGTTAGCTAACCAATGTTAGGATCACGTAAGTGAACGGTATTCGGCTTTTAACGTTTCAACTTACGGAACATTCTAACCATGGCTATCCTTGCGTTAATTGTTAATTGTGTTGTACAATGTATCTCATCTCCCTTGTGTGCCAAACTAGGCTTGAACACTTACAGTTTGAAATTATATGTTAAGTTCCATCAATGGAACTACTAACAAGTGTATAACCGGGGGGTGAGGAATCTGTGTGTCTGGTTGCGCGTGTATGTTCGGGTGTCGATATCTGGATTAGATTCGACTCTCTCCAAGTTTGATTGTTTTTCCTTTTGGAAAACAATCTCCCACAAGTCTAATTGTATGGCTTTCCTACCTTAACTTAAGTTCGGGGCTAGGGGTAATTTATGTACGATGTGTTTGGATCACTACATCTAACACATCTTGGGGTAAGTTAAGCGTTCGACAAACCGAATGGTAACATGTTATGTAACGAGCCTGACATGAGAATGAAATCATTCTCTAGGCTTACAAAATTAGGCTAACCTTAATTCGGTTTGTTCCTATCATGTTATGTGTATGTTGTTGCTATGCAATGAGTGTTGATATGCTTATGTATGTTGTATGTTAAAATATACCCCATGTAATTATGAGAATTAGTTGCGTGTATCCCGGTAGTCGACGTGTTGCACGTTAATCATACTAGCCAAGGGTTGTTGAGCCCTTCGGGGCACCATATTTTATTTGCAGGATGAGAATCGAAGAAGCAAGGTCGCTTTAGCTTCGATGTGCAAAGAAGTAGATTCGTTATTTTAGATACTGGAACTGAGATGCGCCTGTGCTCTCGTGGTTATATATTTTGGTAGCGTTAGAATTAGAATTATGGTTTTTGTATATTTACACTCGGTATAGTTGGTTTGAGGAAGTATGTGGGTGCTTTTAACTAATGCTCGGGAAACTGTGTCCATCAGACCGGTACGACTTATACGAATTAGCCTTGTTAGCCACGTGGGTGGCTAATGGCGTGTAACACCATCCTTTTTATTTAGCGTTATGTTATAGTATTCCGCTGCGATTTTACTGTTAATTGTTAAGTTTATGGTTGGGGAGTTACAAAAAGTGGTATGAGAGTGAAGTATTGCTCTGATGACTGGATTACTGAGCTTAGGAATGTACCGAGTTAGGAAACCTTAACCATAGTTACAAAAGTGAACAATTATGTGAGCATATAAAGGTTGTCCACTAACTAAGTGTGGATTCACCTTGTCGTCTGAAAGGCGTTACAATCGTTGGACCCGATAAGTTTGTAAGCATAATGCTAATGTACTGTGAGCCTCGATTTTAAACCGCTATCCTATGTGGATTAAGTTTATTAGGATCTAATCGGGTTTTAGGTCCACTTATCACCTAAGATTAATAACTATGTCATATAACAATAATTATTAAAACCTAAGCTAGCTCACTGGAACCTATTATGAGTCGCCACCTAATTTAAACCTGGATCAAATTAGGAAAGGAGAGTTCGGGTTCGGGGGCTTGATATTCGACTTACTTAGGGTTCAATTACTTTCATTACCCTTAGAAGTCGTTTTTCCTCTACTTAGTTTAATTACGGCTTGTTACGAGTCGTTTTAACCTAAGTGCGCAAGCTTATGTTTTTTTGTGTTTTTTAGCATTTTTTGACAGAAAATTAAAGTGAAATTAAAACTACCTAAACTAGGGTTTCAGAGGCAGAATTAGGTTGAATTTTGCTTACGTCCGTAGCCACGGACCCCTTGTCCGAGACCACGGACCCCAGTTAACCTAAATATACAGAAGAGTCGAAATTAAAGGAAAACAAAAATTTGCAAAGTCCGGGGCCACAGACATTATTAGAAAAACCTAAATTTTGAATTTTTAAAATCTCGCCGCCATCCGTGGGTGTCCGGGCTTACGGACAGGGAGTCCGGGACCCCGGACATGACGTCCGTGGGTGCGGACCGCCCTCGGACGGCGGCGTTGAGGCTGTTCCCGAAGGTGTTTTTGGCTCAAATTTTATGGGTGTGTAGCAGGAAAGATGTACAAGACGTTAGTGATTGAAAGTTCTCAATTTGAATTCTAATTAAGCACGAAACTTGGTAAACAAGTTATTGGACAAAAGCTTAAACAAACAGCAATACAGAAGCGTAAAAAGGTTAGTTTGAACCCAAAATTTGACAGAGAGTTAATGAGGTCGTGGGGAATTAGAAAAGTAGAGTTATAACCTGTTTTACCTTCGGATTTGTGGTGTTTCTTTACGTCGGGATTCTTGGGAGGCCTCGTTGATGGCGGATCCGGAAGAACTTCGAACCCAGCTTCTGACTCCTTGTTGTTCTTGATGTTCTTCACGTTTTGGTGCTATTTTGGTGAGGGTTTGATGATGGATGATGTTGTGGGAGTTGAGAAATATGTTTTGGTGTTGATTTTGGTGTGATTTCGGTGTTTGATTGTGGCTCTGGAGTTCAAAACGTGGAGAGAGAGAGACGGCTGCCTTCTTTGAGAGTCTAGGGTTCTTGAGGTTCTCCTTTGATCATGGGATAAGGTTCCTTATATAGGCTTCCTTAAAGATAGAAAAAATCCGGTAAAAACCGAGATTTACCGATGTTTTAGCTCAAGGGCTTCCAAAAGGAATTTGATTATGAGGTTGTACACATGGGTAAAGGATGATATTTCTGATTTTTCTAAAGTGGAATCGAATTTTTTGGATATTGGGATATTTTTAAATTCAATTTCTCGCCAGATTCAATCAGAAATTTCTAGAAAATTATTGGAAATTCGAAAAATCAAAATTCCAACGCCATTATGCTTAAAATGTCATCCTCTATCATAGGGTTAAAATTTCAAAGCATTTTGAATTGATTTGACCCTTATTTGGAGGAGAGAGAAAGCCTATAGGGGGCTTAGGAGCCTTGAAAAATTACGAAAATGCCCCTGCAGACGACTAAGCTGTCCCTAGTACTCTGAAATGTGCCGATCGAACTGGGAACCCTCGCTACTAGCCTATTAGTGGAGACTCTCTTCCCGGGGGGTTGAAATTTTGGGTATAACATGTACATTCATGTGAATTCAGATGTCAGGTCATGGACGTGGAAGAGGTCACGGGCGCGGTATAGGAGACCCAGGGGAGAACCCTACGGCTCATATGATGGCCGATGCAGTTGTGGCCACCGTAGCCCAGATGGTTCCTCAGCAGTCGCTGCATTGCAGCAAGGGCAGCAGCAGCACGAAGGGTCAGAACCAGCAAGATCCGGTTCCACAACCACAGCCACGTGAAACCAACTAGGTGAAGGCGTCGGCAGATTTACAACCCCCACCATTCAAAGGGGAGACCGACCCTAGTAAGTTGGAGGCTTACATCTCCGAGCTGGAGACCTCCTACGAGACCTTGGATGTCCCAGCTGGTGCCAAGGTCCGTCTTGCCACTTACTATCTGAAGGGTTCCGTAAGGAACTGGTGGAAGTTGGCGCGGGACGACAAAGTAGCTGATCCTGCATTTGGGTGGAAAGAGTACACGGCTCTGCTGCGAGCCAAGTACCACCCAGTGCATGTACAAGAGGCCAAGCGCCTGGAGCTGGGCAGCCTGAGGCAGGGGGATAAGATGTCGGTTGACGACTACTATACCACCTTCACCGATCTTACCCACCTGTTACCAGACCTGGGATACTCAAACCGGGTTCTGGTAAACCGTTTCTACAGCGAACTCAGCCACCGCCTACGCTATGGGATGGGGCCAGCCGAGTATAATACATTGCAGGTAATTAAAATACCCCATGATGTAAGTGTATAATGTAAGTGAATGTGAATTTATTTCACGGGGCATAACTAACACTCTAAACTTCAGGAGTGCTATCATGCCGCAGCTAAGGTAGAGATCACCGTCCGACTAAGGGATGAGGAGTAGGCGTATAAGCGCAAGGCTATAGGCAAGGACCAAAATTCGCAAGGGTATGGTGGAGGAAAGAAGAAGAAATCCTACCACCAGTCCCAGAAAGGCCAGCAACAGGGCGGCAAGGGCCAAGCCTAGACCACCACCACTAAGGAGCCTCTGCAGCTCACATATGCTGTTACGGCCAAGCCCCTACGCTCTCACCCACCCAAGGTTAGCAAATTATTCCTGAGTACAAAAATTAAGTGTGTATTATCAGTTTTGTGAAGTGAGTATTGATAGTATAATATGATAACCGCTAGTACGGGCTCTGGATCTAGGTGCCACTATTACTGTAAGTGGTGCAACGAAGACCACCCTGGTGTTGACTTCAAGGGGAAGGAAGTGCGGTGCTACTACTGCAAGAAGATGGGACACCGAGTCTTTGAGTGTTACCAGAACCCCAACAACTGAAACTACAAACCCAAGTGGGAAGGAAAGGGTAAGGCCACAGCGAACTCGGAGGGCCCAAAGGTGACAAGTCAACCTTCCTCAGATCCGGGGAAATTATAGAAGGGTAAGGGGTCGGAGCTGGCAAGGCCACCTTTAATGTGGCTGATCGGTCAGAGGGAGATGGACCCTCTTCTCGACCAGGTACTACTTAAAACCATTGAGTGAAGTAATTGTTTGCTTGCCGCATTTCATCCAGGAGTGTTAGTAAACTTAAATGTACAACTACATGAACAATAACTTGAAGTATAATATACAATTAATCTAAGTTAGTAATTCTAAACCTTAGGAACTTTCAATGTATGTTATCCAATCCCTCCCACACCAACCCCCAAATAGACCACCATCGGCATCACTGAATTCCCGACGGAGCAGTGTTAGATTATCCAGCCAGGTATGATATTATTAAATGGATACCTAACACTCGAAGCAAATCCAAATTATCCGACGATGCAACGAACTTGGTGCAGCACCTGGAGGTTCTACACAACGGAGTACCCGAGTGGATCAAAAATGAAATTGAAGATAATGTGCATGTGTAAGGACTGGAACCCTTACACTAAGACATATCAAGACACGCAAGTGGAAGACGGAGCGACAATACCGAGTATACCTGAGGAGTTCCTTGCGGTCGTTAATCATGTCGTGGGAATTGCTCAGTAAGTCGAATCGGATCTAATTCTGAGTGTCAAGAAGATCAAACTGAATACGGCACCTCCTGCAGTAATCAATGCCACACACATGAAACATGGACATTTGAATTTGACCTTTAGGCAATTCTGAAGCCATGTATAACCATGTAAGGTGTGAAGTCAGTTGTATGTTAAGTATACTATGTATTTAGTGAAGTCAAAAAGATATAAAAAAATTATGATGTAAGGAGTGGTATTAATGAATAAAGCGGTGTTAATTTCTTCAGTATACCAACCGTGTTAGTATCGTTATACTTATAAAGTTTATGAAATAAACTAGGCTGAGCACTCGGAATGGAATGTGCACTGAATGCGTGTGCTGAGGCAGAAGCCGGCAAGAGAGGCACTATCCTCACTGGTACCTTCCTAGTGAATGACGTGGACGCATTGATCCTGTTCGACTCTGGAGCCTCACACACACTTATCTCGCTTTCATTTGCGAGGAGGCTGAGGTTAGATAGTGAAAAGATGCCTGACTTTCTAGTCACTCTCTCAACCAAGGAGCGGATCAAATGTACCCGCTATTACCGAGATGCCACTGTCTGAATTAAGAATGAAGAGTTCCCAATCGACATGATAGAGTCCAAGGGACTTGGATTTGATGTAATTGTGGGGATGAAGTGGTTGGAGCGGTCAAGGAGCCGAATCCTATATGCCGAGCACCGTCTGTTTCTTTGGAGTCCGATTGGAGTTACCATATCATACCGCCAAAGGCCCAGATAGCCTTCGACTCAGATTATCTCTGCTATGGCAATGTATCGTGAGATACTATAGAAGAATGAAGTATACCTCTGCTATATCCTAGACATAAAGAGAGATCCAGAGTTTAGCCCAGATGTGCCGGTTGTGTCGGAGTTTCCTGATGTCTTTCCTAACGAGCTCCCAGGCATGCCGCCAACACGGGCAGTTGAATTCGAAATTGATTTGGTTCTGGGCACTGGACTGATAGCGAAGGTGCCCTACCGTATGGCTCTAGCTGAGATAACAGAGCTCAAAGAACAGCTGCGAGACCTACTCAACAAGATTTCATACGCCCGAGCGTTTCACCATGGGGAGCACCGGTTCTCTTCGTGAAGAAGAAGGACGGTAGTCTCCGCCTCTACAATTATTACAAAGAGCTAAATGCTGTTAAGGTGAAGAACTATTATCCATTACCGCGTATTGATGATTTGTTTGATCAGTTGAAAGGAGCATCAATATTCTCCAAGATCGACTTGTGATCGGGTTACCACCAAATTTCCATTCGAGAGTGTGACATTGAGAAGACCACATTCTGAACCAGATATGGACATTATGAATTCACGGTCATGCCGTCTGGTCTATCCAATGAACTGGCCAAGTTTATGGATTTAATGAACCGCTTGTTCCGAGATCAGTTGGACAAGTCAGTGGTAGTCTTCAACGATGATATCCTTGTTTATTCTAAGTCAAGGAGTGAGCATGAAAGCCACCTGAGAAGTTTGGTGCAAACATTGAAGGAGAATGAAACCCGCAAACGTTCCCGATGCGTCCCCGATGTGTCGTGGACGTATCATGGACTCTAGTAAAACTTGATAGATGAAAGGGAACAATTAAACTGGAAAACACATTTCGATTGAGAATTAACACACCCGAAATTCACTCAACCTCCCTTGCCCCTCATACGGACTCCTGGGACAGTTTCAACTTTACCCTTAAAGTCGTCAACCCTCTCCTGACTATCGGCCTACGATTTACCAACCGTTCCCTGACCTGTCGTCCTATCAAATACCTAATGTATTGATACTATAACCCAGTCCTCTCTAGCTCACCAACTCTCTAGCACTTACACACACTCCTAAGTCTGATCCACACTCGCCTAGATTATCTCTATCTTTTCTCTCGTACAAGGCTTATCTTACAAGGAACATTAATGTACCTATTTATACAAGTTAGTTGAGATGCCAACTAGCAACCTAGGAGTTGTAGACTCTAAGAGTAGAATACTCATTCCTCTACAAATATAATATCTGCACCCTATTGCAGACTTTTGTCCAACTTGATCTGTAGCCACCACCACACGCATTGCCTTGGAATGGGAAAGTTGGCGGCGCGTCCCAAGTTGGTCGGTCACCACTTGCACACTTCAACTTGTCTGAACTTGTCTGGATCATTAATGCTAATAAATGCTCTCTTCTGAAGTATTACGCCTATGTAATGATGTTCATCAATAGCCTTTATTTATCTTGTTACCTTGCACATTAATGAGATACACCTTTTGTCGTGTGTTTGTCATGAGCAAGTTGTTTGTGTGGTTGTGAATAATCTGAGTGAGTTTGTCGATGTTGCTAACTCCGTTTGGTCCTTGTTTAATGTCTGATATAAGAGATATGTGGTGGTGTGGTTCTTGACTGCCTGTGTCTTGCTAGAAGTCCTCCGGAGCTCTCGCCGACAGGTGCCCGACTGGTACAGCACATGTCATGGATTGTCCGAGCTTGCAACCTTGCGTGCTAAGCCACTCATGAATCTTGACAAGCGCATTAGATAGACAACACAAGGTTTGCTATCATCAAAACTAAAGGATCTTGTCTTAACAATTTCCACCTTTTTGATGATGGAAACCTATTGTGAGCCTCGATTTTAAACCCTATCCTATGTTGATTAAAGTTGATTAGGATCTAGTCGGGTTTTAGGTCCACTTATAACCTAAGATTAATAACTATGTCATAAAATAATAATTATTAAAACCTAAGCTAGCTCACTGGAACCTATTATGAGTCGCCACCTAATTTTAACCTAGATCAAATTAGGAAAGGAGAGTTTGGGTTCGGGGGCCTGATATTCGACTTAATTAGGGTTCAATTACTTTCATTACCCCTAGAAGTCGTTTTTCCTCTACTTAGTTTAATTACGGCTTATTACGAGTCATTTTTAACCTAAGTGCGCGCTTCTGTTTTTTTATTTTTTAACATTTTTTGATAGATAATTAAAGTGGAAATTAAAAAAACCTAAACTAGGGTTTCGGAGGCAGAATTAGGTCAAATTTTGTTTCCGTCCGTGGCTACGGACCTAATGTCCGAACCCACGGACCCTAGTTAACCTAATTACACAGAAAGGTCAAATTTAAACAGAAACGAGATATTGAAAAGTCCGGGGCCACGGACAGGACGTCCGTGGGCCCGGACAGGACGTCCGTGGGCTCGGACATGTTTTATAAAACCCTAAATTTTGAAAATAAAAATATCCCGCCACCGTCCGGGGGCGTCCGGCTTTCGGACAGAGCGTCCGGGACCCCGGACATAGTGTCCGTGGGTGCGGACCGCCCTCGGACGGCGGCGTTTGGGTTGCTCCCGGTGGTTTTTCTGGCTCAAATTTTATGGGTAGGTAGCCTGAAAGATTCTAAACACGTTAGTGATCGAAAGTTTACAATTTGAATTCGAATTAAACACGAAACATAGCAAACAAGTTATTCGGCAGAAACGAAAACAAACGCTAATTCAGAAGCGGTAAAAGGTCAATTCGACTCCAAATTTTAACACAGAGTAGTTAAAGTTGAACAAAGTCAGACAAACATTATTTCAACCTGTTTTACCTTCGGATTTAATGCGACTCTTCACATCGGGGATCTTTTGGTGCCTCGTTGATGCCGGTTCTGGATTGACTTCGAATTGAGCTTCTGACTCCTTCTTCTTTATGCTGCTAAGGACGTTTCTCTTCTGTTTTTGTGGTGGTTTTGTGTGTTTTTGGTGCTTGGAAGTTCAATGGGAGAAGAAAGGATGAGTTTTTGGTGATTTCGGGGTGATTTCTGTAGTGTTTCGGTATTGATTTGAGGCTTGGAAGTGTAAAAACGTGGGGAGAAGGTTTGTGGCTGTGTTTTCTGACTTTGGAGGTGTTCTCCTCTGCCCTAGCTCATTTTTGGAAGGTCCTTTTATAGAGAGAGCAAGGCCATGTTGATAGAACAAGATTTTTATCTAAAACCCTGATTTTGTGCTCTAAGGGAATATGATTTTTTTTAAAATATGTTTCAGGCCGATAAAAATTATGTAATTTTAACTGAAGGTAAAGGATGATTTTTAAGAATTTTGAGAGTTGGAATCGTGTTATTTTGATAAATAACCGATTATATAAAAATCTCACAATCTGGAATCTCCCATAATTCATAACTTATTATCGGAAAGTCGAAATAACGAAATTCCAACGGAATTAGTCTCTAATAATCATCCTCTATCTTTTGTTAAAATTTCATGACGTTTTGTTTTGATTTCGGTATTTTCCATAGGAGAGAGAAAATTGCAAAAATGATTGAATTTCTCTTTTAAATTTTGGGTTAAGGTTCCAAATAAAATAATTTCAGGTTTATGACTGTATGTAGTCATCCTAACCATGTGACAATTTTATTTTAATTTTGGAAACCTTTTATTATTTTTATTTTGAGGTTATTTCATGTGTTAATTAAAGAAATTAGCTTATAATATGAATTAAAAGCTAAATTTCCAGAATAAATATTATCAAAAATCATGAAATACCTTTCATAATGACTATGATATTTGGAAGTGTTTGGAGATAATGAACAAGTCATATGAAAATAGAAAATCCCGATAATGTCCTTGGAAAATCCCGCCTTGGTGCTTTTTGACCCCTTTTGCCCTTTGTAACACGTATGTCTTAGAGACTACTCCGGGGGGTTGAAATTTTGGGTATAACACCTATATACTCACATGTACTTATCAATCAAAAATTGAGAGATTCCCTCTAAGAAGGATTCCCCCTGAGTTTATTAAGGGTTTTTAAGAATGAAAGAATTTAAACGAATGATAGCAATGATAGCATAAGTGATAGCTTTTATGTTATGCATAAGTGAAAGCTTTTATGTTATAACATAGATAAGGTTTCATTCAGATGATACATAATATAAGGACAATAAACATAGTATCACAGGTACCCTCACAAGTACACATCATTTTCTTCCCCTTTTTGCCATACAACAAAATATGGAGCAACTACACGACGTAAGATGTTGTATAGGCCATGACATTCCATAGATTACAAACTATAAAATATGATCAAGTAAATCTAGATGGAGTGATGCAGTTGGGTACCCACTCATAATCCTCAGAGTAAGTAGGCTCTTCCTTTAAAAAACCTGCTTTGATCCGAGAAGGGTTGGCTATGGTTGTGTTGATCAATGGTGATTCAGTGTGGTAGAAAGGCCAGACTCAACAGAATCTGTGGATAACTCCATGTAGTGTGGAGAACGTGATTGTGATAGAGTGATACTTGAGGTGATAGACCAAGCTGTAAGGGAGTCGGAGTCTATTTGAACATAGCTTTGGGTGACGTATTTCTTTGGGTGTTTGGTGGTCATAAACTTGAGAATGGTGGAGTGAATGGTTCGCTCATTAAAGCTGGATGAGCTTTGTGGGTATTGAGCCATTGCGTGAGATGATTGTAAGTGGTAAAAAGAGTGAGCAGGTTTTATAGATTCTTTGGATATGCTTAACGAATGATCGGTGAGTGGCATTTAATAAGGTGCTACATCTTGTGGGCTATGTTTGTAGGCTTTTTAGGTGTCAAGGTCAGTGTTTGGATTAGTGGAATGGTTGGGACTAATATCTCAGATCATTTTGTAATTTTTAATCAAGGAAGAAGCAGCCAAGACAATAAATTATTTCGTACCCATCATAAGCATTCAAGTAACAAAAATTAGTTGCATTTTCATTTATATCCAAAAGCTACTGTGAAACAGATAGTCAAAGGCAAGTAAAATCAGTAATGGAGAAACAAAATCTAGCCTAGATCTAATTTTTCTCACAACTCGCTGTCTTTAAGAAACAAAGAACTGTCAGGCAATGTGGGAGTCTATAAAGTCTATTGCTCCTTGAACCATGTTATGAACACTTGGTGCAAAGGAGACGGCCTGCACAGCTGTGAGAGTGACTCTCACTCTCTGAAAAACATCTCTAGTTGAGGTATCCAGACTGGTCTTCGGCCTGTCGTGGACCAGTGAAAGACTCCTTTTTCGTTTTATTCCTGATGCTCCCACGGTTGGGAAAGACTCTGACTTCGAGTCTTCATTCTTGGTTGGCTTCTAAGCTACAACTAGCTGGTATCCCTTTGTTTTGATCCATATTTTGGACAAAATCTCCGAGCATATGCTATCTTGAGTAGTGCGCGCACACTCGTGGAACCTGTCGGTGTCCACTCCGTTTTGTTGTAGCGCCCTGGTCACTACTCCCCCATACACCAGACCTTGATTAACAAAACGACTTTCCTCAATAGTGAGAAGAATCATTGCAGGAAGATCTATTTTTTCCTTTGTCTTTAGTGCGTAAAGAAATCTCACGTCTCTTGCATTGACAATGTAAGTGTGTTGGTTCCGTTGGGTGATATTATGGGTGAGCAGACTGATGAGCACCCTGTCGGGATATACATGTCTATTGCGTTGAAGTTTTTCTTTGTAACTCCAGGGTTCAGAAGCTGGACCATTTTTCCCCCTTGAGGTCCTAAGTTATTCCAGGAGGTTTCCTTTGGAACTATGATCCCTTCAGGTTCCAATCCAATGTTTTTGCATATCTATGACTTAGTGATGTTGACAGTGATACCTTGGACTATAGACATGAGATAGTCATCGTCATTGTCGCTCTGGAGTGGTCCAAGATACATCATGTGTTCTTTGAGCAACTCTGTATATACGGGTATTGGCTCCTGAAAGAAGTCCACCCATCCTTGGAATTCGAGGAGCTCTTGAATCTTTTCAAGACTCATTTGCTCCATCCACTCTATGTCCAATGTCTTGGGTAAGACAGGACAAGATTTGTCGTTGATGTTCTCTGCTTTGAACATACTGGTTTCAACTCCTTGAGTTTCTTTAGGCGTGAGAGAGCATGAGATGACTGTGGCTTTGCAGTGGCCTCTTTGTCTTGGAAGAGTTGTTCGAGCTTTTGTCCATGCAGGGACAACACCATCTTTATCTTTCCCTTCTC
This sequence comes from Limonium bicolor, assembly GCA_023374045.1. Classification (NCBI taxonomy): domain Eukaryota; kingdom Viridiplantae; phylum Streptophyta; class Magnoliopsida; order Caryophyllales; family Plumbaginaceae; genus Limonium; species Limonium bicolor. The sequence goes on along the minus strand of CM041777.1, from coordinate 428,221,613 downwards.
CTTCTCTTCCTTTTGACGTTGTTCGACCGTTTGTATCATAGGGGAGGACTCTGTATCGCTGTTGATGTCGTTACTGGTTTCACGAGGTGTCGGGGACCTGTCAGTGACTGGTTCCCCAAATACTTCGATAAGCATTGCTTCAGTTTCTGGGAGGCTCCCTTATGTCCTCTTCTTGACCATTTTCTTCCATAGAAGCTTCTAGTTGTGACCTGTCGTCACTTTGTACTTCCTCCTCTTCTTCCAGCTGAATGATACCTTGGGTGACCGTAGGAGGGGTTCCTTCCTCATCATCGGTGAAGTGCAACTTGCGAGTTGCCCCTTCAGGCGTTGAGTGAGCTTTTTGTGGAGTTTCTTTCTGTAGTTTGGCTCGTTTCGTGGCACGAGACTCACGAGCTACACGACTTGTAGTAGCAGTAGAGAGATCTTGGTTCTTTTTGGGATTTTTGACTTATGAATGTTTGGTGCCGATATCAGGTGATGGAGCAGGAGAGGACATGATTTGTTTTTTGGTGAAGATATGAGTTGGAAGAATCTTGGGTTTTAGAATCTCGGCTTGAATGCAGTGGTGAATTTTAAGAAGGTGGTGGCTTATACAGAGAATTTCATCTTGGTACCCCTCTCCTTCATCGGTTACCCTACGCACAAGTTGATTTTCTAATTCTTTGGATAGGCGAGGGGGCGGTTATTCTGTTGCAGCTTCTGTTGGCCTCATGTTGGCTACTTGTTGTGAGGATGCTTTGTTGGAGACAGATTTCTTCTTGCAGTGGAGAGCCGATATTGGTGCCATGATTTTTCGTAGAGATTTTTGGAGTTTATGACCTTTTGCTAGAGAAATCTTTAGAGCTGCTATGAGGCAAGGTTTCTTTTGCTCTAAGTCTCGCAAGAAATTTTGTGAGAGAAAAGAGAATATGCTTTGATCGCTTAGAGAGATTAGAGAGAGTGAGGGCAATAGTGTGATAGGAGTAAAACTCCCATCACCCTTTTACAGATATCGAGTAACGGTCGGCGACCGCTCCTCGTCCGCTAGCTGACATGTCCGAACAGTACTATTCATAACGGGCATCAGTCGTGACAGTTATCAGCGATTCATTGAAAAGTTTTTTTGTTTCTATCCGTTGGACTGTCTCTAACCTAATCTCACTTTTGTGAAAAATGACATATCTGCTTCAACTCTTAGGCCGTTAAATGACATAACTAAACACTGAATTTCTCACATAAATAGCTTTCAACCTGCATTTACACAACACTCTATCTCATAGCAATTATAAATGCTCTTATAATCCACCTTATGCTTATTTACTAACTCATTTTCCATTGGCTCCTTAGTCACAAGTTCGCAAATTCTTAAGCTTATTCATATAATTTTCCCTAGGTTATATTAACCATATTGTAATGTAAGCTCTAGGCTACATCTTGGTATCTTTCTAAACTCCATTCCTTAAGACACCAAACCATATCAAGGTAAGTCATTTACCTTAAGTTCCCAAGCCTTTTCCTTTCTCCTTTCCTCTTTGTTTCTTGACTGAATTTCCACCAAGAGGGTTCCTCTCTTGCTAAACTTCTATCCAACATTCAAATTAAGCTAATGAGTGCTAGGTTACACCCTTGAACTCATTTAAACAACCTTGGAATTCAAAGAGAGTGCTAAATGCACTAAAATCAATGATTACCTTATGAAACCTTAGAAGGTTTTTCTGTAGAGAATCAAAGCTAGGCTTGAACTAAGATCTTCAAGATTGAATTAATGCTTAAACAAGGCATTGAAAAAGGCCTCATGAGAAGTCAATTTCGGCGATGTAAGGGAAATGAAGAAAAGGATGATTTTTGAAGTTTTTCTTACCTTAAACCAAAGAGAGTATATACTAGCTCTTGAAACTGAATATTTCTCTTCAAATGGAGCTCCTTCAATGGAGTCCAACTTCTGTTTTTGGAATTTTGAAAAGAGAGGATGGAAATCCTTGACTTAACTAAGACAAAGGTGTGCTTAGTTTTTGATTTGGAGCTTGGAGTTGGATTTGTCAAGCAATTAAAGTTGGAGAAGATGAAGTTCTGTAGCATGAACGGTTTTGGAGCAGGGAAGATGAAGAAAACGCTGTGGAGGAAGAAGGGAATGAGAGGAGAGGAGAGAGGATGGAGTAAAGTAAGAAGATAGTTGTAATTATAAAGCAAATAGTGAACTTCTACCCTCCTTCCTCTTTTCTTAAAATTCTGGCTCCCTTTGGTGATTGATCACCACTTAAAAGCCGTGCCCCCTTTGATATTTATGGAGTGGTTTGACCATTGACCACTTAAGAAGTCATTTGAGTCATTTTGGGCACTATTTGGGTACTATTCATAATTAGTGCACAAATTTGTGTACTTTTTGGTCTCTCATTGATTTAGGCTTCCTAATGTGATACTAAGTAGTACACATGTTGATTTAGGTGTAATCATGGTCATTTATCCACTCAAAACACTTTTCGAAGACAATTTTCCAAAAACGTGCTTTAAGCCTCCTTAAAACATAATTTGTGTTTAAACTTGTTTTTGATCAAGGTTCTCTTTGGTAATTGATTTAAAATGTTAATTAGCATGTTAGTAAGGTCTAGGAATGATCTTTGGGTCCTAATCAAGGTTACACCAAGTCTAGAGCAAGTTTTTGCTTAATTTGACTTTTTGGTGTTTTCTTTGGTTTTAATTACCTACCAATGTTTATAAGGCATGTTTTAGCCTTATTACATCATGAATTGATGTTTACTTACTATACTTAGGTTTGGGGTATTTCAAAATAAAAATGTCATATAAACCTTAGTGCATGCATTCCTGCAACTATATAATATATACTAAAGTTCAAATAAGAACAATATTAATTCATAGAATGAATTATAAACATAAGTGCATGAGCATAAAGGTGCGAACTAACGTCGCATGTATACATGCAACTATAAATTATAATCGTATATTTGTATACCTAACTAGACTAGGTAAATTTAATACCTAAGTGTAAATGTGAATGTATATTCTCATACTCGTGAATATTATGGAATAAAATGGATTAAATCCTAACATTCGATAACACTATAACTAAGACATTTTTATCTAACCGACGAGTTTTACGTAACGATACTTTAGACAATTAACTATTGAAATCCGGGGATGAAAGGTTGGGATTACTTGTGTTGTTCGGATTTACCTAGCTTAAGTAAGTCATGCGGATTGACTTACGGTATGTTTAATATTTAGATCCTATCACCGATGGAGGCGCTTGACGAGCTTAGTGGTCTACTACGCATCCTAGGTCTGAGGTGAACGGTTTGTAAAGGGGTTTGATCTGAGATGTCCTGAGGACTCTCTCGGGCTCAGATTTGTTTGTTGTATAACGTGTGTGCTGTATGCATGTATGTAAGTGTGTGTATGTATTTATAATTTTGTATGTGATGTTTAACTGTTTAATTTCCCGCATCATTTAATTGTGCGTGAACGTCCTTCAGGACTAATACTACGTCGACTATAGATCGACTTATATAAAACACATATACGTTTAATGTGATGTGATTGATGTTATCTAATATATGACAACTAGTATTATAATTATGTATGTAATAACCTAACTAAAACACTTAGGAACGGGACACGACATTGTCGGTCTTTAGAGCATGGCTCTCAAACATGAATATGACCTAGATTACATCTAGGCATGCGTAAGACCCTTAGCGTAGCTAAGTGATGAATGAATTCTCCGTAAACCTAAAATCATAATTTAGGTAATTGAATAACTAATTAATAATATAATGAAGGATTGGTGTGTGAAGAATAAGACCGGGTTAGTCCCGGACAAACTGGCTGCGCATAGAGATCTCTTGTGTGTTTTCCCGGATCGGGTTTCTACTCTAGTGAAGCCACACGAGCCTACATAGATCGTTGTCCAGTTTGTACCATTATTGGTACTCGGCTTTATACCAGAAACTAAATGACGCATTTTAGGCAAAGAGGAAATCCTGTGATCTTATATCTCTGGCAACGTGCACTACTGTTGGTGCCACCAGGACGACTGTCCATAAATAAATACAAATTCGGGTTGTCCTAACTTGACACCCACTTACAATGTGTTGTGTAGTAATGAGGGCCTAGGGGGTTGTTTGAATAAACGAATACCAGACCGCTACAAACGGCTACACATTTATTGTTGTTATAATAAATTTTGTTATGTGTGCTGTTGTGCGTGAATTGTATTGACTGCCTTAATTGTTTCAATATTACCGCCATTCATGTATTTACTGCTTTGATATACCTGTACACTGGTAAAAGCATGAAATGTATCTAATAATGGCGACCATGACTATTAAGTGAGCAATAGGGTCCAAACCTGGCATACTCAGCGTTTATCACCGAGCTTTCACAACATTATGCAGGTGATGATTACCGTTGAACCCGAAGCGCGGGACCGGGTAGTTAGGGTTTCATTTTACCGCACGAGATTCTATATTGTATTAGAATGGATATTAGATACATAGTTAACGACGTTGTATACAATCGGGAATACTTAGAAGCTCACTTGTCAATGAGATTACTTTTGGTTTTAAAATGATGTATAGCTTAGTATCTCGTTATCACTGCGGATATGTATGTTTTGTTAGCGTTGTTTCATATTTATTCTATTTCTGCTTCTTTACTTGTATGGACAAGTAATGGCATGTGACACCCAAGTGGTTTATTAATGTTTTAACTACCGCTGTGAGACGTGTTTAATTATGCTACGTGAGTGATTATGATGTGATAACCGAGTGGGGTGTTACAAAAAGTTGTATCAGAGCGGAGTACCGCTCTGATGACGAGATAATAGGATTTAAGACAGTGAGCCTAGGTTTTGGAAAATACGGGAAACGTTTGTGAGGTACAAAACATCTTCACTTTAATGAATTTATGTGTTAGCAATGCCTTGGGCTTGCAAGTGTTAGCCATTGAGGCACATAAATGTGATTGAATGTGGTATGGTAAGTTGCCGAGTAATGATAAGACGAAATGTAATTGTAACACCCCTACCGCTAATACTGTCATTACCGTCCAATCTCCTTATACAATCCAGACTCACGCAGCGGATACTTACATACTCAACGGTGGGTGATACAATGCCGTTAGCCACCCATGTGACTAACAAGGCTATGACTACTACTACATACAGCATCGGTCTGATGGACCAGAATATCCGAGTACTACACACTTACAATAGATACTCCAATTACCAAATCAAATACTAGAACTTCCCATTCGTTACAATACTCCATAAGTTCAATACAATATAATACACTGAGTTTACTAAGATCCTTATACAAATACAACACCTCTTTCAATTTCATAGATACTCATTAAGAGTCTAACCACTACCCATTCCTCACAAACTACTTACTTTCTAAGTACAAGGGGTGTGCCACTTAGTACGCTTCTACATTGTACTTCTAACTATCCAAGCGTAGTGAAATACCCCGAACTTAAATATAGGGATTAAAATTAATCTCATACGTATTTAAGGGCCTAATGGTACCCAATTAATACTAGTAAGGAAAAATAAATCCAAAAGAAATAAAGAAACGCTTTAAAAGCGGAAAACGCTAAATAAGCGTTAAATAACCATAGGAGGTATGAAACCTTGGTTAGCGTATTATAAGGATTCTAAAGGCTTAATTAAGTCTAAATAAATATTAGGGAACAAATCCCGAAGAAAACAGATCCTTAGAATGGATTAAAAACACTAATGAGCATTAAAGCGCGTTTTTCGAGGTAACCGGGAAAACGTGACTTTAAGCGGGTCAAATAGACTCGTAACAATTTTGGTCAACTAAATAATCATTAATAAATATTAGTGAAGCTTTAGAACCAATAAAATCAATAAAATGAGAAATTAGTAAAAACTGTCAAAACGGGAAGTTGGGGGTAAAAACATAAATAACCCAAACTTATGTGTCCAATAATGTAAAAAGAATTTTTACAACCCATATGGCTGTGTGTGTGTCCGATTGGAGCCCCACTCACACCCCCTCTTTATTTCTTTCTCATTTACAAAAGACAAAGAAGTTAAAAAGCAATAAAGTAACTATTACCACTCACACTCTCTCTCCTCTACCCATTCTATTCACTCACGTAGCAGCCCTTCCCCCTCACTCTCTGATTTTTCTCCTCCTTCCCAGCGACAACAATGGAGTCTTGGAGAAACCCACAAAACTCCATCTTCTCTCTTCGTGTTACTCCCCCAAACTTGCTCCAAAAATTATAAAAACTACACCATTGTGTTCCTCTCACCAAGTAGAGCATTCCTATCTTTTCAAAATTCGAAAAGGAGCACTTTCATCTCCATGGGTATGGAGCATTTGGAGCTTCAAGACTACCACTAGAACCACCTTGTTCTAATGAGGTAAAAATATTCTCAAAAACTCCATCTTTTTCTAGCCTTATGGGCAAAACGAAATTTAGACTAAACTTGTGTTTGGTTCCTTTGTACTCTAGCCGATTTTGGCACTCTTGGAGGGTGAGAAATATTGTTCTTGAACTATTCCAAGCATTACCTACACCCTTGCAAGGTAATGAAATTTCTAAACCCTAAAACTTACATTAAGCTTCAAAGGTTGAAAAAGGGTTAGTAGTTTAATTGCATTTGTTTCGTGTGTATTGGGTATTGGGGATGGAGTTGGGCAACTCCATTCCCCATGGGACCGATTGAGCAAGAAAGAGAGAAGAGGAGAAGTGGAAAAAGGAATGAAGGAATTGTAAGCTCAAGGTAAGAGCTCTTTCTTGAATGGTAAATTTAATGCATTAGAGTAATGGGAATGGGTAAACCAATTTAAAGAAACCAAAATAATGTATTCGAATTGTAGTTGTGAAAGTTTGGGTATTTGTGAAACAAGTATGTGGATTGTAGGCCTTAGAGCCAAAGAATTGTGTATGTGTATTGATATTGTGTTTTGAGGAAATAATGAGGTATTGAGATTGCTTTGTACTGCTGGTAGGACCCTTGTATGGGTGTGGCTAGAATAGGAATGATTTTGATGATAGTGGGTATGTGTGGATAAGTGAGAATTGTAGGTGAGTTATGGCAAAATTTTGGTAGGAAATGTACATTTATGGGTGACTTGGTGAATGGGAGAACCAAGGTGAGTATTGGAGCTAGTAGGTATGTTTAGTAGTGATGAAGAGGTAGTAGTAGTATGAGAAATAAGAAGTGCAAAATCTGTAGCAAAGTGTATTAACATGCATTGGAGAAGTTAGGAAAAATTAATGTGCAAGAATGGTAAAAGAGAGTGTTGGACTTGGGTATAGATATTGTAGATGCTTGGAGATGAATTGGAATGGTAAAATGAAGTTAGAGCAAAGTGCTAAATGCAAAGAGAGGTGTAGGAATGCACAAGTGTGCAAAGTAAGAAAATGTGAATGGAAGTTTGTGGAATTTGAGCAAGAAGTTGAGTAGGTATTGGACCATGGATTTAAGGAGTTTAGTGAGTGTTTAAGTGTGTTTAATTATGTACAAAACATGTGGAAAGATTATGGAATGATTGGAGGTGGATTAAGGGTTGATTAGGGGTTGAAAAATCATCCTAGTAGCAGTTTTTAGCAGGGTCCGGGACCTAGGTTATGTACCAAGTCCCGGACCGCACCTAAAATTAATTCGAGAGTCACACCAGCAGGTGGTCCGGGACCTTAGTCCAGGACCAAGTCCCGGACCAATAACAAAATTCAGTCGAGAGTGTTTTCAGTGAATGGTCCGGGACCTTGGGTCAGGACCAAGTCCCGGACCACTTATAAAAACTTGTAAATGTGATTTTTAGGGTTCTAACCATGGGGCATTGATGGGTAATGGTTTTAGATGTTGTTAAGGCCTTGTTTGGTGACCTTTAGAGGCCCTACTAAGTGTAAACAAGTTGAGGAAATATTTAAGAAAGTTGTAAGTATATGAATATTAAGTTAAACCGAAACAACGGGACAACGGGGTAAGTACGGGAGTAGTAACTACGTATGTATTGTAATGCTTAGTATTAATTAAACCATTTGGCATGTAGTCATTGGTTCAAGAATAAGACTCAAGGGACAAGTAAGGACTAAGGAACGAAGAGACACCGGTAAAGTAGATTTCGGGAAAAAGGTATGATTTCTTCATGCCCTGTATCCTAATCTGGTTACCCCGATTTGTGTGCTTATTTGACCACCTAAATAAGATAAATGCATGAATCAGACTATGTTGCACTTACCTGTGCTTGACTTATGTTGTGCTTGATATTTATTATCTTGAGCACTAGTTGTATAATTCATGAAATATGTGAATGATGATGAATGGTATTCGAACCTCGTATTGTACTTGTGTAATGTATTGTACCTCGTATGTATGTGTATATGTGTATTGTATTATTGTGGCTTGGATGTTGACTTGTGCTAATTCCTAACTATCTAACTCCTAACTTAAGTGAGTAAATTGGAATGAGTACAAGTCCGATATAGCTTCGGCCACGCGTGAGGATGAGGAGACACAAGAGGTTGGATCCGATTCCTGGTTCGTAAGCTGGTCCACGGCCCAAATCCCTTAAGTGGGTAGCATCCTGGATTAGTGAACCAAGTAAAGCCTGGTGGTGGGACGGTGTAGTCCCTGCCCAGAGGCCATACCGGCTTAACATGAGTAAGAGTAAGAAGTAAGTATGTATGAGTATGAGTATGAGTATGTATGCGTATGTATGGAATAATGAGTAAAAGAGTAATCTCCACCCGATTAACCCGGGTGGACCAATGAAGCTAACAAGAACTGTACTTGTGTATGTACTGAGTATGTGTATTCGGAAGAAGGTAAGTATGTATTGGATGGTTATATTGTATTCCCTGTATGCAATGAAGTGTATGTATGTATGCTTGCGTAAGTATTCTTGTATTGTGTATAAGAGCATGATGCATGTATGTTTGAATGAAATCAACCGCATGTATTCGACCAAGTGGTCGGCGTACCCTCACTAGTACGCGGGGTATGCGGTTATCATGCTCAGCGAAAGCTGACCCCTTCGGGGGACATTTTTTAGTGTGCAGGTACCCGAAGCGAATGTGGTCAAGGCACGAGACCGGCGACTACATTGGATAGTAGTAGTAGAATGTAGAGGTGTATCAACTAGCACACCCCTTGTAGTTAGAAAGTAATGTAGTAGTGAGGAATGGGTAGACATAGACTCATAATGAGTACCTATGAACTTGGAGGAAACATTGTATTTGTATTGAGAACCTAGTAAACTCGGTTATGTATACTGCATGGTGTGGTATTGTAAAGGAGTAACGTGTTGAACGGAATATAGTAGTATTGAACTGGAGAATGGAGTATGTATCGTAGATGTGTAATACTCGGGATTCCGGTCCATCAGACCGATGCTGTATGTAGAAGTAGTAGCCTTGTTAGTCACGTGGGTGACTAACGGCATTGTATCACCCATTGTATGTAAGTAAATATCCGCTGCGTGTATCTGATATGTAAGGAGATTGGACGGTAAGCACTGTATTAATGGTAGGGGACTATCCAGCGTAGCCACCGGTCTCTTACCTTGACCATATCCGCTTCGGGTACCTGCACACTAAAAACGTTCCCCCTAGGGGGTCAGCTTTCGCTGAATATGACTTTCGCATACCCCGCGTACTAGCGAGGGTACGCCGACCACTTGGTCGAATACATGCAATTCATTTTATTCAAACATACATGCATACATGCTCTTTGTACACAATACTACAATACTTTACGCAAGGAATACATTTACACACTTCATTACATACAAGGAATACAATATAAGCCATCCAATACATACTTACCTTCTTCCAAAATACACATATGCAATACATACACCATACATACTCAATACACCGTACTAGTTAGCTTCATTGGTCCACCCGGGTTAATCGGGTGGAGATTATCTTTTACTCGGGGTCAATGACTTACACCAGCCAAGACCATTACACATGCAATACTCTTACTTTACTTTACTACTTACTCAAGTCAAGTTGTCGGGACCTCCGGGCAGGGACTACACCGTCCCACCACCGGGCTTACTTGGTTCACCAATCCAGGATGCTACCCATTTATGGGGTTTGGGCCGTGGAAAAGTTAAAGAACCAGGAATCCGATCCAACCTCTTGTGTCTCCTCATCCTCACGCGTGGCCGAAACTATATCCGACTTCTACTCATTCCAATTTACTCAATACTTACGTTAGGAGTTAGGTGGTTAGGAATTAGTAGAAGTCAATCACATTCCAGCCACACAATAAATACATTACTCCCATACACATTCTCACAAGTACAATACAATATACAAATACACTACGAAGTACATACACACTTATTATCATTCATACATTTCATGAATTATACAAACTGATTGTTCAAGACAATATATCAAGAACAATTTAAACAAGCACAAGTAAGTGCAATATAGTCCGATTCATGCATTTATCTTTTTTAGGTGGTCAAATAAGCACACAAATTGGGGTAACCAGGTTAGGACACAGAGTATGAAGAAATCATACCTTTTTCCGGAAATTACTTTACCGGGTGTTCCCTTGTTCCTTTGGTCCACTCTCGTTCCTCGAGTCTTATTCTTGAACCTCCGGCTACATGCCAAATGGTTCCATTCATACTAAGCATTACACTACATACATGATCACTACACCCGTACTTACCCCGTTATCCCGTTGTTTCGGTTTAGCTTAATGTTCTTAAACTTACAACTTTCTTAATTACTTCTTAAACTTATTTACACTTCTTAGGGCCTTTAAAGGTCACCAAACAAAGCCTTAACAACTTCTAAAACCATTACCCATCAATCCCCCATGTTCTAGACACTTTAAAACACTTTCTGGGCATTTTTGGGGGTGGTCCGGGAGTTGGTCCGGACCTTAAGTCCCGGACCAATTCCTGCATTCACGCTCGTGCCTTTTTTTGAAGCGGTCCGGGACTTGGTACATATCCTAAGTCCCGGACCCTGCTAAAAACTGCTATTAGGATGATTTTTCAACCCCTAATCAACCCTTAATCCACCTCCAATCATTCCATAATCTTTCCACAAGTTTTATACATGTTTAAACACACCTAAACACTCACTAAAACTCCTTAAATCTATGGTCCAAGACTTACTCAACTTCTTGCTCAAATTCTACAAATTTCCATTTCCATTTGCTCACTTTGCACACTTGTGCATTCCTACACTTCTCTTTGCATTTTGCATCTTGTCCTAACTTCATTTTACCATTCCAATTCATTTCCAATCAACTACACTACCTATACCGAAGTACAACTCCATTTCTACCAAATCTTGCACACTAATTTTCCTAGTTTCTACAATGCAGTTCAATACACTTTGCTACAGATTTTACACTCTTATATCCTCATACAACAACTACCATTCCATAGTTACTAAACATCCCTACTAACATCAATACACACCTTGGTTCTCCCATTCACCAAGTCATCCAATAATGCACAATTCCTACCAAAATTTTGCCATAGTTCACCTACTTTTCTTACTTAGCCATACACATACTTTCTCATCAAATTCATTCCAACTCTAGCCACACCCTTACAAGGGTCCTACCAGCAATCAAAGCAATACAAATCCATCTCAATACATCAATACTCCATCAAACAACAATACCAATACTCATACACAATTTACTTGGCTTCCAGGCCTACAATTCACATACTTGCTCACAAATATTAAAACTTCCACAACTACAATACTAATACAATAGTTTAGGTTCTTTTAGTAGTTTACCCATTCCCAATACTCTAATGAAATAACAATTTAACATTAGGAAGGAGCTCTTACCTTAAGCCCTTAATTTCCTTCTTTCTTTTCCAATTCTCCTCTTCCTCTCTTTCTTGCACAAAATCGATCACATAAGGAATGGAGTTGCCAAACTCAATTCCTATCACCCAATGCACACAAAACAAGTGCAATTAACATGCTAGCCCTTAGATTAATGCTAGTTCATTGAAATGCTTAAAGCAAGATTTATAGGGTTTATCTTTGGAGTGTTTTTGGAGGGGTTTTAGCCCTTGGTTCAAGAAAGTGAATCCACCACCATTGCAAGGTTGAATTGATGCTCAAAAGAGAGAGAGAAAACAAGGCATTACAAAGGGGTAGAAATAGTTGTTTCTTCAATTCGACCATCTCTGCAGGGCCCATTCGGTAGGGATCCTTGGTAATCGGTTCCATGCTAGGTATGAGGTTGATGTTGAATTCAACCTCCCTCAGCGGTGGTAGTTCAGGTAGCTCCTCTAGAAAAACGTCGGGAAACTCCGAAACAATGGGAACGTCGCTCCTGAACTTTGGATCCTTCCTCAGATCCTGGGGATAATAGTAATAGGCGGTAGCGCCCTTGGACACCTCTTTCATTAGGGATAAAGCCGATACAACCTTCACAGTCGGCTGCTTGGGCTGCATTCGGTATGACACTGTGATCCCTGTAGCTGACTTTAGGAGGAGACGATGCTCTGCACAGTGTAGTCTGCCTCGGTACCGCTGTAGCGTGTCCATGCCCACAATTATGTCGAATCCCATGATAGGGAAGACAATGGCATCAAGAAGGAAGTCTACTCCTTTGATTTGTATGCTCAAATCCTTGCATTGTTTACTGAATTTGATCAACTCTCTGGATGGCAACAAGACTGAGTAGTCAAGATATCCTTTGTGGGGGCATCGATCTTAGCATGAAATGCTTGGGATATAAAGGAATGGGAGGCTCCAGATTTGAACAGGACGGTGGCCTCCACCCCATTAACTAGGAAACTTTTCCAAGGTAGCTAATCAGGGTTAATTGTTTTGCCTATGATGAGCATTCCATTGCTCTTTGCTTGAGCTTGGTTCAACACAATTAACCTAATCCTTGAGTTTCTAACCCCTACAACGAAGTAATAAAATTCTTAGAATTTCCATTCTTATTGAACGCTTCATGAGCAACTTAAAGTTTACAATGCTAAAATTGTAAAATACATGGCTAGGTCTGTCTAAAGGTTAGGTTTCGAATGCCCAATTTCATGTGGGTCTGATTAATGATGGGTGTGGGGACTGTGTTGGGCTTGATCCTCTTCACCCCATGGTAGATAAGTCTAGATGCTCCTCCAAATATCAGTACGTCGCCCGACTTCAGGAGGATCTTGGTAGCAAGGTCCATCCTCCTCTGATCACTAAATAGGAACTTCGCGTCATCTCCAAGTGATATGGACACCACTGGAACTCCTCTGGTGATGGACTCTAGCGATTCGTCCTTGTCTTGGTGCCGCCCTAGCTTGCCTTCTTTTCCATAGAAGTTGATGATGCACACGTCTAAGGTTAGGTTTGGGACAGGCTCATCCTCCAATTCTTAGGCTGCTTTAACTGCAGCTCCAATGATGGACTGCAATTCCTCTGGGATTGGTGGTACCTCCACCTCTTCATAGCTCTTGGTGGTGTGGTTCCACTTCTTACCTAGGCACATAATCTTCACCTTCATGGTTGAACTATTCTTGAAGGTAGGGGTGTAAAAGTTTCCCCCTTTCACACCTAACTCCCTGATCTTGAGGATCAATGCATATTGGACTTCTGGGGTCAGGTACTCTCGTATTAAAATCATCCCGGGTCTCAATACCTCACACTTCTCTAGTGGGTATGGTTTGGCTTCAAATGGGATGGTGGATGTGGAAATAGGCAATATAGGAAAGCAAATATCGAAAGCTGAATAAAACAATGATTATTATTAAGCAGTTTAAGGTAAGGTTGCCAACTAGAAATGAAAAGTGCACAACAAAAGAGGGATTTATAGTTCATCCCTTTTACATTGTCAAAGAAAACTAGCTAATAAAATGTAAAGAAAGTAGAATATACAGCTACGGAAGTAGTCCTCGCCAGGTGAACTCGGGTCATCACTTGCTGCCTCGACACGGTCCACCAGGTTGAGAGTCGGTGCCTTGCCCGGCTTTTGAGGGTAGTTCTGTCCTGGCCTCTGTGAATAGTTCTGGGCAGGGCGGTTGGTAGATGGTCCAGGACCTCCGGTGCAACCTCTACCTCCTCCTCCATTAGTATTAGTAGTTGGGGCTCTAGCCGCTGACCCGGTACGTGGCTTGTAGTTCGTGGAATCCGGGTTCGAGAAGGACTCGAAGGATCTGTGCCCCTTCCTACCGCAGTAGTGACACATCGCCAGGGTTCCGTCACACTCCTTGCCTGGGTGGTTCAGCTCACACTTCCTGCAGAAGTACCTTCTTATAGGTTGGTTTTCTGTTTCAGTTCAAGGTTAGTAACGTGATAGCAAAATGTAACCACATTGTAGATTCTAATTTATCTCACCCCTAGGTGGCTGGGAGCGGAGAGGCTTAGCATCAGCATGAGAAGAAACGATGGTCTTCTTGTTCCTTCCCTTGAAAAATTTTCCCCTCTTTTCATGATTCTGACAAGGTCCTCTTCGATTTACTCCTCCATTATCATTCCTCCTCTTGCCTAGCATAGAATCCTAATAGGCAATGGTGGTCTCGCAGTCATTTGCATCCTCAGCTAGTTCCTGTCGTTACTGTAACACCCCTCTCCATAATCACGATAAAATCTCTCACGTAGCAATAAATAAAACGTCTCGCAGCGGAAAAATAATTAACAATTACAAAACTCACTCGGGTGTCACCGGCCGTTACTCACCCATGCGAGCAACGCAGCCAAACTACATCCAACTTCCAATACAAATAAACTGCTAACCGCAGTGATAACGAGAAACTCCTATACATCATACTAAGTCCATAACCATAAACATCGACAAGTGAGCGTCTACCCAATCCTGAATACACAACCTTACCATAATACAATTCACAATCTCCATTGCTATACAACAACTCCAATTACCCTGTTCCTGCTCTTCAGCTCCGACAATGATCAACAACCTGAAATGGTGTAGTATCAGCGATAGACGCTGAGTATGCCGGTCCTGGACCCTAATGGTCACTTGTCATTTTAACCATCTTATTATTAGGTCGGTTTCATGCTTTACCATTTTACAGTTATAACAATACTGAAATAAACATGTATAATATACATATTCATACATCCAAATATTCATAGATATTCAACCATCCATCCAATCCACAATCATTTAATAACACAATCCACAACTATATATCGAACGTATCGAACAATAACAATATAATGTGTAGGATCGGGTGGCTAACTCAAACCAACCCAAGGTGTGAGTCTAAGAGTTGGTTTGACTCAATCAGCCCTCGAAGTGAGAAACACTCTGTGATGTAGGGGCACTCAATCGAATAGACTAAACTAATGAAGCGGAGGACTTTAGCGGTAATTGTAGCGAAACAATGTAAAGAGAGAAGGACTCTATGGAACTCAGCAGGATACACAAATAAGCTATTTCATTTCCTGGTCAAATAAAATAACTTACAAATGCCCACTAAGTAGAAGAGATCTACTTAGCGGTTTTCACTCACTTACCCAACACACTCTCTAATCAGAACAATGGTAAGTGTAATGAAACTAGGAACTTCCTAGGTAGAGTCTATCTTAAGGTGCTAACTGACTAGGTACGTATTCTCTCTCCTCTTTGGCTTACAATGCGATTCTCTTTTTCTCTCTAAGCTCTGAAAATAATACTCAATGAAAGCACACCGAAAACTATCTATTACATGTCTTATTTATACTCTAAGTGTAGCAGCCAATCGAAGGAGTTAGTTCCGAAAATACCGGAACTAACTTAGTGGGCAACTTCCAACGGCTCTTACTTGGTCTTCTTACTTGGGCCGCGATCTTCGGTGTTGAGGAAGAGCTTTGTGACCGTTGAGGCGCTTAATGTGCTCCGAGTTGACTCCTGATTTTTCGCAACAGCATGGCAGACTCTGTGGAGTCTTCTTTGTTGCGCGGACTCCATCGCAGAGGCTCGGTCTTTGTGTCTGTCAAATGATGCGCGACTCTGTCGCGGTGAAAGGCTATCTCTGCAACACTCCGATGTCCCAACAATTTCCCCCTTGTTGCTGATGATAGCAAACCTTCGTGAATCCCGATGGAGTCAATCCTGAAAATAAAAACACAAGACTAGGGGAACCGACCCTGTCAAAGTAAGTAGCACAAGGACTCTGTTTAGGTTCCCCCTTGATCGGAGAGGGACTCCAGGCAAGCAAACCACAAATAAGCAGGATGGTATATAAGGCAGTCAAAAAATACTAGACCACATGGTCTAGCAGCGCAATCCGGAAAGCAGTTTTAAACCAGCAACAAAATAACCCGTACACCAGACGGGATTCACCGCTTCCCCCTTTTGCTTTCATCAGAGGGGAAGCCCATAGTAGCACAGAGTTAGTCAAGTATTCACACAAACAAATAAAAAGTGTTTAGAACTTAAAAACATCCTAAGTTCTAACACTACACACCACGTCATTCTAAGGGTTGGGGTAAGGGTGGATTGAAGGTCAAGGAGTTGTTCCTGCAAGGCCGACACTGTCGTCTCTATCCCGGCGAGTCGGTCTTCCATCCGCTTCTGGCCCTGAATCAGCTCGGCTGCATGCGCAATGAGGCGCTCCACTTTCTCCAGGAGAGGTTGGAGTGAAGCTTGAGGAACTGCCTCTTGAGAAGTGGATGTCCCCGCCGTCGTTGGAGTAGATGGAGGGGGCAGCAGCTTTGATTTGTCGATTGAAGTGAGCCGATTCAAATACCGCAGGTTGATGGTGTCTGCCTCCTCGGTGGACTCTGGCGTCGAAGACGCCAAGGGTACCTGAAAGAATTGGAAGATACGAGGCAGCCAGAACACGTACCCCAAGGAGTGTTTCGGGGTGTCGACCGACTGGGCTAAGTGATGGAGAATGATGTGTGCCAAATTGATAGAGTGACGATTAATGATGCAGTACATAATGGTTAAGTCCAAGCAGTTGACCACAAGGTTTCCTTCCTTTCGTGGGACGATATTTTTGATGACCAAAATGTGGAGGAGTTGGTGTAGGATAGAGAGATCACCACGGGGTATGGGGGAGCCAATCTTTTTCTTGGAGGAGAAAAAGCGGTAGATTTTAGTATGTGGTACCCCGGGGATCTCAGGAAGGATTCCTTTTTCATAAAATGACAGGCCAGTGGCAGGAACGCCAAGAATTTCAGACAGCTTTGCAAGATCAAAAAATTGGGGTGGAATTGACAACAGACTGAGCAGCACCGTTACGGATGACAAGGTTTTGGAAGAAGTCGACAGACTCTTTGGGATACCACTCTGGAATTTCGCAGAAGAGGTGTTTCCACCCCTGAATTTCTAGCATTGTGACTAACTCCCCTAAGTTGGAAGACTGAGCCCAAGAAAAGTCTAGGAACTTACCCCTGACTATGTTACGGTCGGAGGCAGGGTCCCCGAGCATGTACCTTTGAGTGAAGGGGTCGACCTTCACACTCCGACGGTGGGGTTTTGGAGGTTTCTGATCTCTGGCGGAGGTAGCACCCGTGAGGCATCGTGACTGGCGGTGGGCAGTTCTTGGACGGGCGACGATTCACCGGAGCCAGGAGACATGGTGGGCCTTGACAGAGGAACGGAGGATTCTTTTGCTGTGGGTCGGGATGAGGTTTGGCCTTTGCGCTTGCGGGTTTTGGGTGGAGGTTGTTGAGGTGGAGTTGCGGATTTAGCGGGGGATGCTGGTGGGGTTGGTGTAGGAGATTTGTCGGTGATTTGCTGGCATGGGCTTGGCTGATCAGTTGGCTGATTTTCGGCGGGAGGGTTGTCAGCTTGTGGGGTTGGGGATGGTGGTAGGGTTTGGATTGGGGTAACTTCTTCAATGTCGGTGTCAAGAATCTCGTTCTTGCAGCCGATGGTGGTGTTTGAAGGGTGGATGGGTCGCGGGTATCAGGCGTGGTGTGGAGGAGTGTGGGGCGAAGAAGTGGCGGTGGTTTTAGTGGGAGAGTGGTGGTGGTGGTGAGTGTAGGTGGGTTAGGGTTTGCCATCGCTTGTAGATACGCCTGAAGGCGAATGGGATCGGCGAAAATTTCGGCTGGGATTTGGATTCCGTTGAAGTTTATGCCGGCCATTTGGAGTTGGAGGATGCTTGAGTGTAAAGGGAGTGGAAGTGAGAGCTGGACTGTGCGGGTGATTGATATAAGGCAGGCAGTTGCAGAGTTTGTGTGTCAGGTCCGATAAATGTGGCGACGTCATGGGGGGTTAGATGAAGGGCGACGATTTAGGCGGGTTAGGTGCGGATAGATGACGTGGAAGTAGCGCTAGAGCAATAGGTATGCGAAGTAACAAAACACAATTCACTGATTCAAGTGCAAACAAAGACAGACTATGATACATGAGGGAGTACCTGCTGAAGATTGCGGTGGGGCAAGGAGATGCGACCGTCTAGGTAGACGGAGTCAATCCGATTGCTGATCGCAGTGCTTCGAATCTCGCTGTAGACAAGGCTTAGTAAAAATATCTGCAAGTTGATCTTCTGTGGGCACAAAATCAAGTTGGATAAGCTTTTTCTCGACACAGTCTTTCAAGAAGTGAAAACGTATTTCTATGTGTTTGGTTCTTGAGTGTTGGACTGGGTTTTCGGATATTTTGATTGTGCTTTTGTTGTCACAAAAGATGGGATTTGTTCTTGGGTGATATGATAGTCTTGAAGTTGTTGTTTCATCCAAAGGAGTTGGGAGCAACATGCTGCAGCAGAGACATACTCTGCCTCCGCTGTAGACAGTGCTACGGAGTTTTGTTTTTTGGAGGACCATGAAACAAGGCAAAGACCCAAGAACTGTGCATTACCTGAAGTACTCTTTCGATCTTGGAGAGAACCGCCCAATCAGAGTCACTATATCCAGATAAAGTAAAAGTAGGAGATCGTGGATACCATAGATAGAGTGTACTTGTACCTTTAAGATAGCGAAAGATACGCTTGACTGCTTTGAGGTGAGACTGTTTTGGTGCTGCTTGGAAGCGAGCACAAAGACAGACTGCATGGAGAATGTCTGGGCGACTGGCAGTCAGGTACAAGAGGGACCCTATCATTCCTCTATACTCAGTGGCATTGACGCCGACTCCGTCATCATCAGGATGCAATTTTGCAGATGTACAGCTCGGTGTGGACATACTCTTGGCATTTTTTAGTTGTACTTTCAAGGAGTTCCTTGATGTACTTTTGTTGATGGATCTTGATCCCGTCCTTTTCCTGCTGAATTTGTAATCCTAAGAAGAACTTGAGCTCACCTAACTCATTCATGGAAAACTCTTGCTTCATAAGGTTAGCAAAATGGTCGCAGAGGGTGTTACTTGTAGAACCGTAAATGATATCATCAACATAGATCTGTACTAGAAGTAAATCATGTGATGAGTGTAGAATAAAGCGTTTTATCTACGTTACCTCGAGAGAAACCATTTTGCAATAGATATGTAGACAGTCTTTCATACCAGGCGCGTGGAGCCTGTTTCAGTCCGTAAAGGGCTTACACAGTCTGTAAACGTAGTCGGGATGGACGGAGTCTGTGAACCCTGGAGGTTGTTCGACGTAGACTTCTCGATCAATGTAGCCGTGAAGGAAGGCTGTCTTAACATCCATTTGATATAATTGGAAACCTTTGTAAGCAGCAAACGCAATGAACATGCGAATTGCTTCAAGACGAGCTACTGGAGCGAAGGTTTCATCATAGTCGATCCCTTCTTCTTGATTGTAGCCCTGAACGACCAATCGAGCTTTATTCCTGAAAACTTGGCCTGCAGTATCAAGTTTATTACGAAAGACCCAACGAGTACCAATGGCTTGTTGATGTGTGGGGCGAGGAACTAACTCCCAGACAGCATGGCGCTGGAGGGAATTGAGTTCCTCCTGCATAGCAGTAACCCAATCACTATCAAGGAGTGCTTCTTTGACATTTCTTGGTTCAGTACTAGACAGAAACGCACCAAAGGCACAGAGATTTTGCATAGCTTGTAAGCGTGTTTGAACACCGTGTTTGGGTCTGTAATGATGTTTTCAGGAGGGTGAGCAGATCTTTGCTGGAACTGGCGACGTGAAGCAGGAGGGGGTGTTTCTTTGTCGAGGAGTCAAAATTCAAGTTTTGTGGTAAGGGTGTCTCCGGTTATTGTCTGAGTCAGTAGATTCTGATGAATTGTTTGTTGCTGGGGAATCAGAGGAGTGATGGAGTGGGACTCAGGGAGTCTTCCTATTGGGACAGTGATGAAGTGTGGATCGGTGAGAAAATCATCGGGGGCAAAGTCAAGTTGATCAGAAGATGAGCCAACATTGTGGACTCATCGAACTTGACATGTGGGCTTTCTTCTAAACATTGAGTTCTCAGATTGATAACACGATAAGCTTTGCTTTTAGAAGAATAGCCAAGAAAAATACCTCATCACTTTTAGGAGAGAACTTACCCAAGTTGTCCTTACCATTATTGTGAATAAAGCACTTACATCCGAAACGCCTGAGATGGATAAGGCTTGGTTTACGTTGACGGAGTAGTTCATAGGGTGTCTTGTGAAGGAATGGATGAATCAACGCACGATTTAACACATAGCAAGCTGTGTTAACGGCTTCTGCCCAATAAGATGGAGTGAGTTGACTGTCGATGAGCATGGTGCGAGCCATTTCTACCAAGGTTCGATTTTTCGTTCAACCACTCCGTTTTGTTCTGGAGTACGTGCGGATGATATTTGGTGATCCACTCCGTCCCTGCAAAACTCATCAAACGACTTGTTGCAAAATCAGTACCCTGGTCCGTTCTCAGGGCTTTTAGAGTGAATGAAAATTTGTTGACAAGCATTTTATGGAGTTGACAAACTCCGTAAAAGTTTCATCTTTGGTAAATAAGAAAATCACCCAGGTCCACCTGGAATAGTCATCAACTATGACCAGGATGTACCGCTTACCGCTCCTGCTTTGTGTGCGCATGGGGCCAACGATCCATGTGTAGTAGTTCTAGAGGAGAGCTAGTAGAGAGAGTAGGCTTACTTTTGAAGGAGGACCGGGTGTGTTTACCTTTTACACATGCTTCACAGACGAGTCTGTGTCAAAGGTGTCTGGTAAACCAATCACCAAGTCCTTGCTTTTGAGTTTGTTCAACAGCCTATGATTTGCGTGGCCAAGTCTGGAGTGCCACAGCAGAGTTTTTGGAATGCACATTGAGACAGACTTGGTCGTCTGGGTTAATGGAGTTTAAGCACATTTTGTAGAGGTTGCCTTCTCTACGTCCCACAGCTTTTAGTGAACCTGTACGCTCATCATAAACCTTACAATCCGAAGAGGAGAAAGTACCAAATTAATCTATCACAAATTTGAGAGATGCTTAATAAACTATGCTGGAGTCCAGTGACCAGATGGACTCCATCAATTTTAAATCTTGAGGGGTTACCTACGGATCCAACTCCCACGATTTCACCCTGGTTGTTGTTTCCAAAAGTAACCTTACCTCCTTGGTAGGATGAAAGCGAATTGAATTGATTTGGATCTCCAGTCATGTGACGAGAGCATCCACTATCCAAGTACCAGCTGTCTCCATTCGCCTTCACCTACAAAAGAACATCATTTGTTAGATTTGGGAACCCAGATGTACTTGGGTTCCCTTTTCGAGCCAGACTGTTTCAATTTTTCTCGTGCTTCAAGTATCAATTGAACACGTTTAACATTAAAAGAGATCTCTGTTCAGTTTATCGCATGCACTGTCCCGATGTCCAAGACTCCCGCAGTAGCCACAAATTTTGGTTGGTGGAAGATTGACGTATTTCTGTTGTCCTTTCCACCAGGAGTCGAATTTTTCTTTTTCTTGATATCGCTTGGCTCTGTTGTCAGATTTGGACAATTCTTTGGAATGTCGAACTTACCTTTGCCACTTGGGCGTGGACGAGTGGTCGAGCTCCGGATTGTAGATTCACAATCTGTTTAGAGAGTTGTTCGACTTTAGAGCGAAGAGCATCTCGATCTTGGCTAATTTCTTTGATTTTGGAGTTGGCCCACTCAGGTAGTTCGGAGGAGGTGACTTGTTTGATAAACTTGACTGGCTTAAGGGAAAGAGCGTGTTCCTTTTCTTTCAATTTTTGAGTGAGATTTTTGATAGTGGTGTTCAAGGATATGTTTTTGGATTCAGAAGCATTAAGATCATTTTGGAGAGAACAACACTTATCAGTGAAGATGGTGAGGTCTTGTTTAAGAGTCGATCAGGGTGAGAGACTCTTTCTGGTCACCCTGTCTGAATTGAGTTTGTTCTAAGGTATCATGAAGTTCCTTTTGAAGGGAATCGACATGACGCCTTGAATCTTGTAGATCTAACCTTAGAGAGCAAGAGATGGTTTTGTGTTCCTCAGCTTCGTCTCTTAAGGCATACATAAGACTTTTTGATATTTCGAGCTCCTCTGTTAACTCGGAAATTTTGCTGTTGAGACTTGCTTTGAGAGAGTTTGTCTCCGAGGCAATTTTAGCAATTAATGTCATAAATCCCATAGGAGAAATACGGTAAAGGTCTGTTTCAAGGTGGAACGCGTTACCTCATTATCAGGGATCATGGACTCCGTCGTATCATGTGCCATGAGACATACTAAGCCGCTGGACTCTGTGTCTGGATCGTCGGAATCTGAATCACCCCAGCCAACAGCTGCCATCAGCGATCTCCCTTGAGGTTTTCCATACTGATTCTTGAGTAGAGGACATTCCTTTTGAAGTGACCGGGTTTGTTGCAGTTAAAGCAAGTTACAGAGTTGAAGGATTGTTTGGAAGGGTTTGAGAACGACCGACTCTGACGATTTGGTTGGTTACGCATGAATTTTCGGAAGTTCTTAACTATGAAGACGAAGTCTTCCATGTCTCAGCCTCACTTTCTTCAACAATAATATCTACCAGCTCTGCCCTAGCTTGTCTGATTTGAGTGTCAGCGACATAGGCTCCTTCTTGAGTGAACTGAGTTGAATTAACCTGCAAGGCTTGGTCATTCAAAGTAGTAGACTTACTAGATGAGGGAGAAGAAGTGATACCACACTTCTTTCGAACATTCTTCTTGTATTTATCTACAGATTGTAGATAGGAACCTAGGTCTTGACAGCTCCATTTGGATAAATCCTTGCATGCTTTGGTAGAGATTACCGTTTCTGCCCATTCTTCTCTCAGACTGTCCAGCAACTTGTGCAAGACACTCTCTCTATCTGGCAAGATGCTGACTTCCTGCATAGTAGTGGTTAGTAAATAGAAACGATCAAGCACTTCTTCTAGAGACTCACCGGGTTTCTGTAGGAAATTTTCATAGTCCATTCGAAGTTCTTGAGCTTTGCATTTCTTCAGCTCAGTGACTCCTTCGTGAGTTGCTTGAAGGAGTGTCCAGATCTCATTAGCGGACTTACAGTGGTTGACTCTCCTTTGTTCTGGGATGGACAGGCAATATATTGCGCGTGATGCTTGACGATTCAGCTCGTACCTCTTGCGATCTGCAGCAGTCCATGTGGATCGGTCTGGATTGACTGCAAGATCTCCTCCAGTGACTATTTCCCAAAGCTCGGAGTTGACAGACTCGATGTGTTGCTCGATCTCGTTTTTCCAGTGGTCGTAGTTGGTGGAGGTGAGTCTGGGATGCTCAAGTGCATTTTGTTGTTTTGATTGGCAAAGAGGTCTGCCATTGCTTCGTTGATTGACCGTTAGCCTAAGCAAGGCTCTGATACCACGTGTAGGATCGGGTGGCTAACTCAAACCAACCCAAGGTGTGAGTCTAAGAGTTGGTTTGACTCAATCAGCCCTCGAAGTGAGAAACACTCTGTGATGTAGAGGCACTCAATCGAATAACTAAACTAATGAAGCGGAGACTTTAGCGGTAATTGTAGCGAAACAATGTAAAGAGAAGGACTCTATGGAACTCAGCAGGATACACAAATAAGCTATTTCATTTCCTGGTCAAATAAAAACTTACAAATGCCCACTAAGTAGAAGAGATCTACTTAGCGGTTTTCACTCACTTACCCAACACACTCTCTAATCAGAACAATGGTAAGTGTAATGAAACTAGGAACTTCCTAGGTAGAGTCTATCTTAAGGTGCTAACTGACTAGGTACGTATTCTCTCTCCTCTTTGGCTTACAATGCGATTCTCTTTTTCTCTAAGCTCTGAAATAATACTCAATGAAAGCACACCGAAAACTATCTATTACATGTCTTATTTATACTCTAAGTGTAGCAGCCAATCGAAGGAGTTAGTTCCGAAAATACCGGAACTAACTTAGTGGGCAACTTCCAACGGCTCTTACTTGGTCTTCTTACTTGGGCCGCGATCTTCGGTGTTGAGGAAGAGCTTTGTGACCGTTGAGGCGCTTAATGTGCTCCGAGTTGACTCCTGATTTTTCGCAACAGCATGGCAGACTCTGTGGAGTCTTCTTTGTTGCGCGGACTCCATCGCAGAG
Source organism: Limonium bicolor (assembly GCA_023374045.1). Classification (NCBI taxonomy): domain Eukaryota; kingdom Viridiplantae; phylum Streptophyta; class Magnoliopsida; order Caryophyllales; family Plumbaginaceae; genus Limonium; species Limonium bicolor. Next base: position 428,197,279 of record CM041777.1, on the reverse strand, counting down.
ACTCGGTCTTTGTGTCTGTCAAATGATGCTCGACTCTGTCGCGGTGAAAGGCTATCTCTGCAACACTCCGATGTCCCAACATAATGTACAATGTACATTCACCGTAGCATACAGTGTTCATATTTAATTTACCTTGGCCTTGTAGGCTCCATCCAACCATCAACACATAATAAAATAACCACTAGTATAACCAATGAACAACAAAGCGAAACAACGAGAATAATAAACAAGTATTTAGTCTCGTCCATGGTATTGTTCGCCACTGTATAAGTCTCAATTGTTTTAGTTGTTCAGTTATACCTAGTGACAATATCTCGTTAAAACGACATGTCTCTAGTTACCCATATATTATGGCGGGTCACCCACGGCAGTAGCCACTCCAACGGTAGAGTCTCCGACCAACGAGCCATTCTAGCTCACGGGAAATTTTTTTGATACTTACGGACCCGTACGCGGACATCCTGGTATCGATTTTGTGATCACAGCGCGCACCAAGAGCCACATCCTCTTGGCTTTACTTCCATTCCATTAATTAATTAATTATACCATCGCATCGCATTACCAAATTTTCTAACACAGCAGACTAAGGTCATTAGTCCAATCCGGAGTTTGTAAACTCGTGACCCAGTGTTAGATACAAGAGCGGCGTATAGAAAGGCCAATGCTCTGTATAAAAGTCTCAGATAATATGTATATGTTATTATCATAGTGCTACAACGTTTTATTTACGTTCCTTATATTTCATATAAGATAGCACCATAGCCGCTAGTTCGTTTTATATATATAGGTTCATATATACGAACCAATACTGTTAACTCAACAACAGTAAATAATAAGCAGCTATAAATATACAGTTCATGCATATTAATTATCACATTCAGACAAACAATCTTATCACAGATCACACAAAAGTCTGAACTGAGGAAGCCCTCAGAGACAACCAGAGACACATAACAACATACAAGTTATATAAACCAAATCCGAGCCCAAGGAGCAACCTTAGGACAACTCGGATCAAACCCCTTTACATACCGTTCACCCTGATTGTATTACGGTGGAGTATGAATCAGCAAGATCCTATGCTCCGTGTAGTCCGCTAGCTCGTCGAGCGTCTTGTCAGAGGTACAATCTAAACGGTAATAAACTATAAGTCAGTCTCCATGACTAACTACATCCGGTATCTCCGAATAATAAGTAACCCCGACAGTTCACCCCTGTTTCTACAATTGTTGGTTACGGGTTTCTCTAAAACAGTCGGTTTTGTTACTTATAACGCGTACGTCATAATATTTCAACTGTTAAGTTTAATTCACTATTTCCTTTTTAATCTTGTCCACCATCTAGCTTAGGTACATATCCTATAGTTGCATGTATTCATGCATGATTGTAGTACATTATTATTTTTTTTGTATTGTATCCAAAACTCATAACTTATAGTTCATAACTATATATATTTTTTTTAAATAACCACCACCATTAAATCATATGGTGTCCAACCAATATCTATATCCACCTTATATACATTATCCTTGTGCATGTATATATTTACCACGTAGGTAATTCCCATGAGTTTAATAGACTCTTATATCATATGTTACATTTTATCATCTTATGTAGATGATTATTCCCATTAGTTGTATTGTATTGTACAACTTATATTAAGATTGTTATCATAATATTATGTAACATTTTATGTTGTATAATTACAACTCCTAAGGTTTATTCCATAAACACCTTAGTTTATAAATGTCATTTATTTATAGTTTGCAACATTATTTTATGTGAGTACCCTTCCTTATATTAATTCCATCTAAACCATATCATTGTCATAACATTTATAACATTATAGACCTTAGTCTAAAATTTATCTCTCAACTCTTATTAACTCAGTATAGCCCTTAACTTAATTTAAATTCCGTTTTGACCACATAACATTATGTAATGTTATACCATATACTAATACCATACTATGTGATATTTTTATTCCCTTTAACTTATAACCTATAGTCTTTATACAAAACTATTTATTATTGCCTCTTAGGCACCATAAGAAAATCTTATTCTTTTCCATAAACCATAGTTTCCTTTATTTACAAAGTCACCCCTTTCTTTTTACCATGTTATATATACCATTTAATATAACATTTCTAACTTATAAAAGAGTATAACCTATGGTTATTTTTTTGTAAATTCCGAACAGCCCTTGTGCTATTCTATAATTGCCATTTGGCCCTATTTATAACATATAGTTTACCATATCATTAAAACTATATTTTACACACATAACTTATTAAATTCTCTTAATAACTCTACAAATCACCAAATTCCACCAAAGGGTTATAATTATCCTTATTAACCCATATACTTTCGATATTACCATTCCACCATCTATTTTTCTCCAAAGTGTCATAATGACATAATAACTATATATTATACATATATAGTTCATTTTAATTCCAAAATCCATCAAATAAATTCCTAAAAATTCCTAATAGCCCATGGGTGTTTAAAATACCATTTTACACCCTTTATTTTCGGTAATAACATATTTACCACATATGTTATAAAAATATTACCTCAAGATACTTATCTTATTATAACACCTTAAATAAGTTATTTAACTTATCTAATTTGGTCAAAACCTATCATATGGTCAAGGTTGACCACCTTAATATTTCCTTGACCACCAATTCCTTATAATTACGGTTTTCACCCAAACTTTCTAGAAATCACCATTTAACCTCAAAACTTTATAAAATCTTATAAACTTTATTTTAACTCCTTTTTACCTCTAATTTTCGGCCTTATTTTTATAAAGCCCTCAAATTTAATTTAATTACACCTAATACCCCATTTATTTTCGGTAATGCATTTATACTACTTAAACTTAATTAAAAGCTTGTAAATGCATAAATAAAATGGCCTAAAATACATGGCCTTATTACAAACATTGGCTTGCAAAATAAATTACACATAAATGTCCCAAAATACATATAAAATTTCGGCCTCACCACACACCTTTTATTTATTTACCAAACTTCCACATAATGTCTTAAATTTGACAATTATGCTTGTTTAATTAGTTATAAAATTTATTAAACCATTCCTTAACATTTTAAGGTCAAACAGACCATTATTCACCTCTTCATCTGGCAATTAATTAGGAATAGCTTAAACTTGTATTAATGTAACAAGTTAAGGTTTTAAGTAATTTATACCTTGATTTAACCTAGATAGAACCTTGTTTGGTTCGGCCACCTTAAGTAGAAATTCTCCACAGCTTGTTTTACATGTTTTCAAACAGAGAACAAGGCCTGGTTAGTCTCCAAGCAAGATCTAACCATAAGAAGTAATTTAATGTAAGATTTAAGGCAAAAATCACCTTAAGAATGCAAGGAGAGTTCAAGATGGTTTCGGCCTGAATCAAACCACCACAGGTGTTAGATCCACCATATTGACAAAGGGAATAGCTAGATCACAACAAACTACCTTGTTATTAGGTTTTACCTTGGAAAAATGCCTTAAAGAGGGTATTTCCTTTGGATCTCGGCCACCTTTGCTCCAAATGGCTAACCAACAGATTCCACATGAGAAGAAAGAAGATGAGGCTATGACCAAAGTTTCACAGCCGAACTTGAAGGGAATCAAAAGTTATGAGCTTAAAGCACATTTTTACCTTAAATGGTCAAGACTTGAACATTCCTCCTTAGATCTGGTTATGTACGAAACCAACACTTCCTCTAACCTTCAAATCACTCTACATAATTATAAAAAGGTTGAGTGTAGATCAATCGAAAAAGGAAAGAAAGATGAAGAAAATGGGCATTTTTATGCCTTAAGAGCTTACCTAGAGCTTGAGCTCTCATCAATGGAGCTTGGGAACCTTACCTACGGTGGAGGGGAGCCAAAGAGAGCTCTGGACAGAGCAAACTCGGCTCAAGAGAAGAAATGAAGGAGAATGACCTATTATTGCCTTAAAGCACTTTTTTGAATATTTTAGGTCATTATTGGTTTGATGACTCATCATTCATTGATGCTGATAATTGAAGGGGAATTCGGTGGAGATAAGGCAAGGAGGCAGCCGAAACTTGATTGATAAAGGTAGGGCATGATTGGAGCCAATTTTGAATGAAAATGAGTAAATAATGTTACTTTAATTCCTTATTGTAAGGTGCTAAGCACTCTTGTCTTGTACCAGCTTGGAGCACCGAAATGAAAGGAGAAAGAGGAGCAAGTGGAGGCTCCAATTTGGTTGGCTCACATGGGTAGGGTAAGTGGAGCCCACTTTTTTGTTTTATAGGGTAAAGTTTGTCTTTTTTGTTATTTTATGTAAAAGTAAGAGCATATATTTAATTGTCACATGTCTCTTGTCTCTTGGTATGGTTAAGAGACTTAATTATCTGATTTCATTAGTCCATTTCGTGGTCAATGGTCAACATTGACCACTTAGTCAATGTTGACCCAAACGGGCCCCACATTAGGGTTTTATTAATATTAAATTTGTAAAAAATTCATAAATTTCTGGAATTAAATTCCTAATATCATGTAATATGATATTTTATTTATATTTAAAGGTAATTATAACCTTTTAGCCCATTTAAAACCAATTTAAAAGGCGATCACAAAAACGTGCTTTAAGGATTTTAGTGCACATTTGTGTCGCAAGGTGTTTCTGGGCTCTGTTTCCTTTGACAACGGTTTTGTTGTGTTCCTTACATGATACTTGATCATGGTATTCAATTTTATATCATTTAGAGGTCATTTGATTTTTAAGGTTTTCCTAGAGCACCTTTTTGCCCTTTTTGACCTTGAAGCATGTAAATGCTTTTTCTTTGTGTTGGAGTGTTGTCCAATGGTTATAATATGTTTAATATTATGTTAATATACTTAGGACAAATTTTTAGGTCCTAAGAAGTTCATTTGGGTATTTATTTACCCTTAACAGTCAAAGGGTGCAACATCTTGTTTTGTGTTGACCGTTGTTGATCTCAGTTGACTTTTAAGGCATGTTTAGGCCTTAATTAATGTGATTAAATATTTAATCCATATTTAATAAGTTTGGGGTATTTCAGTTACAATATGTTTTAGTGGGGAAATCTTAGCGTACCAGGATTTCCAAAGTCATATTCCATACCTGTAGAGTTATCCCTCTCGTGGAACCGATCATAGTCAAGATCCTGAAGTTCAAGCCGGTATGGAATTTGTCCACCAGATATATCTGAGCGTAAGCTCACTCTCTAATGACAACAAGTAACTCCACAAATTTATTATAATATTCAGCAACAGAGAAAGTCCCATGCTTCAGCTGCTCGAACTGACTCCTCATTCTCTTATGTAGATAGGATGGATAGAACTTAGCACTCAGGGACACCAGGAATGCCTGGAAGTCAAAATTTGCCTGGGCAATCAGTTTGGCTCTGGCGGTCTGCCACCATCGATGCGTGGGTCCTTGGAGAAAGTAGGCCGCTATGTCCACTTGATGATTTTCTAGGACATGTAGGGAGGTGAAAGCCTTCTGCATCTCATCAATATATTTCTCCAATGTCTTCGGTTCTGGTTGGCCTTCGTTGACTGGGGGATGAAGGTCGTTGACCTTCTTCAACCAGTTGAACTCCCAGGGACCGTTAGATGGTGGCGGTGGTTGTTGAACTTGAGCCTGCTACTGAGCTAGTGCAGCCGTCACAATCTACGCTATGACCTTTGTAGCGTCGGGTATATAGCCTCCTGTGGGACCTGCTCCTCTTCCTCCTCTTCGAGACATTTTGCTGGTAATGACAGTTTTTTGTTACTCAGAAGGTGTGTTAAGTCTAGATATATATGAAGTGAATTATGGGGTATTCATAACGTCCTAGGAACGGTGCGTTGATATAAGTGTAGTCATGTAAACCAACTAAAGTGAAGTATGGGGTAAGGATAACGTGCCTTTCTATAATTCTCACTTCCCAATTCTACCCCAGTTCCCCACTTATAGTGCACCTAAGTTCTGAGTATTTCACTCGGCTTGCTTTCTCGGGTTCAGAGCGTAACTACGCTCTGATACCAATTTCTCTATAGCCCCTATTTAACATAATTACAATGGAATAAAATACTAAGGCGTTAACAGACCATCGGGTTCCAAACGCCCGACACCAAACCTCACCAATTACAACTTAAAAGATTTTAAAAGCCACGGTCTGAACTCGAGAAAACATAACATAAATATAATAATAGAAAAATACAACAACACTCCACAAATCCTAATTTCCATCCCAATCACTCATACTCTTCGTCGCCACCTGTATGATAATTCGTACCTACCAGATGAAACCAAGCAGCCCACCCCAATAGGGGTGAGTCAGTTTCCTGGAATGGAACTCGTACAACTCTCCGAAACAAAATTTTAAAACATAACTCTTAAAACACAACAATTACTTGAAGTCAAATGCTTAAAACAAAAACAGAAGAACAAGGCACAACAAAATCACCAAGTCAAAGATAACAAGTCAAGGTTAGAGATAAATAACAAGAAAGTAAAGTGAGTCAACTTAAAAGAAACCGCGCCATAAGTTAGTGAAAATCCATTACTTATGTTAGATTCAAGAGTGGAATAAAACCAATTAGGAGAGTTGGCCCCCACCGCCAGTCAATTGTCACAAGGATGAGGTAAACAAACCTCCGCTCAGTTGTCCATAAGGATGAGGTATAGTAGACCTCCACTGCCATCGATCCGTTCTCAGTCATCGGTGAAAAGTGTGTGCACCACTTAATGAAAATAATCCATTTCCAATAAGGCTGATCAAAACTTGACTCATGGATGAAACGATACCCATAGTCTAAAGGAAGAATTACCAATATCTGATACTTTTCTATATTCCCAGTTACCCCACTTGATCATTAACTGCACAGTGCAATACCAAAACACTCAGTCTTATAGAGTGCAGAAGTGTAAACCCTGGGCAGTTAAGATCTAATGAAACAACTAATTAGGAGGAACCAATAACCATGTAAGTTTCACATTCAAGGCTTAGTTAGTCATATCAAGCTGAGTTAGTCACCCAAGAAGATTCCTTTTGAAATTCATTTAAGATCAGTTAGCGTTTTCTAAAAACGTCTCTTAAGTCTGTTAGCAAAAGCATCTGAGTACGAGAAATCATACCTGGTATGTGTAGAAGCAGTAACTAACTTGAGTGAGTGATCTCCCACTAATAACCTATAATTAAGGTGTTCCAAGTATTGATTAGTTAAGGAACTTATAACACTAAACATCTTCTATTGTATTGGTTAATAGTTTCGGGTTCACAGTTACTGTCTCACAAAGATTTGGGCTAGATTTTGTTAATTAAATCTTTCGTTAGGCCTATTTCATTTAATCTGGAATAATTTAGGGTTTATCCCGAGAGTGGCCCAAGCTCTCGTTGAATTGTTTAAGTGGGATTTTGGAGTCCATGGACTTGGGCCCAGTAGGGTAGCCCAAGTCCGCGTTATATTTTCGCTAGTTGATTAAATTTCAAGAAAGGATTTGCGAGGTTTCGAACGTCCAACCTCGATTTATTTTCAGGTTTGACTTAACCATTTACGCCATTGAATTTTTATGTCATAAGGGTACAATTAATTCTATTTCAATTACTCACTCTTAATCATAGGTTTAGCTTAATTAAGCCCTTAAGTTCCCGTTGACCAATTATTTAAATACTGACTAAAGTCCTAAAGTTTAGTTTATATATTCCTAATGTTATATTTCCCATAAGAAATGTTATTTATTCTATTTATTCTTAAAATATATATATATGTGTTAGGATTTATTCATGACATTCTTAATGTGGTTTTATTGTATCTAATTATCTCTATTAACCTTTACACATATCTACATTCAATATATGGTATATAATATAAAGTATTTTCCTTTGTTTCATTTCAGTATATTAGCTTCTATAGTATATGGTTAACATGAAAGTAGATTAATTTAATTCCTTGATTTACTTAAGATAATAATTTATTTCTTTTATTTCACTTAATTGTTTATACCAAAAAAATTTATTAACATTCTATATTAAATGTTAGTTTAGCCTTCTTATATTATTTCCAACCCATAAAGTTTATCAATCAAATATATTTTTATTTTCGTTACATTAAAAAACATAGGTTATACGATAACTTATGAAAAATTCATAAACACAATTTTTATACATATTTACCCGTGTCTAAAAATCTCCAAATTTAATATATAGTAATTATGGTAGTTCAGACATATTATAAAATTTTAATTTCATAAAAATATCCTTTTAAATTATCTAAATAATTCCATAATACTCATAACTTACAAAAATTATAGCTTACGTTTAAAAACTCAAAACCCATACTAATTTACATGAAAATAAACTATATTTTATAAGGTATCCATGGTTAAAATTTCGTGTAAAAATACAATAGGGAAGGCCATTAAATAAATTCAACAAGTTAGAGTTTTATGATCTGGAATTTATAACACTTAATATACTACTACTTACCCACATTATAATCTCGGCCATCCGTTTGTCCTAACTACGATCGGACGGCCCAGATCTGTCGAGTGCATCCTCGAAAACTAATTGAATGTCAAGTACGTTTTCGCCGATTTCTCAAAATCTACAGAACCAAATTCGTTGATTTTTGTTTCGCTGGATTCAAAATTTATATGCGGTTACAATGGTACCAATTTTATGAGCTATTATGCAGTACACTGGAAATTCGATACTGGGTAAACTCGGTTTAGGGTTTATGCAATTGCGGTTCTAATTCCTTCGAATTCTCGCTATACAATGAACTATAGTTGAAATTGGCAGTTGGGTTAGACCGGAAACACAACAAGGAATGATATAATCGGTGTAATTGAACTGAAACTTTCCAGAGAGGCGCCGGTGAGGGAAATCGCAATCGGTTTTTTGGAAAAATTTAGACTTTCAGGTTGTTCGGGTAGTGAACTTTACAGATCTATAAGTTACAATATCGATCGAGTTAGACCATGTTCTTGGGCTAAATCGAAAGATTAATTGTAGCTCTACAATTTGATAGAAACATCTTAATCTAATTCGTAATACACAGGAAGAAATCTAAACCGAAAGTTTCGAGTTTATACCTTGCGTTATTCTATGATTTTATGTGAAGTTTGAGTTGGCTACTTCACGGACCAACTCATGCTAATTGAGAAAGAATCGATCCACGAAACCTACCAAATTTTTAAGTTGACATGTAACTCTAGAAATGGATGGAAGAATTACCGAAATTGATGAACTATAAAGAAAGTTACAGATCTCACAAGTTCTGAGTTTACCTATCGATTATCTGGAAAAATCTGGGTGGAAACCCGACGTGGTCGAGTTGGGAACTTTAGACGCCTGTATCTTCCACACGATTGAGAATCAACCTTGGGTGTAAAAAGCAAAGTTGGAGAGGGATTAGAGATCTACAAAACGAGCTATAGAACTCAAATTTTCATTGACAGATGAACGAGATATGATTAGACGAAGTTACCTTACCGGATCGGTTTTCTGAAAAATCTAGGTTACAGATTTTCAGGGAGTCAACTTCAGATCAACTTTGCCGCAGATGTAGAAGAAATTAGGTTATGTATGAGTAATGGTTAGAAAGAGGGTTTGTTGGAGAAGAGAATGAAGAAGACGACATTTAAAAATACTCAAGGACGGCGGAGATATTGAAGTCACGAGATATGGAAATGATCAGGTGGTTGCTGAGAAGACTTGGACATTTTTTGTGTAAACTGGCAAGTCTGGCGTGGCACGGAAACCGAGGCGTGTGGATGAGTCAGCAGGACTTGGACACGTCAGCTTTCTTCAAAATTTTGGCTCTAAATTTCATTTCATCATAACTTTGGCTAGGATGATCCGTTTTTAATGTTCTTATTATCAATCTTCTTGGTTTTCCATAATCTTTTTATTGGAATAGGTTTCATGGGCTGGTTTTACCATTCTCAAAAAGTCAACCCTAGCAAGGTTTAAGAAGCTTTAAGGTTTCTATTATTTTATATTGACTTTTATGATTCCAACCAATAATCCAAATATTTCTAAAATTTTTATAATACAATTGAAGTGTCTAGAAATTTTTCCAAGATTTAGTGACTTATAGATCTTATTATTAAATTCATAATACTATATGATAATTTAGTATTAAATAGTATTATTTGGGGTTTAATAAAAGATATCCCCTAAATTAACTTAAATTAATTTATGGGGTATTTCAGGTACCTTCCTAGTTAATGGCGTGGACACATCGATCTTGTTCAACTCTGGAGCCTCACACACCTTTATCTCGCTTTCATTAGCGAGGAGGCTAGGGTTAGACGGTGAAAAGATGCTTGACTTTCTAGTCACTCTCCCGTCCAAAGAGCGGATCAAGTGTACCCGCTATTACAGAGATGCTACTGTCCGAATTAAAGATGAAGAGTTTCCGATCGACATGATAGAGTTCGAGGGGCATGAATTTGATGTAATTGTGGGGATGAACTAGTTGGAGTAGTACAAAGGCCAAATCCTATGTGCCGAGCACCGTCTGCTTCTTCGGAGCCGATTGGGGTTACCATTTCATACCGCTAGAGACCCAGGGAGCCTTCGACTCAGATTATCTCTGCTATGGCTATGTATCTTGAATTATGATGAAAGAATGATGTATACCTCTGCTATGTCCAGGACATACAGAGAGATCCAGAGTTTAGCCCAGATGTGCCGGTAGTGTCGGAGTTTCCTGATGTCTTTCCGAAGGAACTGCCAGGCATGCCTCCAGCATGGGCAGTTGAGTTCAAAATTGAATTGGTTCCGGGCACTGGACCAATAGCAAAGACACCCTACAGTATGGCTCCAGCTGAGATGACAGAGCTCAAAGAGCAGCTGCGAGACCTACTGCACAAGAGATATATACGCCCGAGCGTTTCACCATGGGGAGCGTCGTTTCTCTTCGTGAAGATGTAGGACGGTAGTCTCCGCCTCTACATCGATTACAGAGAGCTAAATGCTGTTACGGTGAAGAACCGTTATCCATTACCACGTATTGTTGATCTATTTGATCAATTGAAAGGAGCATCAGTATTCTCCAAGATTGACTTGCGATCAGGTTACCACTAAATTGTAATTTGAGCGGGTGACATTGAGAAGACCACGTTCCAAACCAGATACGGTCACTACGAGTTAACGGTCATGTCGTTTGGTCTATTCAATGCATTGGCCAAGCTTATGAATTTGATGAACACCGCTTGTTCCGAGATCAGTTGGACAAGTCAGTGGTACTCTTCATCAATGATATTCTTGTGTATTCAAAGTCGAAGGGTGAGCATGAAAGCCACCTAAGAAGTGTGTTGCAAACGGTAAGGGAGAACCAGCTATACGCGAAGTTCTCCAAGTGTGAGTTCTGGTTAGACCAAGTTTCCTTCCTTGTTCATGTTATTTATGAGGCTGGGATCACTGTGGATCCGGCCAAGATTGATGTAGTGCGCACCTGGCCAAGGCCGAAGACGGTTACCGATATCCGGAGCTTCCTCGGTCTTGCAGGATATTATAGGAGGTTTGTGAAGAACTTCTCCAGTGTCTCGAAGCTGATGACATCCTTGATGAAGAAGGGTGCACCATTCGAGTAGACAGACGACTGTGAGAGTTCCTTCCAGAGACTCAAGGACACTCTAACTTCTGCACCAGTGCTGAATATACCAGACGGTACAGATGGATTTGAGGTCTATTGCGACACATCAGGTAGAGGTATGGGTTGTGTGTTGATGCAACATGGGAAGGTCGTTGCTTACACCTCCCGACAGCTGAAGAAGCATGAGGAAAACTACCCTACTCACGATTTAGAATTGGGTGCCATTGTCTTCACCTTGAAGATATGGAGACATCATTTGTATAGGGTGAGTGTAACAATCTATTCAGACCACAAAAGTTTGAAGTATCTGTTCACTCAGAAAGAGTTGAATATGAGACAACGAAGGTGGGTCAAGTTTCTAAACGACTACGACATCAACCATTAGTACAAGGAAGGTAAAGCGAACGTTGTAGCTGATGTATTGAGTCACCGAGCACACTCTCTCCATTCGCTAGTCTCTCACTCAAGCTTGGTTGAAGAGGTGCGGAGTGCTCAAATGTCTGATCCATACATGCAAGAGATCAGACAGAAGCTGATTGACGGTACATTCGAGAGTCAGAAGTACGATTTCTGACTTCACGATGATTACCTGATTAGGCTGAATAGCCGACTATGTATTCCCCGAAGTAGCGCTGAGCTGAAGGAGACCATATTGAGTGAATCCCATTGTTCCACTACTTCGATTCACCCTGGAGCTTCAAAGATGTATAAAAGTATCAAAAGGTATTTTTGGTGGACTGGAATGAAAAAAAATGTAAATGATTATGTTGTGAGATGTCTCACCTGTCAGAATGTCAAGTTTGAGCACCGACGGTCTTGCGGTATGGTGCAGCCAATGCTAGTGCCCGAGTGGAAGTTCCACGACATTTCCATGGACTTTGTAGTAGGGCTTCCGCCTAATAAGGGAGGTCTAAATATGATATGGGTCGTTGTTGACTGACTGACCAAGATGGCCCGATTCATTCTGATGAAGGACACTTAGAAAGTGGCAAAGCTAGCAGAGCTCTTCGACCGAGAGATTATACGGCACCATGGTGTACCAAAGACTATCGTGTCTGATAGGGATACCAGATTCCTCTCGAGGTACTGGAGATCTACACGGGAAGCGCTTGGTACCGAGCTGAAGCTAAGTACAGCGTTCCACCCTGAGACAGATGGTCAGAGTGAGCGCACCATTCTGACGCTCGAAGATATGTTACGTGCATGCGCACTTGACTTTCAGACCAGCTGGATTGGTAAGTTACACTTGATCGAGTTTAGCTACAACAACAGTTACCATGCTACGATCAAGATGTCTCCTTTCCAGGCTTTGTACGGTAGACCATGCAACATGCCTTTATATTGGGCTGAGTCGAGTTAGGTGGTCATTATATGGGCCGGAGTATCTGGACTAAGTACAAGCAGAAGTACCTGTCGCTATTTACTCAGTAGTCTTCGTATGTATAGGGTACGGGGCGTACCCATTTTTAAGAGGGGTAGAGCCATTTCGTTATGTATATACGACATGTATTGAAATACATTGTCAATGTTATTATGTTACAGACCTTTGAGTCTGAATGTTGTTACGTTACCCGAACCTTTGAGTCTGAGGGTTGTTATGCAAAGTACGTTTGTTATGGAAGTTTTATCTTGCAAGTAATCCCCGTGTTCTAATTAAATGATGCTTGGGAAACTGTGAACTTTGAGGACAAAGTTCTTTTAAGGGGGGTAGATTGAAATACTGCAAACCTAAATATGTTAATTAAATGTTAAACTATGGTATATTAAGGCTAAAAAGTGCCTTAGAAACATTAGTAAACAATTTAAACCATAGTAAACACAATAAAGTACCATTAAGACAATTTGAGCATAACCATGCTCTAAGCTTGGGATAACCTTGGTTAGGACCCAACGAGCTTACCAAAACTTTATTAACATGCTAATTGACGTGTTAAACCAATTACTAAAGAAAACCAAGCACAAAAACAAGTTAAAACACAAATTATGCTTTAAGGAGTCTTAAAGCATATTTTTAAAAAACTGTCTTAGAAATTAGTTTTGAGTGGCTAAATGCCCATGTTTACACCTTAATCAATATGCATGTGTACTACTTAGTATCACATTAGGAAGCCTAAATCAATAGGAAATAAAAAATTTCACAAATATGTGCATTAATTATGAATAGTGCTCAAATAGTACTTGTTTTAGCTTCAAGTCAACTATTGTTAATTAAATGGTCAAACTAGCTAATTAATATCCCTTGCATTGAAGGGTGGTGAATTTTAAGGTGTGAGTCATCACCCTTGGCCAGCAAAGTTAAGAAAGGAAGAAAGACTAAAGTAAAACACTATTTGCTTTATGACATAAATATCTTACATGTTAAACCTCTCCTCTTACGTTTCTTCATTCCCTCCATTCCCCACCATCTTATTCCTTCATCCTCCCACAAAAACGGTTTTGCTACAGCAAACCCCTTTTCTCCAACGTCATCCCCTTGTCAAATTCAACTTCATGCTCCAAATCAAATTCCAAGACCATAATTGTGCTAGTTAGACCAAGCTCTTCATTTCCATATTTTCAAATCTCCAAGAACTCAATTTTCATCCCATGTATAATCTCCATTTAAGGAGGAAAGCTCAACTTTTTATACCTTGTTGCTCTCCTTTGCTTCAAGGTAAGAAAAGCCAAAGAAAACTCATGTTTCCTCTCATTTCCATACATGGCCGAGAATAACCTTTGATGGTGCCTTCTCTTACTCTTTTTAGTAGCTTGATTCAATATTCAAAGGACTAGGAGGAGTCCTACCTTGCTTCTAAATCAAGTTCTCTTTCAAATTCCAAGGTAAACATCAATTCTAGTGTTTAAAACACTTCTTGTAATTTAAGGTTGTTCATGAGTTGAAGTATAATGCTTAATGCTCATCACCCTTATTTGTTTATTGGTTAGAAGGTTGACAAGTGAACAAGTCCTTGTCAATTTTCAATCAAGAGAAAACAAGAGAGAAATCTTGAAGAGGAAGAGGTAAATGACCTATCCCAATGTAAGGTTGTACCTTAGGAAATTGAGCTTGAGGGGATATGAGATTGTTGTGTGTACTTGTAGGTTGAAAGCATTTAATATGTGGAAATTGTGTTTAAGATTATTTTTATATGGGTGAAAGAAAATGAATTAAGGTGTTCTTAAGTGTTAAAATAACTTAGGAATTGTCTTGGAGGATTAAGAGATCAAATGCGTGTTTAACACACACAAAAAGTGTTGTTAAGACTTGTGCAAATTTTGGTAACAAAAGAGGTATAATGCCTTGTGAAGGTTGGAGTATTAACTTGCGGGAAAGACCTTAAGGAGTTTGAGTAAAGGAGATGATGAAGATACATAATAATGCTTAAGAGTGGTTATCATGGTTGTGAAGAAACACTTTGGTTAGTCTAAGTTATAGGCATAATTCACCACTTGGAAATCCTCGGGAAAATGGTACAAGTGTTAGGAATTTTGGTAAGATTTGAGTATGTGATCAAAGAAGTTAAATGGAGGTTTGATCATAAGTAAAAAGGGATGTAAAGGTTCCTAAATGATGTTATAACGTATTAGGAAGCTTGTAGAGAAGTTTAGGTCAAGTTAGACATTTTGTTGGGAAGGTTCTACCGTCGACCGACCTAGGGGACCGACCCGGGCTGGGTTGATCGGACTGTAATAAGCTAGCCAGAAATGCTTCTGGACTCGACCGACCCAAGGGACCGACATTGGCAGGGTCGGTCCGGCTGAGAATACTGAACCAAAATTTTTCTAGAATGGACCGACCTTAGGACCGACCCTGGTTGGGTCGGTCAGGTAAAAATTTTCAAACCCGGATGTCTTCTACATCCAACCGACCCAGGGGTTGGGTCGGTCGGTCGGTCGGTCGGTCCTTAAAAAAATAGAAAAGAAAATATGGCTTAAGTAGTAAACCCTAATAAGTATAATGAGGGTAAACAAGTGTAAGTTAAATGTAATAAACATGCCATGTATTTATGTAAAATACATAGTTAATAGGAAGTTAAGTAAGGTAATTAACCGACATGACTAATTATGTATAGGAGCTTCATTCGGTGGTCAACAAACGCAGCAGGGACCAAGGTATGGTTTTCTTGCAGTCTGTTTGCTACCGGTTTACACCGGCTTGTATGTTGTTTGTTTTCTGAGTGTTTACGACCTTGTAAGATTAAAGGCATGTAATGAGTTTACGGTTATTCTTTTATTGTGTTGTGTATGACCGATACCGTCTAACCTTGAATACGTGCTAACCCGTTAGCTAACCAATGTTAAGAAAACGTAAAAGAACGGTATTCGGCTCTTAACATTTCAACTTACGAAACGTTCTAACCACGACTATCCGTGTGATGATTGTGAGTTGTATTGTTCGGTGTATCTTATCTCCCTTATGTGCCTAACTAGGCTGAATACTTACAGTTTGAGATTATATGTTATTTCCATACTTGGAATTACTAATAAGAGTATAAACGGGGGTGAGGAATCCGGAAGTTACAGTCTCGCATGTATGTACGGGAGTCGATATCTGAATCAGATTCGACCCCTTTTATGTTATGGTTGTCTTTCCTTCTTGGATTACAATCACCCACAAGCCTTATAAATGGCTTCCCTGCCTAAATTTTGTTCAGGATAGGGGGATTATGTGTAGGGTGTGTTTGGATCACTATATTCAACACATCTTTGGGATTATTTAAACGTTCGACAAACAGAACGGTAATGAGTTATGTGACAAGCTTAACATGAGATTGAAATCATTCTCTAGTCTTACCAAGTTAGGCTAAATGATGCTTGGTTCGTTTTCTTCAAGAGAATCGTTCATAGTATGTTGTGTGTTTGTTGTTACTATGCAATGAGTATTGCTATGCTTATGTATGTTGTATGTTAAAATAAGTCTAATGTTATCATGTCAATTAGTTGCGTGTATCCCGGTAGCCGACGGGCTGCACGTTAATCATACCAGCCAATGGTTGATGAGACCCTTCGGTGCACCATATTTTATTTTACAGGATGAGGATTGAAGAAGCGGATTAAAAGTACAATGAATACTTTTGTTATTTTGGATGTTGCACCCGGGATGCGCCTGTGCTCCCGTGGTTGTATATTTTGGTAGCATCGGATTAATATGTTTGCTTGTATATATTTACACTCGGTATAGTTAGTTTGTAAGTATGTGGATGTTAGTAACTAACGCTCGGGAGTCTGTGTCCATCACACCAATACAAATTGTGCATATTAGCCTTGTTAGCCACGTGGGTGGCTAACGGTGTGTAACACCATCCCGTTTTGTTTAATGTTAAGTTATGGATTTTCCACTGTGTTTACCATTTATTGTTAAGTTTTCAGTTGGGGTGTTATAGATTTGGGCTAGATCTCGTTAATTAAATCTTTCATTAGGCCCATTTCATTTAGGTCCCATTCATCTGTAACATTAACGCGTGTTAGGCTGCATTTTGAGCTTAATCATTGATGTCGAAAGGGACAGACACGTGAATTAGGCCAAGAAAAAAACTGCTATCTGTTGTTTTATGAGCTTTAACATAAAGCTTGGTTTAGCTACTTTCACGAAAAGTAGCGCGTTCCACTCAACTTTAACAAATGTCCAATTACACTGCTGCCCTTATTTTTAAACACCATTTCATTATATAGTTCTTCACTGTCATTTTAATTCAAATAAATTATCTACTCTTGCACCTTCAGTTTCTTAATTAATCAAGATAGAAACCCGTAACTTAATGCAGATTGATTACTACCTTTAGAGGACAGGAGTAATTGTTGACCTTCAATTCGAAAAATAAAGGAAGATAACGCCCACTATCTCAAAGATGAACAATTGGGTTGATTTGAGCTACTCGTCAAACACCTAAACAATTTTTTCATCAGAATATGTAATATCTGAAAAAGTGAAGATAATGTGTAAAACCCCATCCAAAGCCTATCGTGGTTATCGCAATCTGAACACTTAATCGAAACGTCGCAGCGGAAATCAACACCTGGACCTTGCCACGGTCTGATCGTTAGAATACCGGCTTAAATACTTACAATACTTATCCAAAACTTATCCAACTTAAACATCAATTCTAATACCACAACCAACCGAGTACTAGTATCTTACACAATCCCAAACTTACATCAGTTTAATATAAACAGTCGGGTGCACAGGCGCAACCCGAACTCAAAATAAAAGTCCCCACCTAAGTCTAACCGCTCCTACTCTCGTAGTGCGTCCTCATGGGCCTCTTACCTGCAAGTGTAAAAATAGCCCCCGAGGGGGTCAGCACGAATGCTGGTACACCCTCTCATGGCCCCCAAGCTAACGGGGCTACGACGACTAATTGTCGATAGCATGGAAATTGATTACATACACAACATAATATGAAGTGCAATAACAATAACCACAGATGAACATATAGTTCACAAGCAATGAACGACTCAAGCGTTCCCTTAACAAGTGGGTTAGTAACCCCCTCCTTAGTCTCATTTCCTTAATCTCAGTTCCTTACCTTACCTTAATCTCAATCTCAATCTTAATCTCAGTATACAAACCTTTCCTGGAAGGGATTGGTTTAATTCTAATTCGAACCTGGGATTTAGGTGATCCCACCGCACCATCTTAATGCCACCTACTCTGGACGGGAGTCCAGCGTAGCTGAGCCGGCAACCGGCCCTAGGCACAAGTCCGAAGACAAGTCCTTAAGCGGAGGGCGGATCTGATTCAGATACCGTCCCCCTTTCACTTAGCATGCATGACCGGAGATCGGTCCCGGGTTTCCTCACTCAAGTTCCAGTTAGTAGACATCTTAAACACCATGTGCTAGCTAAGCCTTAACGGGCATTAACCAACAACCATCAACTTAACTCTTATTCTTAACTCAGTAAGTACTAAACTTGGTTAGTAACAATCTCAAATCTCGCGGGTTAGTGTAAATATAACACAATCACAACGAGAACAATATAACCGGTTGCATGCTTTATCTTGTTTTAGTCATAGCAAATAAACAGATAGCACACAAGCCGAGGGACACCTCGTTAGCAAGCAGGTCACAAGAAGGATTGTACCGTTCACCGTCGATCGTTGTTTGTTTAACCTTCTTCGGGGTCCCAATTCACAAACCTAAAACATTCATTCATTTTTAGGTTATTAGTTATTTGCACCTTACTTAACTCACTTAGTCCCTAAGGACTTCCATTCAATAACCTCTCAAGTCTTTATCACTTAGTCTTACAAACTTAACTTTAAACATTAAAACTTATACTTAATCTTAACTTAATTCCTTAAGTTCTTAGGGTCCCAATCATTACTACCCTACCAAGGGCATACCTCATTACCCATTACCATTTTTAGAAATTGAAATTTCTTTTTTTTTTTGGCTCGACCGGACTTACCGACCGGACTTGCCAAGTCCGGTCCATTCCAGTACCTTTTACCGTTGGAAAATTCACTCCGACCGGACTTACATGTCCGGTCCTATGTCCGGTCGATTCCAGAGACTTATAATCCGTACAAAATTCATGCCGACCGGACTTGACAAGTCCGGTCCCATGTCCGGTCCATTCCAGAAACATTTTCCCTCTCACAAAACAAGCCCGACCGGACTTGTAAGTCCGGTCCCCAAGTCCGGTCGATTCCAGAAACATTTCCCGGTAGTGTAACAGAGCCCGACCGACCTTGCAAGTCCGGTCCTAAGGCCGGTCGGCACCAAAAACTTGTTTCTAAATTCCTTTTCAACTCCAAACTTCTCCTCATATATCTAATATGTTATAACCTCATTTGGGCACCTCAAATACACCTTAAGCCCTCCTTAAAATACCTTAAATCATCCACCAAGATCCACCTTAGTCATTATGCATTTTCCTTGTAATAATGCTAACACTTGTAATGTTTTCCTCTAGGTTTCTAGGTGGTGGTTCATACCTAGTGTAACCACTATGCCAAATGTTTTTCTTCACCACTATAACATCATCTCCCAAGCATCTCTCTCTATCTAAAACTCTTTTAAACATTTACTTAGGTTCCTTAACAAGTCTAAACTTCCATCATCATCACATTATTTCCTTCCTAGTTGTGCATCAACATTTGCCTAAGTCCTAAACACTCGAATACATTCTCTTGATTCCTAAATCTTCCATGGTGATACCTAAGTCATCATAAGTCATTAAAACACCTTAACTTCACCCTTTTTCATCAAGACAACCCATAGAACACTCCTAGTACTTTCTTAGTCATTAAATTCCCTTAGGATATCTTAAACACTTAAACTCTCCTTTAAATTTTGCCATGGGTTCTCTAGTATATAGTACTTCCTAACACATGGTTTTTCTCCATCAAACAACCAATACACACAAATTCTCATCACAACTTAACACCCAATTTACACCAAAACTTCACCACATCATCATATAATGCTTAAACTTAAAATGCTTGGCACTTAGGCCCTTAAATGACAATAATCTTAACCACTGAATTTCCACATATATATGCCTTCAACCTGCGAATACACTCAACAAGGCTCCCATTGAAATAAAATGCTTCTTGTACTTCACCTTTATATTCTTAAACTATCTCTTTTCTCATTTGCTCCTTAGTCACAAGTTCACAAGAAGTCATTGTTTCTCCTAGGTTTTATAGCACCTTCCCAATATAAACTCTACACTAAACTCATCATATACCCACACTCATTCCCTTAAACAACAAAACACCTTAAGGTAAGTAATTTACCTTGTTTTCTCACAAGCTTAAAAGCTTTTCTCCTTAGGTTTTCTTTGTTCAATCTCGGTCACCAATGTGATTCTCCTTGCCAATGTTCTAACCAATATCCAATGACTCCAATGAGTACTAGATAACACATTAACCCTAAGGAACAAACCCTAGGTTTAAAAATATGTTTTAAGGTATTAATGTGATTGTTTTACCTTGGTTTCTCAAGACAACTTGGATGTGAAGCAAGAAGGACCTCCTCTCTCCTTTGAAGAGTAGAAACAAGCTAGAACAAGGCATAAACATGGAGTCCCATGAGTATATATTTTCGGTCAAGTGAAGAAAATGGTGGAAACCTAGATTTTCTTACACTTTCTTTACCTTAAGAGAATGGAGATGCCAATGGAGTCTCCAAACTTGAATTTCCTCCTCTAATGGTGGTTTGACTTGGCACCAAAATGAAGCTCTTGAAGTTTTGAAAAGATAGAAAGGAGGAGCTTGAGCTAACTAAGAAGAATATGTATTTTGTTTTGGATTTGGAGCTAAAATGAGCAAGATGTGTGCAAGAGAAGGTGGAGCTAGCATGGAGAGGAGCTTCACGTTAATGGAGAAGAGAAAGAGAGCAAGAAATCGTGTGAGACAAGGAGAATGAAGAAGTGAGGAGAGAGGTAAGCAAAATGTGATATTTATCTTAAAAGGTGAATAGTACTTTATGCTTTATAAACTTATTTTGCTTTCTCTTTACTTAGTTGATAAGTGTGGTGAGTCACACTTAAAGAAACCGGCCCCCTTTAGTGAATGAGGGTAGTTTAGTCTTTGTTGACCAAATGTCTCACTTATATAGACTTATGTTATAAACTAGCTTAATAATTCACTATTCATCAAAAACAAGGCACATTGTTGTGAAATTTTTGATTTCCCATTGATATAGACCTCCAAATGTGATACTATATAGTACACATATTAATTAAAGAGTAATGATGGACATTTAGCCATTCAAAACTCATTTACAAGACAATTTTTCAAAAACGTGCTTTAAGACTCCTTAAAGCACATTTTGTGTTTTAACTTGTTTTCAAGCTTGGTTTTCTTTGGTAATTGACTTAAAATGACCATTAGGATATTACTAAGGTCTTAGAACAATATTTGGGTACTCTCCCATGTCTCTCCAAGCTTAGAGCACGTTTTTGCTTAAACTGCTCTTTTTGGTGTTTCCTTATATTTTCTTTGATTAGAAATGTTTCTTAATGTTTCTAAGGCATTATTTAGCCTCCTTATATCTTAGTTTATCATTTAAACACCATATCTAAGTTTGGGGTATTTCAATCTACCCCCCTTAAAAGAACTTTGTCCTCAAAGTTCACACATGTGTTTAACCATTCACGGTACACAGTTCTCTTAATCTTAATACCACATCTTATATTCACATTCATACATCTCAAGACTCAAAGGTCAATCTCAAATACAATACATAAGTATCATACATAACTCAAACTTACACCGAAGTGTAGCAACTTACACAAATCCACATCTTAAACAACCAAACAAACGACAAACATGATCGTTTCCTAACTCAAAAGCGAGGAAGCTCTACCCCCCTTAAAAAGGGGTACGCCCCGTACCCTATACAGACGATCTAGTCAGTAAATAAAGAAGGGTACTTCGCCCTCATCTTATCCTCTAATTCCCACGTGGCCTCTTCGACATCCTGGTTAGACCAGAGAACCTTCACCAGTCGCACTGACTTGTGGCGAGTGTCCCTAGTCTTTCTGTCCAAGATTCTCTGAGGAGTCTCCACGGATCTCATATTTGGTTCCAATGTCAACCTCTCAGGTTCTAACACATGGGAGGGGTGGTGCATGTATTTCTTCAGCTGTGAAACATGAAAAACATCATGCACTTTACCCAGCTCAGCAGGTAAATTCAACCTGTAAGCAACCGGGCCCACCCGCTCCGTAATCTCATAAGGACCAACAAATTTCGGGCTTAGTTGCCCTTCTGCCCAAACCTGAATACACCCTTCATCGGTGATACTCGCAGAAATACCCGGTCGCCCACTGCGAACTCCAGGTCTCGTCGTCGAACATCAGCATACGACTTCTGCCTATCTTGAGCAGCTTTCATGTTCTCCCTGATTTGCTGAACTTCAGCCTGAACTTGTTCTAAGTACTCTGGTCCTATAATGACCGTCTCACTCGACTCATCCCAGCAGAGCGGTGTACGACATGGTCTACCGTACAACGCTTGAAAAGGTGCCATCTTGATCGAAGCGTGATAGCTGTTGTTGTATGAAAACTCGATCAGATGCAATCTGTCAATCCAACTGCCCTGGAAGTCTAAGGCACATGCTCTCAGCATGTCCTCGAGTGTCTGAATAGTACGCTCAGTCTGACCATCTGTCTGAGGATGGAACGCGGTACTCAGTTTGAGTTCTGTACCCAACGCTTCTCTGGTAGCTCTCCAGTACCTCGAAAGGAATCTGGTATCTCTATCTGACACTATGGTCTTTGGTATGCCGTGATGTCTCATGATTTCTTTCTCAAATAACTCAGCTAATTTGGTCACCTTCCAAGTATCCTTCATCGGTATGAATCGGGCTACTTTGGTAAGGCGATCCACCACCACCCATATCATGTTGAGACCTCCCCTAGCAGGTGGAAGCCCAACTACGAAGTCCATGGAGATATCATGGAACTTCCACTCCGGAACTGGCATCGACTGTACCATTCCGCCCGGTCGTCTGTGCTCGAATTTCACCTTCTGGCATGTGAGACACCTCAAGACGAACTCGGTAACATCTGTCTTCATCCCCGACCACCAGAAGTATCTCTTCATGTCTTTATACATTTTAGAGGCTCCCGGATGGATGGAAACTGAAGAACAGTGTGATTCTCTAAGTATACGGTCTTTCAGATCCGTGTTACCTCGTGGTATGCATAATCGGCCCTTAAGTCTGATCAGATCATCATCATGAAGTCTGAAGTCGTATTTCTGACTCTCAAAGGTACCATCTGTCAGCTTCTGTCTGACCTCTCTCATATACTCATCAGTCCTCTGAGCCTCTCGCACCTCATCAACCAAGCTGGAGAAAGAAACTAGCGAATGGAGTGAGTGTGCTCGACGGCTCAGGGCATCTGCTACAACATTGGCCTTCCCTTCTTTGTATTGGAGGTCAATGTCATAGTCTTTCAGAAATTCTAACCATCTCCTCTGTCGAAGATTTAACTCCTTCTGAGTGAATATGTATTTCAAACTCTTGTGATCGGTGTAGATCGTGACACTAACCCCATATAAGTAGTGGCGCCATATCTTCAAAGCGAAGACTACAGCTCCCAGCTCTAAATCATGTGTGGGGTAGTTCTCCTCATGTTTCTTCAACTGGCGTGAGGCATATGCCACCACCTTGCCATGTTGCATGAGCACGCAACCCAGCCCTCTGCCGGATGCATCACAATAAACCTCAAAGCCCTCTGTACCGTCTGGAATGGTCAGTACCGGTGCAGTGGTCAGTGAGTCCTTCAAGCGCTGAAATGATCTCTCACAGTCGACTGTCCATAGAAATGGTGCATCTTTCTTCATCAGACTGGTCATCGGCTTCGCGACCTTGCTGAAATCTCTAACAAATCTCCTGTAGTAACCTGCCAGACCGAGAAAGCTCCGGATGTCGGTAACAGTCTTCGGCCTTGGCCAGGTACGTACGGCATCAATCTTTGCTGGATCCACTGCGATCCCAGCATCTGAGATGACATGACCTAGGAAAGAGACCTGGTCAAGCCAAAACTCACACTTGGAGAACTTAGCATATAGCTGGTTCTCCCTTAATATTTCCAACACCCTCCTCAAATGTTCCTCATGCTCAACCTTAGACTTTGAATATATCAGAATATCATCAATAAAACCACAACCGACTTGTCCAGCTGCTCCCGGAACAAGCGGTTCATCAGATCCATAAACTTCGCTGGCGCGTTCGACAAACCGAACGGCATCACTGTAAACTCATAGTGGCCGTATCGTGTCCGGAATGCCGTCTTCTCAATATCTCCCTCCTTAATGGCTATCTGATGATACCCCGATCTGAGATCAATCTTGGAAAACACAGATGCTCCCTTCAACTGATCGAACAGATCGTCAATGCGGGGTAGTGGGTACTTATTCTTCACTGTTACTGCATTCAGCTCTCTGTAGTCGATGCAGAGGCGGAGACTACCATCCTTCTTCTTCACGAAGAGGACTGGCGCTCCCCATGGTGACACACTTGGTCTAATGAATCCTTATCCAACAAATCTTTCAGTTGTTCTTTTAACTCAGTCATTTCTGCCGGAGCCATACGGTATGGTGCTTTGGCTATCGGTCCGGTACCAGGTAGTAGCTCAATGGTGAACTCTACCTCCCGAGTGGGTGGCATGCCGGGCAGTTCCCGTGGAAATAAGTCGGGGAACTCCGACACTACCGGTAAGTCGGGGTCGAACTCAGGGTCTCTCTCTATGTCCTGTACATAGCAGAGGTATACTTCTTCCTTTCTCCTTAATTCTTTGCATTGCCATGGCGGTGATGATCTTAGTCGAAGGCTCCCTGGGCCTCTGGCGGTATGATATTGTTACCCCAGACGGACTCCTGAGCAGCAATCTATGCTCGGCGCAGAGGATACGTCCCTTGTGCCGCTCCAACCAGTTCATCCCGAAGATAACATCAAATCCTAGCTTACTGAACTCAATGAAACTGACTGGGAAGTCTTCCCCCTTAATTCTGATGGTGGCTCCTCGGTAGTAACGAGTGCAACGAACCTTCTCCTTAGACGGGAGCGTAACCGTGAAGTCGGGTAGCTCCTCAGCGTCTAGCCCCAACCTGCTCGCAAATGATGCAGAGACAAAGGTATGCGAGGCCCCTGAGTCGAAGAGAACTGATGCCTCAATCCCATTGATCGGAAAGGTGCCGGTGAGGATAGTACCGCTAGCGTCGGCCTGTGCCTCTGTGAGTATGCTTAGTGCACCTTCCGTACCGAGTCCATAACCTAATTGTGTTCACAAGCTCCATGAGTATTGATGGTATAACAAGAGTCGTAACAATTTATATGAACAACACTGTTATTTTATTTATGACCATCCTGTTTACAACATGTGCTTCAATCTTACATCTCATTTCTCATCTCATTCTAACATTACATGGCTAATATTGTCTAAAGGTTAGGTTTAATCTTCCTGGTCTCATATGCGTCGCATTGATTACTGCTGACGGTGCTGTATTCAGCTTGATTCTCTTAATCCCATGGTATAACATCCTTGATTCTCCTCCCAAATTAATACATCACCTGACTTAAGTACTATCTTATCTGCACGGTCCGCACGCTTCTGCTCGCCGTATAAAAACTCCGCATCATCTCCAATGGACCAAGACACTACGGGTATCCCTCTTTCGAGAGACTCCGTTGTCTCGTCCTTATCCTGGTGTAGTCCCAGTTTCCCATCTTTTTCGTAGAAGTTTACAATGCAAATGTCTGGCTGGATGTCTGGAATCGGTTCAGCTTCCAACTGCTGAGCGATTTCCACGACTTGTGTAATAACTGGATGGAACTCTTCGGGTATTCCCGGTGGTGAGACTCCATCTTGCTCCCTTGTGGTTTGGTAATTCTTGGCATACGGATTCCAATCCTTGCCCAAGCTCATCATCTTTAATTTCATCCTTGCTCCCCCTGGGTACTCCGGTGTGTAAAAACCTCCCGGTCCCATTCCTAGTTGATTGCATCTCCTGATGATGGCTATTTGTGCGTCGGGTGTCAGGTATCCCCTTAATAAAATCATACCTGGGCGGATAACCTGACATTGTTCGGTTGGAAAGTGTATGGTTTCGATGTCGGTGTGCTCCGGGTTAGATGTAGATGGTATAGGGTAGCAGATGTTGAATCTTCCTAAAGTGGTAGTAGGTTATCTTACTTAGGTTCTAATCTCATCTTATTTTACTTAACTCATATATTTCACCAAACATGCATGATAATGCGGTAAGCAGGTAGTTTTATTACTAAATGGTTATAGTGGTACCTGGCCTCGATGAGGGCTCAGGCTCATCGTCCCGATCCACCATGTGTAGAGTGGGCCCCGTCTTCTGGGTCGCCCGTGGGTTCTTGTCCGCCGGCTGCTGCACTTTCCTCTGACCGTCAGATCCAGCTCCCTGATCGGTCTTGCCCTTGCCCCTGGTGTCGGGCCTATAGGCTCTGCTAGCAGGGTTCCGGTAACACTCATATGCCCGTGCCATACACTCCGCAGAAGTTGCACTCCACCTTTTTCCCTTACAGTCGAGCCCGGGGTGGTCCTTGTGACACCATCTACAGATGAAGCGTCGCTGGTAGCCACCACCGGCTCCCCTCTCAGTCTCAGATCCTGATGATTCACATTGTCAATTCTCATATCTCAAACGTTACTAATTTATTTCTTAACTCATTCAATATCAATTTTTCTCACCCTTTGGCGCCTTAGAGCGCAGTGGTGTAGCTGCAATAGCATAGGTCAGCTTCAATGGCTCTTCCGAAGCCTTCTCCTTTTCCTCCTTCCCTTTCGGGTTCTGATTCTTCTGGGCCTGAGGCTGGTACTTTTGTTTCTTGTACCCTCCTTGCCCTTGACTCTCTGAGCTCTTCCCAGCACTCTTCCGCTTTGCATTCTCCTCGTCCCTCAGCTGGACGGTAATCTCAACCTTAGCAGCGGCATGATAGCACTCCTGCTTTTCCATAGTATTAGTCTCACTTATTTCTCATAATCTAAATCTTATTCACCACTTACTCAAATTTCAATCATTCTTATTACCTGCAAGGTAGTGTAACTCGTCGGCCCCATGCCGTAGCGGAGTCGATGGCTAAGCCCGCCATAGAAGCGGTCTACCAAGATCTGGTCAGAATACCCTAGACCTGGCAGAAGACGGAGCAAGGCGTGAACTCTGAGTAATACTCGTCCACCGTCATCTTGTCCGACTGCTTAAGCGCATCTAACTGCAAGCGCTTCTTCGTCTGGACATGGGCGGGGTAGTACTTTGCCCGTAGCAAGGCGGTGTACTGCTCCCAGCCGAACTCTGGGTTGGCCACATGCTCGGCCCTCACCAGCTTCCACCAATCGCCCGCCGCCCCCTTCAGGTAGAAAGCAGCTAAGCGCACCTTGATCCCAGCAGGGACATCAAGGGTCTCGAAGGCGGTCTCCAGCTCGGAGATGTACGCCTCAAGCTTGGCGGGATCGGTCTCCCCCTTGAAATGAGCGGGTCGAAGATCTGAAGACTCTTCACCCAGTTTGGTTCCCTAGGTTGTGGCGGTGGAGGTGGTGCACCCACACCAGGCTGATAGCCCATGTGCCCTAAAGCAGCTACGATCTCTGCGATCGTCTGCCCTCCAGGTATCCCTGGAATATCCTCACCCCGGCCGCGACCTCGGCCTCCTCTAGGGCGTCCTGCCATCTGAACAAGCATAACTTACATTAGATTCGTACTCACCATTGTTTTGGTTAGTAAGTTTATAACGTCCGTAGACGGTAAAGACAATCCACACTTATTAGTGGTCATCTGACTCTACTCACTCTAACTTCTCACACCCTTAACCCAATACTTATTCCTTAACTTATATCCTAACTCGGTGGTCACTCATGTCCGGTATTTCTTGATCAGAGCGTAACTACGCTCTGATACCACTTTTTGTAACACCCCATCCAAAGCCTATCGTGGTTATCGCAATCTGAAGACTTAACGAAAACGTCGCAGCGGAAATATACAACACTTGGACCTTGCCACTGTCTGATCGTTAGAGAATACCGGCTTAAATACTTACAATACTTATCCAAAAACACTTATCCAACTTAAACATCAACATTCGTATACCACAACCAACCGAGTGCTAGTTATCTTATACACAATCCCAAACTTAAATCAGTGTAATAAACAGTCGGTGCACAGGCGCAACCCGAACTCAAAATAAAAGTCCCCACCTAAGTCTAACCGCTCCTACTCTCGTAGTGCGTCCTCATGGGCCTCTTAACCTGCAAGTGTAAAAATAGCCCCCGAGGGGTCAGCACGAATGCTGGTACACCCTCTCCATGGCCCCCAAGCTACGGGGTTACGACGACTAATTGTCGATAGCATGGAAATTGATTACATATACAAACATAATATGAAGTGCAACAACAATAACCACGATGAACATATAGTTCACAAGCAATGAACGACTCAAGCGTTCCCTTAACAAGTGGGTTAGTAACCCCCTCCTTAGTTCTCATTTCCTTATCTCAGTTCCTTACCTTACCTTAATCTCAATCTCAATCTTAATCTCAATATACAAACCTTTCCTGGAAGGGATTGGCCGTATCTAATTCGAACCTGGGCTTTAGGTGATCCCACCGCACCATCTTAATGCCACCTACTCTGGATGGGAGTCCAGCGTAGCTGAGCCGGCAACCGGCCCTAGGCACCAAGTCCGAAGACAAGTCCTTAAGCGGAGGGCGATCTGATTCAGATACCGTCCCCCTTTCACTTAGCATGCATGACCGGAGATCGGTCCCGGGTTTCCTCACTCAAGTTTCCAGTTAGTAGACATCTTAAAACACCATGGCTAGCTAAGCCTTAACGGGCATTAACCAACAACCCTCAACTTAACTCTTATTCTTAACTCAGTAAGTACTAAACTTGGTTAGTAACAATCTCAAATCTCGCGGGTTTGTAAATATAACACAAACACAACGAGAACAATATAACCGGTTGCATGCTTTATCTTGTTTTTAGTCATAGCAAATAAAGATAGCACACAAGCCGAGGGACACCTCGTTAGCAAGCAGGTCACAAGAGGATTGTACCGTTCACCGTCGATCGTTGTTTGTTTAAAACCTTCTTCGGGGTCCCAATTCACAACCTAAAACATTCATTCATTTTTAGGTTATTAGTTATTTGCGCCTTACTTAACTCACTTAGTCCCTAAGGACTTCCATTCAATAACCTCTCAAGTCTTTATCACTTAATCTTACAAGCTTAACTTTAAACATTAAAACTTATACTTAATCTTAACTTAAATTCCTTAAGTTCTTAGGGTCCCAATTTTACTACCCTACCAAGGGCATACCTCATTACCCATTACCATTTTTAGAAATTGAAATTTCTTCTTTTTTTTTTTTTTTTAGGCTCGACCGACTTCCCGACCGACTTACCAAGTCCGGTCCATTCCAGTACCCATTTTACCGTTGGAAAATTCACTCCGACCGACTTACATGTCCGGTCCTATGTCCGGTCGATTCCAGAGACTTATAATCCGTACAAAATTCATGCCGACCGGACTTGACAAGTCCGGTCCCATGTCCGTCCATTCAAGAAACATTTTCCCTCTCACAAAACAAGCCCGACCGGACTTGTAAGTCCGGTCCCAAGTCCGGTCGATTCCAAAACATTTCCCGTAGTGTAACAAGCCCGACCGACCTTGCAAGTCCGGTCCTAAGGCCGGTCGGCTCCAAAACTTGTTTCTAAATTCTTTTTCAACTCCAAACTTCTCCTCATATATCTTAATATGTTGTAACCTCATTTGGGCCCTCAAATACACCTTAAGCCCTCCTTAAAATACCTTAAATCATCCACCAAGATCCACCTTAGTCATTATGCATTTTCCTGTAATAATGCCAACACTTGTAATGTTTTCCTCTAGGTTTCTAGGTGTGGTTCATACCTAGTGTAACCACTATGCCAAATGTTTTCTTCACCACTATAACATCATCTCCCAAGCATCTCTCTATCTAAAACTCTTTTAAACATTTACTTAGGGTTCCTTAACAAGTCTAAACTTCCATCATCATCACTTATTTCCTTCCTATTGTGCATCAACATTTGCCTAAGTCCTAAACACTCGAATCATTCTCTTGATTCCTAAATCTTCCATGGTGATACCTAAGTCATCATAAGTCATTAAACACCTTACTTCACCCTTTTTCATCAAGGCACCCTAGAACACTTCTAGTACTTTCTTAGTCATTAAATTCCCTTAGGATATCTTAAACACTTAAACTCTCCTTTAAATTTTTCCATGGGTTCTCTAGTCTATAGTACTGTCTTCCTAACACATGGTTTTTCTCCATCAACAACCAATACTACACAACTTCTCATCACAACACCTTAACCAAACCCAATTTACACAAAACTTCACCACATCATCATATAATGCTTAAACTTAAATGCTTGGCACTTAGGCCCTTAAATGACAATAATCTTAACCACTGAATTTCCACATATATATGCCTTCAACCCTGCGAATACACTCAACAGGCTCCCATTGAAATAAAATGCTTCTTGTACTTCACCTTTATATTCTTAAACTATCTCTTTTCTCATTTGCTCCTTAGTCACAAGTTCACAAGAATAGTCATTGTTTCTCCTAGGTTTTATAGCACCTTCCCAATATGTCTCTACACTAAACTCATCATATACTCCACATCTCATTTCCTTAAACAACAAAACACCTTAAGGTAAGTAATTTACCTTGTTTCCTCACAAGCTTAAAAGCTTTTCTCCTTAGGTTTTCTTTGTTCAATCTCGGTCACCAATGTGATTCTCCTTGCCAATGTTCTAACCAATATCCAATGACTCCCATGAGTACTAGATAACACATTAACCCTAAGGAACAACCCTAGTTTAAAAATATGTTTTAAGGTATTAATGTGATTATTTCCTTAGTTTCTCAAGACAACTTGGATGTGAAGCAAGAAGGACCTCCTCTCTCCTCTCCTTGAAGAGTAGAAACAAGCTAGAACAAGGCATAAACATGGAGTCCCATGAGTATATATTTTCGGTCAAGTGAAGAAAATGGTGGAAACCTAGATTTTCTTACACTTTCTTTACCTTAAGAGAATGGAGATGCCAATGGAGTCTCCAAACTTGAATATCCTCCTCTAATGGTGGTTTGACTTGGCACCAAATGAAGCTCTTGAAGTTTTGAAAAGATAGAAAGGAGGGCTTGAGCTAACTAAGAAGAAATGTATTTGTTTTGGATTTGGAGCTAAAAGAGCAGATGATGTGCAAGAGAGTGGAGCTAGCATGGAGAGGAGCTTCACGTTAATGGAGAAGAAGAAAGAGAGCAGAAATCGTGTGAGACAAGGAAGAATGAAGAAGTGAGGAGAGAGGTAAGCAAAATGTGATATTTATCTTAAAGGTGAATAGTACTTTATGCTTTAATAAGACTTATTTTTGCTTTCTCTTTACTTAGCTTGATAAGTGTGGTGAGTCACACTTAAAGAAACCGGCCCCCTTTAATGAATGAGGGTAGTTTAGTCTTTGTTGACCAAATGTCTCACTTATATAGACTTATGTTATAAACTATCTTAATTAATTCACTATTCATCAAAACAAGGCACATTGTTGTGAAATTTTTGATTTCCCATTGATATAGACCTCCAAATGTGATACTATATAGTACACATATTAATTAAAGAGTAATGATGGACATTTAGCCATTCAAAACTCATTTACAAGACAATTTTTCAAAAACGTGCTTTAAGACTCCTTAAAGCACATTTTGTGTTTTATCTTGTTTTCAAGCTTGGTTTTCTTTGGTAATTGACTTAAAATGACCATTAGGATATTACTAAGGTCTTAGAACAATATTTGGGTACTCTCCCATGTCTCTCCAAGCTTAGAGCACGTTTTGCTTAAACTGCTCTTTTTGGTGTTTCCTTATATTTTCTTTGATTAGAAATGTTTCTTAATGTTTCTAAGGCA
Organism: Limonium bicolor; assembly: GCA_023374045.1. Taxonomy (NCBI): domain Eukaryota; kingdom Viridiplantae; phylum Streptophyta; class Magnoliopsida; order Caryophyllales; family Plumbaginaceae; genus Limonium; species Limonium bicolor. The sequence continues at coordinate 428,165,259 of CM041777.1, read as the reverse complement.
TTATTTAGCCTTCTTATATCTTGGTTTATCATTTAAACACCATTTCTAAGTTTGGGGTATTTCATAATGTAATAATTTAAAAGATACTTACACACAATAGGCCTGAATCACAGAGATGTTAAGCAGGTCTCCCATCTAAAATACTCTTAGATCGCTCACGGTAATCATCAGATCTCTAGGCTCAGGGGAGTGGAAAACATGCTTAGACACTTTCATGTTGAAGTTGGTGACAGACTGCGGCCTCGTCATGAAAAAGTCATACAACATTTTTGTTTGGCTGTCTGCTTCTTCAGATACTTGGGTGTCAGAATGGGGGATCTCCTAGGAGTCATATCGAAAGGTTTCACCACTTCCTTTCTCACACTCTGACTCTCCTCATTTGATTTCACACACTTCTTTCCCCTTATCCACTTTCCTCTTCTTAACCAGTCTTAATTCCTTATCAATCTAATAGTATACAAAATTTAAATAATAAACATATCAGTCAGCAGTCAAGTTAAAAACTAAACAGTAAGCATGTAAATAGTTTACCTTGTCACTGACATCAATGAGAGAATATGGCCATGGAACAACTGAAGATTGTGCTTGACCTATTTTACTCCACTGATTCCACTCCAACGGAAGCGGAGAGTCCTCATGGCCTTGCACAATGTCGTCTACCATCACACGAGCGTGAAGAGGTGGGATGAGCTTGAAATGTACTATACTGTTCGGTCCGGTCACTAAAACCCGACCGTATGCAACATGCACAGTCTCACCACCCAACACTTGAAACAGATGGCATGATTTACCACCTACATCAACTCACAACAGTAAGCAGGTAATAAAATTAAATTGTTTTAAAAAGTAATGTTAAAATAACTAAGGAGGAAAAAAGAACAAACCGGAAGGTTTTTATAAGGAAATGTGTCTCTGGTAGAAGAAGAAGGAGCAAGATGATCCACCATCGGAGTATCCGCCGTCGGTAGGAGCAGACGTCGGTGTAGGATCATCGACCATCATAGGATCCGCCGTCGTGGTAGGATCCGGAGCAGACGTCGGTCTAGCAGTAGGTGCCGGTGTAGGACCCGGCCACTGTCTGTATCCGTCGTCGCGGTAGGAGCAACAACGGTGTAGGAGTAGGTGTCGGTGTGGAGCATGCACCTGCCCATACTAATGAAATTTCCCAAACTAATAAACATGGATTAAATATTTAATTAACATTAATTAAGGCCTAAACTGCCTTAAAAGTCACTGAGAACAATAGGGTCAACACAAAGCAAGATGTTGCACCCTTTGACTGGTTAGGGTGAATAAATACCCAGATGAACTTCTTAGGACCTAAAAATTTGTACTAAGTTATTAACATAATACTAAACATATTACAATTGTTGGACAACACTCCACACAAAGAACAAGCATTTACATGCTTCAAGGTCAAAAAGGGCAAAAATGTGCTCTAAAACATTAAAGGTCTAATGACCTCTAAAAGATATAAAATTGGATACCATGATCAAATATCATGTAAGGAACACAAAAAAAACCGTTGTCAAAGAAAACCAAGCTCAGAAACACCTTGCGACACAAAACGTGCACTAAACTCCTTAAAGCACGTTTTTTGTGTAATTGCCTTTAAATGGTTTTAAATGGCTTAAAGGTCATAATTACCCTTAAATATGATAATATATCATATATTAGGAATTTAATTCCAGAAATTTACAAATTTTTACAAATTTAATATAAAATAATAAAACCCTAAAGTGGGGCCCGTTTGGGTCAACATTGACTAAGTTGGTCAATGTTGACCATTGACCACGAATTGGACCTCTAAAATCGTTCATTGAGTCTCCTAACAGACCATGTGACAATACCCATGTGACAATTAAATATACCACCTTACTTTTACATAAAATAAGGAAAAAGCAAAACTTTAACATTTAAAACATAAAGTGAGATTACCACTTGCTTACCCCATGTGATATGCAGCCGATTGAGGATCCTCCTTCCTCCTTATTACACGGTTGTCTCCAAGCCAGCCAAACAATGGGTGATGAGTCACCTTTCACTAATTGATTTAAGTAACATTAACACTCCATTATTGAATCAAATAGGCACCATTATTCACCACCTTTCAATCATGGCCGGCTGCTTTGCTTCTTGTCTCCACCGATTATACAACTCCAATCAAGCCTTGGTGAGTCATCAAGTCATTACAATCATAAAATAAGCAAAAAATGTGTTTTAAGGCAAAACTAGCTTACCTTCTCCATTAGTCCCATTCCAGCCGTGGGACTCCTTGCCAAACTCTCTCTTTGGCTCCTCCTTGACCGTAGGTAAGCATTCCAACTCCATTGATGAGAGCTCTTGCTCTAGGTAAGCTTCTAAGGCATAAAAATGTCCATTTTCTTCATCTTTCTTTCCTTTTTCCATTGATCTAGACTCCAACCATTTCTATACATTTATGTAGAGTGTTATGGAGGTTAATGGAGGGATAAATTTCGGCCATAACAAGATCTAAGGAGAAAAGTTCAAGTCTTGACCATTTAAGGTAAAAATGTGCTCTAAGCACATATCTCTTCTTCCTTGTGAATTTCGGTTGTAAACCTTGGTTCCCTAGCCTTATTTTCTTCTCCTTTTCATGTGGATTCAGTTGGTATACCAAGATATACAAGGAGTAGCTAGATCCAAGCCAAAAACACCATTTTTGGCATCTTAAACATGGTAAAATTTAGCTATCTTCCAAGCTAGTTACCCACGGTTTTATACCTTGTTTTTAAGAGTGTTTTGATACTCTTTCTCTACTGGAAAAATAGGGCCGAGGTAGATCTCCAACAAACATGAAGATCTAAGGTAAAAATTCATGATTTTCATGACTTAAATTACTTCTCATGGTTAGCTCATGTTTGGTGTTTAATCATGTCTTGTTTTCTACATGAAGACAAGTAGATCTAGCTGTGGAGAAATTCTCCTTAAGGTGGCGAGACCAAACAAGGTCTTAACCTGCTAAATTCAAGGTATAAATCACTTAAAACCTTAACTTGATACATTAACACAAGTTTAAACTTGTGAACATTTAATGTCGTGAGAGAACAAGGTGGTATGGTCATGTTTGACCTTAAAATGATTAAGGAAATGATTTAGTAAATTTTATAACTAATTAAACAAGCATAATTGTCAAATTTAAGACATTATGTGGAAGTTTGGTAATTAAATAAAAATTATATGGTGAGGCCGAGATCTACATGTATTTTTGGGACATTTATGTGTAATTTATTTTGTGAGCAAATGTTTGTATAAGGCCATGTACTTTAGGCCATTTTATTTATGCATTTATAAGCTTTTAATTAAGTTTAAGTGGTGAAAATGCATTACCGACAAGAAATGGGGTATTAGGTATAATTAAATTAAATTTGGGGCTAAATAGTAATAAGGCCGAAAATTAGAGGTTAAAAGGATTTAAAATAAAGTTTATAAGAGTTTATAAAGTTTTGGGGGTTAAATGGTAATTTCTGGAAAGTATGGGTGTAAACCGTAATTATTAGGAATTAATGGTCAAGGAAATATTAAGGTGGTCAACCTTGACCATATGGTAGGTTTTGACCAAATTAGATAAGTTAGATAACTTATTTAAGGTTTCATAATAAAGATAAGTATCTTATGGTTATATTTTTATAACATATATGGTGAATATGTTATTTCCGAAAATAAAGGGTGTATAATGGTATTATGAACACCCATGGGCTATTAGGAATTTTTAGGAATTTATTGGCTTGTTTTTGGAATTAAAATAAACTATATATGTATAATATATAGTTATTATGTCATTATGACACTTTGGAGAAATATAGGTGGTGGAAATGTGAATACCGAAATATATGGGTTAATAAGGATATTTATAACCCTTTGGTGAAATTTGGAGATTTTTAGAATTATATAAGAGTATTTATTAAGATATATGTATAATATATAGTTTTAATGATATGGTAAAACTATATGTTATAAATAGGGCTAAATGGCAATTATAGAATAGCACAAGGGCTGTTCGGAATTTACAAAAAATAACCATAGGTTATACTCTTTTATAAGTTAGAAATGTTATATTAAATGGTATATATAACATGGTAAAAAGAAAGGGGTGATTTTGTAAATAAAGGAAACTATGGATTATGGAAAAGAATAAGATTTCTTATGGTGCCTAAGAGGCAATATTAATAGTTTTGTATTAAAACTATAGGTTATAAGTTAAAGGAAATAAAAAAATATCATATCAAATGATATTAGAATATGGTATAACATTACATAATGTTATGTGGTCAAAATGGAATTTAAATAAAGATAAGGGCTGCACCGAAAATATAAAGGTTGGAAAATGAATTTTAGAATATGGTCTATAATGTTATAAATGTTATAACAAATAGGTATTAAGGTGGTTTAATGGAATTAATACAAATAAGGTATTCACATTAAATAATGTGACAAACAATAAATAAATGAGATTTATAAACTAAGGTGTTTATTGATTAAACCTTAGGAGTTGTAAATATACAACATAAATTGTTACATAATATTAGGATAAAAATCTTAATATAAGTTGTATAATATAATACAACTAACGGGAATAACCATCTAATAAAAGATGATAAAATGTAACATATAATGTAAGAGTTTATTAAACTCATGAAACATACCTACGTGGTAAATATATATATACATACACAAGAATCATGTATATAAGGTGGGTATATGTTATGGTTGGAAACCATATAACATAATGGTGGTGGTTGTTCAAAAAAATAGTTACGAACTATAAGTTAAGAGTTTTGGATGCAAATATTATTCGCAAAAGATAAATGGATTATATAATACATTGTATTATAATGGATGGTGGGAGAATGATACAATATGAAAAAGAATATAATATAATATAGTCATGCATGCATACATGCAACTATAGGTTACGTACCTAAATTAAAGGGTGAATAAGATTAAAGAAATATAAGGAATTGAACTTAACAGTTGAAATGTTTTTGACATACTAGTTCTAGTAACAAGCCGACCGATTTAGAGAAACCCGTAACAAACAACTGTAGAAAACAGGGGTGAACTGTCAGGGTTACTTATTATTCGGAAATACCGGAAGTAGTTAGTCATGGAGACTGACTTATAGTTTTATTACCATTTAGAGTATACTTCTGACAAGACGCTTGACGAGCTAGTGGACTACACGGTGTTGTAGAAATATGCGACTACTTCTTCAACCTAGGCAGTGTACCTAATCGTTTTGCGGGATAGTGGATTTGTGGGGTGTCGAACTCTTGGGGACCTTGCTGTGGTTTAACTGATAGTGCAATTTAGTTGAGAATTCTAATTAGACTACTGAACAGAAACTTATCATTTTTTGAGAAAAATTGTGGTTTAGAACTTAGTGTAAGCAAAGTAGTAAAAAGAACAATTAATTAAAACAGATTAATATTAGCAGTTATGAAACTCTTTTCTTTTTAAAGAAGCATCCCGGGTTGTTCTGCTCACCTATTTTACTTAATTATATTATTGTAGACTCCCCCACTTTAGCAATAAACTCAAGAATTTTAATTAGTTTATTGACCGTTCCCTGTCTAATAAACCCTGATTAATTTAAACAACAAGCGCAATTCCTTGTTCAAGTCATTAATAAATTAATCGCATTATTAATAATTCCTATTGGAGACTGGTTAACCTATAGGTGAAAACTCACTTCTAGTCGTTGACCTGTTTTAACTTCTCTTGTCTAGAATCTTGCCTCAGCACTGCATTTTGACAAGAAACTACAAATATCACTTTAATAAATGGCCTAAATATTAAAGCGTAATAAGGAGGAGAATCAAAATATTGCTTGAACAAATTATATTAGAAAGTCTACGTAACACAATTTAGTAAAATAAGCTTACTTCTCAACCCGGGAGCTAAGGTTTTTACTCAGACATAATTATACAAACAGAGGTCGTAGATACGACAGCCATTAAAACAAAATACAGTTAAAGAAAAGAGATAGCTCTCTGCACTCGCATGGACTGGATGGAGGAAAATGGAATTTCTGTGGAAGAAGTGAAATTTGGAAGTGAAGGTGAGAGATTCGGAGAGTAGAATTTTGTGTACGAGCGTGAGTTATTTTTGATGAAGTAGCAGTAGGTTTATATAGAAGAAAGGAAGAAGAAAGCAGAAGAAGAAATGAGCATGCGTGCAAGTGGATTAACAGGATAAGATAAGGGAGGTAGATGGATTGGGGTTGCAGACGCGTGAGGACTGTCGGTTATCTTGTTGTCTGTAGGCGCCGTGAAGAAGGAAGAAGAAAGCGCCGCCAAGAACGAAGAAGAAAAACTGTTCGCGTGTCTGTTTTAGTCGCGTCCGCCTGTGCGTCCGCCTAACAGCCACGCGGACGTGTCTGTCGACTTCCCAGCCATCCGCCCGGGCACTGATTCCGTCCGCATGCGCGTCCGCTTCATATTCAGGCGGACGTGTATGTTCTTCTTGTCCGCCTCTCTTGTCCGCTTCATATTCAGGTGGGTGTATGTGTCTGCGCCTGTCTTCTTGTCCGCCTCTCTTGTCCGCGTCTTTTTCAGGCGGACGTCATAGGCGGTGGCTATGCGATATTACATATATATATATATACCGATGTACTGCAATCTTCAACCGGCTCCCGATTCTTCGTTATAAGTCCGTTTTACTCGCCGTTTGTTGCGTTGGAAAGCTTGTGAAATAAACTATTTGATTCCAACACTTTTTCCTGTATTTGATACATAAAATATATCAGTCCATATCAAGACATAAATCTTAGGAAAAACATACGATAAGTGAGAAATATTATCCTGAAAGTGCACATGTATATGGTAAATTAAACCCTTAAATATCTATGTATTTCTCACTTATCACACGGAGCATAGGATCTTGCTGATTCATACTCCACCGTAATACGATCAGGGTGAACGGTATGTAAAGGGGTTTGATCCGAGTTGTCCTAAGGTTGCTCTTTGGGCTCGGATTTGGTTGGTATAACTTGTGTGTTATGTGTGTGGATACATGTATGTGATTAAGTGTTACTGCATTAATTATTTATGCACGAGGGTCCTACGGGACTAACACTACGTCGACTATAGATCGACTTATATAAACATACATATACGTTATTGTGATGACATGACAGTTACTTGATATAATACCATAGTATTAATATTAAGTATGTGGTAACCTAAGTAAAACACTTAGGAATGAGTCACGACATTGTCGGTCTCTAGAGCATGGATCTCGAACATGAATATAACCTAGATTACTTCTAGGTATGCGTGAGACCCATTGGGCAGCTAACTAATAATTATTCTCCATAAGACTAAGAGCATATCTTAAACCTTATGAGAGAGAGATGATATGAGTTGAGGTGAGGAATCCCGGTAGTTTACGAACTACTTGGTTGCGCATTTGTGATCACTGGGGTTTCCTAATTGGATTCCGCTCCAGGTTATATCCAACGAGCCCATACTGGATCGTGGATCAGGTGGCTACGGCCTTTATATGGACGTCTTACGAGACATAAGAGAGTCAGGGGCCTCCGGACCTCTGGCGAAATGAGCACCTTTGTGTGTACGGGAGGACTACTGTCCATGGTGAGGATATCAGGTTGTCCTAACATGACGCCCAACTGGTATTAATTAAACATGGTTGGATGGAGCCTATAAGGCTAAGGTAAATTAAATATGAAAACTGTACGCCACGGCGAATGTACGTTGTACATATGGATGGGGCCTTGAAGGCCAAATTAAATTGAAATTAATAAAGGATGGTATACGCTACGGCGAATGTACATTGTACATTATATTCTTATTACTCGATACGTTCGATATACAATGTTGTTTGTGATGTTTAATGAATGTTTGAATATTTGGATGGATGGTTGAATGTTTATGAATATTTGGATGGACGATTAAGTTTATTATGCATGTTTATTACAGTATTGCTTATAACTGTAAAATGGATACTACACCATTTCAGGTTGTTGATTATTGTTGAAGCTGAAGAGCGGGAACAGGGTAAATGGAGTTTTACTTTAATTACTACTGCACATGGAGTTGGTTTATACGACAATGAAGATGGTGAATTGTATTATGGTAAGATTATGTATATTTGGGATTGGGTAGACGCTCACTTGTCGATGTTTATGATTTATGGATTTAGTATGATGTATAGGAGTTTCTCGTTATCACGGCGGTTAGCAGTTTGTTTATGTTGGAAGTTGGATGTAGATTGGCTTTGTTGCTCGCATGGGCGAGTAATGGCCGGTGACACCCGAGTGAGTATTGTTGTTGTTATTTATCCTTCCGTTGTGAGACGTTTTATTTATTGCTACGTGAGAGACTATATCGTGTTTAAGGAGAGGGGTGTTACAAAAGTGGTATCAGAGCGGAGTACCGCTCTGATGATGAGGAAGTAGGTTAAGACAGTGAGCTTAGGACTTGGGAAATTAAGGGAAACGTTTGGGAGGTACGAGACGATTCGTCTTAGAAAGATATTGTGTCTAGTAACGCAAACTGCGTGACATATTAGCCTTTAAGGCAATTCAATATCTATTGGTTGTGTACGGTAAATTACCGAGTATTTATGTGACATACCCTACTACAGATGTCTGGGGGAACTAGAGGGCGTGGTACTGGAAGAGGTGGAGGCGGTGGCCCCGTCACTCCAGGAGTTGCAGAGACGGTTGCTGCCGTACTCGCACAGCTGGGTACTCAAATAGGAGGAGCACCAGCCCACCCGCCACAGCCCAGGGAAACGAACTGGCTGAAGTCAGTTAGCGAGACCCAACCACCTACATATTCTGGGGAACCAGACCCCGTAGCTTTGGAGCGTTACATTGTTGAACATGAGAAGGCCTACGAAGCTTTACAGGTACCTGACGACAAGAAGGTCGCCATAGCTGCTTTCCATCTGAAGGATGCAGCCAACACTTGGTGGAGGTTGGTCAAGGACCATCACTTGGCTATGCCCGACTTTTCGTGGGCTGCCTTTGTAGAGTTACTGAGAGGGAAGTACTACCCGGCGCATCTCAAACAGAAGAAGTGCCATGAGTTTGAGACATTGACCCAGGGAAGTCTGACCGTGGATGAGTATTATGCTCGATTCATTGGTCTACTGGACTTCATCCCCGGTGTGGATTACTCGGAGACCGTAAAGATCGAGAAGTTCCGGGGAGGACTATTATTTCGCATCCAGATGGCGATGGGTGCTACCCTCTACACTACCATCCAGGTATTGACATGAGAGCCATCTATTCTTTACTACATTACCGATTAACGTTGTGAGAACTTACCAATGGGATTCCAGGAGTGTTACGATGCTGCCTCGAGGACGGAGCTAATGCTCCAGACTCGGGAAGAGACTCTAGGGGCAAAGAAGAGAAAGAACCCTGAGGAAGAGTCTGAGGGTGGAGGAGCATCTTCAGGCGATGGCCAGAAAAAGGGAAAGTAAGGACTTATCCCACTCTAAATTGTCTACCATATTAAATATCTTATGAATGCTGACCCGAAACCTTGAACAGGAAATTCTTTCCAAAGAAAGGGCAGCAGGGTCACCAGGGAAAGAAAGGGAAAGAGCCCGTCCTTCGGTTGACCGGCCCAGCTATTGATGCTCAGCCTCTGAGATCTGCACCTCCTAAGGGTGAGAACACCTACCTCTTAAATTCAATTGTGACCTTAACCTTTATACCATCAGATTTTAACTTAAACTAAATACTACCATCAGGCACCGGACAGCCCCAGCGCCATTTTTACTGTAAGCGTTGTGGGAAGGACGATCCTGGGGTCGACTACGAAGGCCGCAAAGTTGTCTGTCGGTGCTGCAAGAAAGAGGGCCATAGGGAATTCGAGTGTTGGATGAACCCCGAGGGCCGTAATTAAAGACCACCAAGGAATACTCAGAAGACCTCAGTTGGAGGATCTGGGGTACCACGAGGCGGTCAAGATGGCCAGACATCTACCAATGCTGGAGCCCTAAAGGGCAAGGGAGTAGATAGGGCATGAGTTCCCTGACTCCATGAGACCGCTGGTGGAAGACTCTGCTTACTTTGTTATGTATTTACTTTGGATGTTAGAAGGAGTTATGTTATAAGTATGTGGGAGTGTGTCATTGACCACTCGCCTTTTGTGTACGACTTTTGAGATTATGTGTACCCAGTACCAATAAGCTTTAAACCTTGACGGATAATATATATGAAAAGGACGTTAACGCTTACATTATCATGTAGCCATACTCGACGACACAGAGTCAATGAGACCGGTGATTACTGAACCAGAATTTCCACCTGCATGGCGCACTTGCTATTGCAAGCGCTATGACAAGTAAACCACTGAAATTTCCATCTGCCTTGCGCACTTGCTACAGCAAGTGCAGTGACAACAATAGCCACTACAAATGCAATTGCAACAACTACTACTTTTTAGTCTTTTATTATATATATACAAAAAAAAATGTTTTTCAAATGTTTTCATTCAAACCTTGAGGTTAGAAACCTATGCAACTATGGAAGGACCGTTAGTCCAACCACTGCAACTGGAGGAAATTATACAGCCACTGTGATGGTAAACCACACCAGTTTAATTTTTGGAAATTTTCAGACAAGGCTTATTAGCTAAATACCATCAGTGTATACCCGCATTTAATGCTAATCACTACTAGTGATAAATGTTTAGTCCGTGTGGACAGGCATACCCTTTGTAGAGGCACCACCGTCAGTGAGGATGTTTGGGAAGTGAAGAGCCAAGTTGCTCAAGCTATTATGCAATATTCAATATATCCATTTAAATGGATGAGGGAATAAATATGAACTATGGATGAGATATGATCATGATAAAAAAGAAAAAATGAAATACCCCAAACCTTGATATGTGGTTTAAATATTAAACTACGGTATGTAAAGGCTAAAAAGTGCCTTAGAGACATCAATGAACCATTTAAACCATGGTAAAACACAATAAAACACTAAGACATGGTTTGAGCAAAAACATGCTCTAAGCTATGAGTGAACTTGGTTACGACCCAAAGAGCCTACCAAGACTAAATAATATTCAATTGTGATTTAATAAGGCTAATTAAGTCCTTAAGAAACTTTGGTAGACAGTTAAACCAAATAAAACACAAGAAAATACCTTAAAGGCAATATGAGCAAAAATGTGCTCTAAGCTTGGGATAAATTTGTATAAGACCTAAAGGTCATATCTATACCTTATAAATATGTTAATGAACATATTAAATCAATTACCAAAGAAAACCAAGCTTGAAAACAAGTTAAAACACAAAATGTGCTTTAAGGAGTCTTAAAGCACGTTTTTGAAAAATTGTCTTGTAAATGAGTTTTGAATGGCTAAATGTCCATCATTACTCTTTAATTAACATGTGTACTATATAGTATCACATTTGGGTGGCTATATCAATGGGAAATCAAAAATTTCACTTCTATGTGCCTTGTTCTTGTGAATAGTGATTTTTATAAGCTAGTTTATAACATGTGTTGTATTAAGTAATTAAATTGACAAACAAAGACTAAAGTACCCTCATATTAATAAAGGGGGCCGGTTTCTTTAGTGTGGTGACTCACCACTCACTTGTATTTTGTTAAACAAATAAAGATGACTAATATAACTACTTTTTACTTTATAAGAACAAATATCTTCTTAAAAGCAATCTTACCTCATTCTCTCTTTTCCTTTCTCATTTCACACGGTTCCAACCTTCTCCTTCCTCCCTTCTTGCTGTTCTCTCACGGTAATACAGCACCACCACCATGGAAGTCCACCTTTGATCTCTTGTAAAATCTAGCTCACTTATCCAAATCAAAAACAAACACCACCATTCTCTTCCTCTCATCAAGCTCTTCATTTCTATCTTCTCAAAACTTCAAAAGCCCCATTTCGGTGCCATGGAGTTCCACCATTGAAGGAGCTTGAGCTTGTCTTTCCACATATTTTGATCTCCTTTGCTTCTAGGTAAGGAATCTCAAAGAAAAATCAAGTTTCCTCCATGTTTTGTGTGTGACCGAAAATACTCATTGATGGAGCTCTTTGTGTGACTTTGTTCTAGCTTCATTCCAATCTCTTATGGACTAGGTGGAGTCCTCTCTTCATAGATATTCAAACTCCCTTCAAAGATCAAGGTAAAACAACTACATAAGTGTTTTTGAAATAATGTAAACCTAGGGTTTACAATGAGATGAAGCATAAAGCTTATATACTCATTTCAATGTTGGTATATTGTTTAGTAGTTGACAAGGAAAGAAATGCCTTACCGGTTTATAAGGAAACAAGAAAGAAGTTTGAGTGGAAAAGAGGTAAATATGCTATCTCAATGTGGTTTAATGCCTTAGGAGAAATGAGCTTATAATGCTTGTTAAAACTACCTAAAGAGCAAATGGTGAATGACTTAGTAAGGTGTTCTCAAGGAGACTAGTAAAGGAACATATGTCTTGGTGTGTGTAATTGCAGGTCAAAGGCTTATATATTGTGGAAATTCAGTGTTTATGGTTTGAGCAACTTAAGGGCCTAAGTGCCAAGCAATTTAAGTTATGCACTATATTGTGATGTAGTGCTAAATGTGTGAAGTTTGTGTATAAAAATGTGTTTGATGGATTTTAGGTGTTCTTGAGTGAAGTAAGGTAAAAACCTAAGTGTTTGGATGTGAGTATATACAAGAGGAGCTATGGCAAAATTTGGGAAATGTGTAAGAAGTTCTAAGTGTTTTAAGTAAGTTTTGGTGAACTAGGAGGTGTTAAAGGTGAACAAATGTTTTACTTGGGAAGAAAACATGTATAAGGTGATTTAGAGAGATACAAGAATTTAGGTGTTATCTTGGAAGTTCTAGGAATTCAATGAGTGTTTTAGGATGTAATAAAGTCTGGAGAAGTTTGTTTAAAGTTTAGGTAATGTTGATGAATAAGGAGGGAATGATGTTTAGGTAGGTTTGAGAAAGGAATTCGAAAGGTGTGAAAAAGAAGATTTGTTTTTTGTAAGAGAAGATGCTTGGGAGATGATGTTTGTGATGGTGAGAAAACATTTTGGTATGGTTCATTTAGGTGAAACAACCCCTTAGGAAACCAAATGTAAATGCTACAAGTGTTATGAGATTTTGGGTGGAAATTGAGTAACAAGTCAAACATGGAATTAGGAGTGTTTAAGATGATTTAACATTAGGATATACCAAGGAACATTTGGTAAAGTTATACAATTAATGGAGGTGGAGAACTAAGGTAACAACATTTGAAAAATGACATTTTATCAATTCTGTAGGTTTGGTCCGGGACCTAAGTTATGGTTAAAGTTCCGGACCAGGGGTGTAAATAGGCCGAGAGTCACATAAGGATGTGGTCCGGGACTTAGGCCTTGTATAAGGTCCCGGACCACCCCATTTTAAAAGGCCGAGACTTGAGTTAGCATATGTCCGGGACTTAAGAAGAGGACCAAGTCCCGGACCACTATAAAACATTGTTTTAGGTTATTAAAAGATGTCTAATGAAGGGATTGATGGATAATGATGTTATAATTGTTAAGGACATGTTAGGTGAGTTTTAATGACAATTAAGTGGGTGAAAAGTTGTAATAAAATGTGAAAGTAAACAAGTTAAAAAGTGAAGTTATAACTAAGTTAACGGGAAAAATTATAAGCATTAGTCATTAAATAATCAAGCACCCCGATGTTAATAAAAAACCATGTGATGTTAACAGTTGTTCGAGAATTGCTCGAGGAACATAAGTGGACGTGGTAAAGTGGACTCCGGTGACAGGTATGGTTTTTCTGCAACCTGTGTCCTACCGGATTACACCGGCTTGTATGCCAATGTGTTTTTCTGTATGTTTGCCACGTTGTAAGATAAAACATGTAATGAGTTTACAGTAATTCTATATGTGGCGTGTTCAACTCCGATACCATTTAACCTCGGTAGTGTTAACCTTAGTTAACTGAGTCTAGGATCACATGAGAGTTCGGTATTCGGATTAAACGACCCGAACCATGGGGCGTTCTAACCACGCTATGCGTGAGTTGATTATGTATGTTGTGTTCGGGTCACTAAACCCGATCCATCTTTATGTTAAGTTATTCGTTCGCCTAACAGAACGGTAACGAGTTATGTAAACGAGCTTAGCATGAGTTTTGACAGCATCCTCTAGGCTCTCCCAGTGAACTAACTATGTTTGGGTCGGTTCCTAAAGAACCATTCCCGTTATGTTATGTATTTTGTTGTGATGCAATATCTATTGCGGTATTATGTTGTGCACGTGGAAACGTGCAAAGTGTTGTTAGGTGTTGTATGTAGTGTTGTTATATGTTGTATAATGTTGAGTGTGGATCATGGATATGATTCCCAGTTTGTGATAGAGGCGTTTAAGGATAACCGACTTAAGGGTAAGTGTCGTCTATTAAGGAAGTAGCTCCATTAGAGGAGGAACACTCTAGGGATAATGAATACCATGAGTGACTTATTAAGTAAGGATATATTATCCGTTTGTTGAGCCCGTTGAGGCGAAATGATTATGTTTTGTGTGTTTACAGTTGCATGTATGATTTAAAATAATCAACCGCATGCTAAGACGACAATTAGTTGTGCGTGGCCCGGTAGCATGTGGGCTGCGGGATTACCATACCAGAAAGGTGCTGAGCCCCTTGGGGGCCACCCTTTCTCTTCTTTTCCTATTTCAGGTACAAGGAGCTGGAAGCCGTTCGAGAGTAGGACGGGGTAGTCATTATACATGGGTAATTGTTATCGGCATTAGTTATAAATACTCGGTATAGTTGGAAGGTGTATGTTGTTGTTGTGTTAATGGAAAGGGATAGTAAGGTGTAGTCGCTCGGGAATTTAGCCCATCAGACCGGTACAATGTGTATGTATTAGCCTTGTTAGCCACGTGGGTGGCTAACGGCGTGTAACACCAACGAGATAAGTAATGTGATGAGGTTGTTTTCCGCTGCAGTTTATTGTAAGTGTGTTATTGTTGGATGGGGTGTTACAAAAAAGGAATATGTGTTGCACTCAATGAGATCGAAATAGGAGGACCCAGTTTGCTAAATATAGAACATAATTTACTTACAAGCTGGAGTTATGGCTTATGTCTTATGAGACAAATTACCAATGATGCCACCAGGGCAATATCACTTATTACAAGATAACCGATACCATGAACTATTAAACAAAAAAAAGGAAGAAGAAGAGAAAAGAAAAGAGGATATCCATCAGAGGGAGGTTCACAACAGAATACTTCACAATACACGTGTGACAGACATTACCAGTTTACTAAATGAGACATGGGACGACCGCACTCCGTTAGGAGCATGTGGGCCTGACAGACTTATTTATGAGTTAGTCAGGTAAGTAGTAATGTATCAGTACGGTACCCCATGCAAGTAGACAAGTAGTGTTAGGAACACGAGAAGTAGTCAACTCCGTACTACGGACAGTAAGACAGATTACCTCGAAGATGGACGAGAAGAGCCGCAGTTAAACCAACAGGCTAGAGAAATCAAGAACTTTCAACACACAGAGCAGAAGACAGTATACAGAGAAAACAAGGAAACCTTTCAAGGACGTGAACACTAAGGACAGGAAACAAAAAAAAATAGGAAAACCCATTATGGAAAAATAATATGTAGAACCCTCAAAAGGATCGAGCAAACTTTTGCAATCCAGAGGAAATCTACCAGATGATGTGGACATAAACGCGTGACTACGCGAGGATAAAGGACAAAGCTATATAATAGCAGATACCTTAAGCAAGGAACAGTGGATTTGGAATGTACCACTCACAGGATAATTCGCTCATCTTATCTGTTTGACTCATTAGATATTAGCTGCTGAGAGTTTACGCCTCTGCACTCTGTAGGACTGAGTGTTTTGGTATGGCACTTATGCAGTTACTAATTTAGTGGGAATACAGAAAGATGTAATGGATATCAACACGAGTGCGTATATAAAAAAAAGAAGAGAGAACTACAACAGTGTGTTACTCCGGAACAAAACCACCAGGAGACATGGATGACAAACATCATCTTTGTGGACATATAGGCTGGTACGCCTTAGTATTACAAAGACAAGTGCAAAGAGCACTAAGTACTACCAATAGCCAATGCCATATTACACCTCAAGCTGAATATCAGTGAGAGAAGACACACGCATGTATGCTAGTGATCCAAATGAGAGGATACACAACAATGGAAAGAGGCAAACTAAGCCTATGTTCATGGGTCTGCACCTCAATACGGAGCGAGTGGGCCCATTAGAACGAACTTGGGAGAGAGCACAAATAGATCAGTGCCTCACCCTTTATTATTGTGGAGCCCAGAAGGGCTAGAGTCATACCCGTCTCTCTGATATGAGGATAAACCACGAGTTGGAGAACTCTTTGAGAGCCAAGTATCCAGCGCTCCTTGTTGAGCGACTGTTGTATACTTGTGGGGTACGGGGGCGTAACCCTTTTTAAGGGGGGTAGAGCCTCTTGGCTGTGCACATGTGTGCACTAAGTTTTGGTTGTTTCGTATGCATTGCATACAAAGAATTGGTGGTATGCGGGGCTTACGAGGTTTGTTGGTTTAGTATGCATGGCATACAGTGAATTCTTTCGTATGCATGGCATACAGTGAATTGTTTCGTATGCATGGCATACAATGAATTGGTTTTGTTGGTTATGGTTGGTACGCGGGGCGTGCGTTGTTTGGTTTGTTTGTGTGTAATGTACACTTGTATGTATGTATCTTATGAGATACTTGTATGAATCTTGTGTTTACACCATGTGTGTAGTACTTTCCTTATGCTATTTGTGATATGTATTCATATTTCTTTATAGAATAATTACAAATGGTATCGCCTAGATACGAAATGAATCATTAGATATGGAATGTGGAACGATGATAGGTTATGGACACCTCAGGGAGGTTGTCAGGGCTTGTAGAACTGATAGGAAATGATGGTGCTGATGGATCACCTATATCCATATATGATTGAACTAACGCCACAACGTGATGGCTATGTGCTGTATAAGCGCAATACAATGCGTGTAAATGATATATCACATAGATATACATTATGGGAATAATGGGTAGTTATACATTTATATACTTACCTATTTGATTAAGAGACTTCGGGACGAAGTCTTTTTAAGGGGGGTAGATTGAAATACCCCAAACTAATAAAACATGGATTAAATATTTAATTACATTAATTAAGGCCTAAACATGCCTTAAAAGTCAACTGAGAACAACAGTGGTCAACACAAAGCAAGATGTTGCACCCTTTGACTGGTTAGGGTGAATAAATACCCAGATGAACTTATTAGGACCTAAAAATTTGTCCTAAGTTTATTAACATAATACTAAACATATTACAGTTGTTGGAAAACACTCCAACACAAAGAACAAGCATTTACATGCTTCAAGGTCAAAAAGGGCAAAAATGTGCTCTAAGAAACCTTAAAGGTCTAATGACCTCTAAAAGATATAAAATTGGATGCCATGATCAAATATCATGTAAGGAACACAACAAAACCGTTGTCAAATAAAACCAAGCTCAGAAACACCTTGCGACACAAAACGTGCACTAAAACTCCTTAAAGCACGTTTTTGTGTAATTGCCTTCTAAATTGGTTTTAAATGGGCTTAAAGGTCATAATTACCCTTAAATATGATAATATATCATTATATATCATATTAGGAATTTAATTCCAGAAATTTACAAATTTTTACAAATTTAATATTAAAATATTAATAAAACCCTAAAGTGGGGCCCGTTTGGGTCAACATTGACTAAGTTGGTCAATGTTGACCATTGACCACGAATTGGACCTCTTAAAATCGGTTCATTGAGTCTCCTAACAGACCATGTGACAATACCCATGTGACAATTAAATATACCACCTTACTTTTACATAAAATAAGGAAAAGCAAACTTTAACATTTAAAACATAAAGTGAGCTTACCACTTGCTTACCCCATGTGATATGCAGCCGATTGAGGAGCCTCCTTCCTCCTTATTACACGGTTGTCTCCAAGCCAGCCAAACAATGGGTGATGAGTCACCTTTCACTAATTGATTTAAGTAACATTAACACTCCATTATTGAATCAAATAGGCACCAATTATTCACCACCTTTCTCAATCATGGCCGGCTGCCTATGCTTCTTGTCTCCACCGATTATACAACTCCAATCAAGCCTCGGTGAGTCATCAAGTCATTAAAATCATAAAATAAGCAAAAAATGTGTTTTAAGGCAAAACTAGCTTACCTTCTCCATTAGTCTTATTCCAGCCGTGGGACTCCTTGCCAAACTCTCTCTTTGGCTCCTCCTTGACCGTAGGTAAGCATTCCAACTCCATTGATGAGAGCTCTTGCTCTAGGTAAGCTTCTAAGGCAAAAAAAATGTCCATTTTCTTCATCTTTCTTTCCTTTTTCCATTGATCTAGACTCCAACCATTTCTATACATTTATGTAGAGTGTTTTGGAGGTTAATGGAGGGATAAATTTCGGCCATAACAAGATCTAAGGAGAAAAGTTCAAGTCTTGACCATTTAAGGTAAAAATGTGCTCTAAGCACATATCTCTTCTTCCTTGTGAATTTCGGTTGTAAACCTTGGTTCCCTAGCCTTATTTTCTTCTCCTTTTCATGTGTATTCTGTTGGTATACCAAGATCTACAAGGAGTAGCTAGATCCAAGCCAAAAACACCATTTTTGGCATCTTAAACAAGGTAAGACTTAGCTATCTTCCAAGCTAGTTACCCACGGTTTTATACCTTGTTTTTAAGAGTGTTTTGATACTCTTTCTCTACTGGAAAAATAGGGCCGAGGTAGATCTCCAATAAACATGAAGATCTAAGGTAAAAATTCATGATTTTCATGACTTAAATTACTTCTCATGGTTAGCTCATGTTTGGAGTTTTATCATGTCTTGTTTTCTACATGAAGACAAGTAGATCAAGCTGTGGAGAAATTCTCCTTAAGGTGGCGAGACCAAACAAGGTCTTAACCTTGCTAAATCAAGGTATAAATCATTTAAAACCTTAACTTGATACATTAACACAAGTTTAAACTTGTGAACATTTAATTGCCGTGAGAGAACAAGGTGGTATGGTCATGTTTGACCTTAAAATGATTAAGGAAATGATTTAGTAAATTTTATAACTAATTAAACAAGCATAATTGTCAAATTTAAGACATTATGTGGAAGTTTGGTAATTAAATAAAAATTATATGGTGAGGCCGAGATCTACATGTATTTTTGGGACATTTATGTGTAATTTATTTTGTGAGCAAATGTTTGTAATAAGGCCATGTACTTTAGGCCATTTTATTTATGCATTTATAAGCTTTTAATTAAGTTTAAGTGGTGAAAATGCATTACCGACAAGAAATGGGGAATTAGGTGTAATTAAATTAAATTTTGGGGCTAAATAGTAATAAGGCTGAAAATTAGAGATTAAAAGAATTTAAAATAAAGTTTTGGGGGTTAAATGGTAATTTCTGGAAAGTATGGGTGTAAACTGTAATTATTAGGAATTAATGGTCAAGGAAATATTAAGGTGGTCAACCTTGACCATATGGTAGGTTTTGACCAAATTAGATAAGTTAGATAACTTATTTAAGGTTTCATAATAAAGATAAGTATCTTATGGTAATATTTTTATAACATATATGGTGAATATGTTATTTCCAAAAATAAAGGGTGTATAATGGTATTATGAACACCCATGGGCTATTAGGAATATTTAGGAATTTATTGGCTTGTTTTTGGAATTAAAATAAACTATATATGTATAATATATAGTTATTATGTCATTATGACACTTTGGAGAAATATAGGTGGTGGAAATGTGAATACCGAAATATATGGGTTAATAAGGATATTTATAACCCTTTGGTGAAATTTGGAGATTTTTAGAATTATATAAGAGTATTTATTAAGATATATGTATAATATATAGTTTTAATGATATGGTAAAACTATATGTTATAAATAAGGCCCAATGGCAATTATAGAATAGCACAAGGGCTGTTCGGAATTTACAAAAAATAACCATAGGTTATACTCTTTTATAAGTTAGAAATGTTATATTAAATGGTATATATAACATGGTAAAAAGAAAGGGGTGATTTTGTAAATAAAGGAAACTATGGATTATGGAAAAGAATAAGATTTTCTTATGGTGCCTAAGAGGCAATATTAAATAGTTTTGTATAAAAACTATAGGTTATAAGTTAAAGGAAATAAAAAAATATCATATCAAATGATATTAGAATATGGTATAACATTACATAATGTTATGTGGTCAAAATGGAATTTAAATAAAGTTAAGGGCTGTACCGAAAATATAAAGGTTGGAAAATGAATTTTAGACTATGGTCTATAATGTTATAAATGTTATAACAATTATATGGTATTAAGGTGGTTTAATGGAATTAATACAAATAAGGTATTCACATTAAATAATGTGACAAACAATAAATAAATGAGATTTATAAACTAAGGTGTTTATTGATTAAACCTTAGGAGTTGTAAATATACAACATAAATTGTTACATAATATTAGGATAAAAATCTTAATATAAGTTGTATAATATAATACAACTAACGGGAATAACCATCTAATAAAAGATGATAAAATGTAACATATAATGTAAGAGTTTATTAAACTCATGAAACATACCTACGTGGTAAATATATATACATACACAAGAATCATGTATATAAGGTGGGTATATGTTATGGTTGGAAACCATATAACATAATGGTGGTGGTTGTTCAAAAAAATAGTTACGAACTATAAGTTAAGAGTTTTGGATGCAAATATTATTTGCTAAAGATAAATGGATTATATAATACATTGTATTATAATGGATGGTGGGAGAATGATACAATATGAAAAAGAATATAATATAATATAGTCATGCATGCATACATGCAACTATAGGTTACATACCTAAATTAAAGGGTGGATAAGATTAAAGAAATATAAGGAATTGAACTTAACAGTCGAAATGTTTTTGACATACGAGTTCTAGTAACAAGCCGACCGATTTAGAGAAACCCGTAACAAACAACTGTAGAAAACAGGGGTGAACTGTCGGGGTTACTTATTATTCGGAAATACCGGAAGTAGTTAGTCATGGAGACTGACTTATAGTTTTATTACCATTTAGAGTATACTTCTGACAAGACGCTTGACGAGCTAGTGGACTACACGGAGCATAGGATCTTGCTGATTCATACTCCACCGTAATACGATCAGGGTGAACGGTATGTAAAGGGGTTTGATCCGAGTTGTCCTAAGGTTGCTCTTTGGGCTCGGATTTGGTTGGTATAACTTGTGTGTTATGTGTGTGGATACATGTATGTGATTAAGTGTTACTGCATTAATTATTTATGCACGAGCGTCCTACGGGACTAACACTACGTCGACTATAGATCGACTTATATAAACATACATATACGTTATTGTGATGACATGACAGTTACTTGATATAATACCATAGTATTAATATTAAGTATGTGGTAACCTAAGTAAAACACTTAGGAATGAGTCACGACATTGTCGGTCTCTAGAGCATGGATCTCGAACATGAATATAACCTAGATTACTTCTAGGTATGCGTGAGACCCATTGGGCAGCTAACTAATAATTATTCTCCATAAGACTAAGAGCATATCTTAAACCTTATGAGAGAGAGATGATATGAGTTGAGGTGAGGAATCCCGGTAGTTTACGAACTACTTGGTTGCGCATTTGTGATCACTGAGGGGTTTCCTAATTGGATTCCGCTCCAGGTTATATCCAACGAGCCCATACTGGATCGTGGATCAGGTGGCTACGGCCTTTATATGGACGTCTTACGAGACATAAGAGAGTCAGGGGCCTCCGGACCTCTGGCGAAATGAGCACCTTTGTGTGTACGGGAGGACTACTGTCCATGGTGAGGATATCGGGTTGTCCTAACATGACGCCCAACTGGTATTAATTAAACATGGTTGGATGGAGCCTATAAGGCTAAGGTAAATTAAATATGAAAACTGTACGCCACGGCGAATGTACATTGTACATATGGATGGGGCCTTGAAGGCCAAATTAAATTGAAATTAATAAAGGATGGTATACGCTACGGCGAATGTACATTGTACATTATATTCTTATTACTCGATACGTTCGATATACAATGTTGTTTGTGATGTTTAATGAATGTTTGAATATTTGGATTGATGGTTGAATGTTTGTGAATATTTGGATGGACGATTAAGATTATTATGCATGTTTATTACAGTATTGCTTATAACTGTAAAATGGTAAAGCATGAAAGCAATCTAATAATAAGATGGTTAAAATGACAAGTGACCATTAGGGTCCAGGCCCGGCATACTCAGCATCTATCGCTGATACTACACCATTTCAGGTTGTTGATTATTGTCGAAGCCAAAGAGCGGGAACAGGGTAAATGGAGTTTTACTTTAATTACTACTGCACATGGAGTTGGTTTATATGACAATGAAGATGGTGAATTGTATTATGGTAAGATTATGTATATTTGGGATTGGGTAGACGCTCACTTGTCGATGTTTATGATTTATGGATTTAGCATGATATATAGGAGTTTCTCGTTATCACGGCGGTTAGCAGTTTGTTTATGTTGGAAGTTGGATGTAGATTGGCTTCGTTGCTCGCATGGGCGAGTAATGGCCGATGACACCCGAGTGAGTATTGTTGTTGTTATTTATCCTTCCATTGTGAGACATTTTATTTATTGCTACGTGAGAGACTATATCGTGTTTAAGGAGAGGGGTGTTACAACTAAAGCCTCAAGTCTTCGCAGGTGCTCCTCGTAGGCTTGACGCTCCTCAGCGTGACGTCTTTCCGACTCAGCGTGACGTCCTTCCGACTCCTCCAACCGGTCGTGCACCCGTTCATCCACCATTCTCTCTATCATTTCAGCCTGCGGTACTCTCGATCGAGACGTAGAAGACACGTCTTTTTGGCGAACTTCCCCTCCAAGCCCCCGCACTCGCCCTGGATGATCCTTTTGCCCAAGGGCCTTATTCAGAGGATCATCCTGAGACGGAGGGGCCGGAACCATCTCCCATCGCTCAGTAGATCCAGACTATTTTAAATTACAAAAATATTAGAATGAAGTACTAATTAGTAAGCAACAACTTTTAAAAATCTATACTTACAATCTTTTGAAGCCAACTCAGCATCTCGCTCTAACGGAACACGTATACTCCCTCGTCATTTTTCTTCATGCGACCCAGCATAAATGTCTGCACCCTACTTGCATCGTCAACATTATCAACAACTGACTGGTGCCGTCTTCATTAGTTTTCGTCAGTAAGCCCTCGCTCTTCCACTTCTCCAACCCGCCCTATATATCCAGCTCGCCCCATGTAGTGCTTATATATTTCGTCGCCCGGTTACGTCTCACTTGTTCTTGATGTAACTGTTACAAAAATTTGTATATTTATAAGTTATACATAATAAAAAAATATTGTTAAATTTTATTCCTTAAATAATTAAGAAAGAATAATTGTAAAAGTACCTTAAACTCTTCAGTCTGGCGATGGTCGTAGAATATCTTCCAGTCCTGCTCCGTGTCATACCATCATACACTACCCACGGCGTGACCTCTTGGAGCCCGGTTTGGTAATCCAACCATCTACCAACCGATGCTTAAATTGTCGCAGGGATGTCGCTAGAATGATTCAATCTTCGTCCAAAGTCATCCGCGACTTTGTACTTCTTCTGCACACCATCTGCCACATGATGTCCTTGTCTGCCTTTTCTTGTTCCTTCCAATCCTTATTAATCGAGCATGGGATTTTCCCATCAATCCCAAGTAAGAAGCAAACTGCTGCTTCGACCCACCAGATGTCGGAGGTACTTTCCCAGATCAAATCGATGGAGAATCTTTCTTCACCTTCACCACCCCGAGTCGGTCCACGTCCCTTCCAAGGGTTCTGCGAAGTAGATGCAGCTGGTGGTTCTTCAGTAGGGACTCATCGTCAATATCATCCAACCCCAACAGTAAGTCCTCTTCGACTCTATCGTCAGGATCCATAATCTGAAAAATAATCAATAATTAACAAGGTTAATACGAACACATCTAATGAATCAAATATTGAAACATGACAAAATGAAATATATAATATTGTCAACCAAACTTACAAAATAACATTTCAATCGTTCAATCCACAATCCTTCATTGTGGTCGGACCTTCGATATTCAAAATTAGTTACATTATCTACCTCCATCGGCAACCGAATAGGTACATCTGTTTCATCTTCACAGTCGTATTCATCCCCCCATCAACAATATTATCAATCCCCACTATCGATCTTTTACTCTGCATTACAATAGACCATCTGGGATTAGACTGATCATGACAATAGAATACTTGTTTTGCCTTTGATGCAACAATAAAGGGTTCATCAGTAGGAGCCGCGGTCGTTAAATCAACTAGCTTCATACCATGATCCTCCTCACGATATCCCTGTTTGTTGTCCACCCATTTGCAACAAAATACGCAAGTTTCATAACTAGTGTAATTCAAGACCCAAATATCCTCAATAACACCATAATATTCATTCTTCAGTGTATTACTACTTGTTCCTGTGAAAATGTCTTGTGAAGCGATAAGATGCACACCACTGTTCTAGTTTGTTGATTTACAATCTTGACGTTCAGTGTAAAAAGAAAATCCATTTACATCATATCCTTCATAAGACAACACATCGAGATTTGGACCAAGTGCCAACAACTGGATCATTTCATCCATGTTCCTTGAATCTTCATACAACACCTTCTGTCTGAACCACTTAATAAATGTTGCATTCTGCTCTTTTTTTAATTTGGCATTACTCATCGTTGGGTGTTTTGTTTTGAGGTAGGCTAGGTGTGCATCGAAATACGGTTCAACAACTTCAGAATGATTCAAAACAATCAGATGTGCCTTGTTCAATGTATCAATATCAACTCTGCATAATTTTTTCCCACAGGTACCAACCCCTTTAAGCCTGCCATCATGTCTTGCTTTCGGTAATCCAATAACATCAACACTGTCTAAGTAGTGAGTGCAGAAGTCAACTACCTCGTCTGTTACTGTCCCTTCAATTATGCTTCCCTCTGGACGCCGACGGTTTTTCATTTTCTTTTTCAGTATACCCATATATCTCTCAAACGGATACATGTATCGAAGGTATAACGGACCACAATGTTTGATCTCTCTAACAAGATGAACAAGTAGATGCACCATAATATCAAAAAACGAAGAAGAGAAATACATTTCCAACTGACACATGGTGATCACAAGGTCATTCTGTAGTTTATCTAGCGTCTCCACATCAAGCACTTTACACGAAATTCCTTTGAAGAAAACACATAAATTTGTAATAATTTTCCTGACATCAGCTGGAAGGATCCCACGGATTGCAACCGGAAGTAAGTGTTGCATCAGCACATGATAGTCGTGAGACTTCATCCCTATCAATTTAAGATCAGACATTGATGCCACACTTGATATGTTCGATGAGTAACCAGATGGCACTTTAATATGACGAAGAGAACTACAAAAACTTATTTTCTCTTCTTTGGATAATGTATGACAAGCGGGAGGCAAGAATGTTCTTTTCCCTCTTTGTTGTGGCGCGAGTTCTTCCCGTATACCCAATTCAACCAGATCTTTTCTACCCTTTAAATGGTCTTTTGTCTTTCCTTTCACGTTTAGTAGTGTCGCAGATGCACTTTCACCAATGTTTTTCTCCACGTGCATAGCATCAATGCAATGTCTCACCTCTAAATGTTGCCAATATTCAAGTTCCCAAAATATTGATTTTTTCTTCCAGATGCTCTTTTCAGTGGCTTTAATTGGTGGACTGATGTTATTCACAACATTCTTCAACTAATTGTCAGTCTTAGCAGCAGATAGTGGTGGTCGTGCGACTGCATGATCCGTTTTTCCATCAAACTCTTTTGTCATCTTACGGTATTTGTGACATTTCGTGAAATACCCCAAACCTTGGTATGTTGTGTAAATGTTAAACCGTGGTATTTAAAGGCTAAAAAGTGCCTTAGAAACATAAATGAACCATTTAAACCATGGTAAAACACAATAAAACACTAAGACACGGTTTGAGCAAAAACATGCTCTAAGCTTGGAGTGAACTTGGTTAGGACCCAAAGAGCCTACCAAGACTTGATAATGTTTAATTATGACTTTATAAGGCTAATTAAGTCCTTAGGAAACTTTGGTAGACAATGAAACCAAACAAAACACAAGGAAATACCTTAAAGTCAATATGAGCAAAAATGTGCTCTAAGCTTGGGATAAATGTGTATAAGACCTAATGGTCATACCTATACTTTATAAATATGTTAATGAACATATCAAATCAATTACCAAAGAAAACCAAGCTTGAAAACAAGTTAAACACAAAATGTGCTTTAAGGAGTCTTAACGCACGTTTTTGAAAAATTGTCTTGTAAATGAGTTTTGAATGGCTAAATGTCCATCATTACTCTTTAATTAACATGTGTACTATATAGTATCACATTTGGGTGGCTATATTAATGGGAAATCAAAAATTTCACTTCTAAGTGCCTTGTTTAGGTGAATAGTGATTTTTATAAGCTAGTTTGTAACATATAATGTTATAAGTAATTAAATTGGTCAACAAAGACTATTATACCCTTATATAATAAGGGGGCCGGTTTTTGGTAGTAATGAGTCACCAAACATGTTAACTTGTTAAGTAAATAAAGGTGACTCATAGGTTACTATTTGCTTTAAGTTATAAATATCCTTAAAAGCAAAACCAATCTCATTCTCCTTCCTTCTTCATTTCCCACGGTTGCAAGGCTTCTTCAACCTCTCTTCTTCTTCCATTTACGATTGGGAATAGTGCTCACCAAAGCTCCACCTTCCATTGGTAATAATTCCAAGCTCACTTGTTCAAATCAAAAACAAACACCACCAATCTCTTCCTCTCATCAAGCTCTTCAATTCTATCCTTTCAAATCCCAAGAGCTCCATTTCGGTGCCAAGAGGAATCACCATGGGAGGAGCTTGAGCTCACCTTTTCACATATTCTTGTTCTCCTTTGCTTCAAGGTAAGGAAACTCAAAGAAAAATGACATTTCCTTCATGTTTTGTCATGTCCGAAAATCACTCTTAATGGAGTCATTATATTACCTATTTCCTAGCTTCATTCCAATCTCTTATGGACTAGGTGGAGTCCTCTCTTCATAGACATTCAAACTCCCTTCAAATCAAGGTAAAACACTACATTAATGTTTTTGAAATAATGTAAACCTAGGGTTTACAATGAGATGAAGCATAAAGCTTATATACTCATTTCAATGTTGGTACATGTTTAGTAGTTGACAAGGAAAGAAATGCCTCATCGGTTTTAAGAGGAAACAAGAAAGAAGTTTGGATGGAAAGGAGGTAAATTGCTATCTTAATGTGGTTTAATGCCTTAGGAGAAATAAGCTTATAATGCTTGTTAAAACTACCTAAAGAGCAAATGGTGAATGACCTAGTAAAGTGTTCTCAAGGAGATTAGTAAAAGAACATATGTATTGGTGTATGTATTTGCAGGTCAAAGGCATTATTTATGTGGGAAATTCAGTGTTTAAGGATAATGCCATGTTATTTAAGGGCCTAAGTGCCAAGCAAGTTTAATTATGCACTATATTGTGATGTAGTGTAAAGTTGGTGAAATTTTGTGAGTGATAATGTTCTTGATGGATTTAGGTGCTCTTGAGTGTTTAATGGTGAAAACTATGAGTTTTGGAATGATGATGTGCTAAGAGAACCCATGGCGAAATTTGTAAAATGTATAAGGAATTCTAAGTGCTTAAATGAACTTGGGTGAACTAGGAATGGTTAGGAATGGACACATGCTTCACTAAGGAAGAACACATGCATTAAGGTGTTCTAAGGTGCTATAAGGATTTAGGTGTTATCTTGGAAGTTCTAGGAATTCCATGTGTGTTTTGAGAATGTATTTAAGTCTTGGAGGAGTTTGTTTAAGGTTTAGATAATGTTGATATTCTAGGAATAAGTGATGTTTAGGTGGGATGTGAAAAAGGAGGTTTAGTTAGTAAGAAAAGAAGTTTGAGAGATGATGTTAAGGTGTAGAGGAAACACCTTGGTATAGTGGTCAATATTGGTGAGATACCACTTGGAAAAATTAAGGAGGAAGTGTAAGCTTGGGAAAGGAATTGTAAGAATGACATAAGGAGTTTTGATATGTAAGAAAGGATGTTTGAATGATGATGTTGTGTGGAAGAAATGTCTTGGTATAATGGTTAGAATTGGCATGAATCATCACTAAGGGACTTAAGGAGTATAAACTATAAGTGTTGAGGCTTTGGAGGAATTTGGCTAAGTGTTTAAAGGTGTAGAAGTTGAGCATTTTGCCGTGTCCGAACTTCCGTCCGGACATGGAAGTTCGGACAGGCTCTGTTGGGTAAAGGATTTTCTGATCTTCGACTGATGTCCGAACTACCGTCCGAACATGGGAAGTTCGGACACACTTATTTTATTCTCTGGTTTGGCCTCGAACAGCGTCCGAACTTGGGAAGTCCGGACGCAAGTTCGGACGTTCACCAGTTTGCACCCCTAGAGCCTCGAACGGTGTCCGAACTTGGGAAGTCCGGACACAAGTTCGGACAAGGCACTGTATGGACCAAAATTGTTGTTTTAAGGTATGGATGATGTGTAATGATGGGGATTGATAGGTAATGATGTTATAAGGTTGTTAAGGACAGGAGGGGTGAGTTTTAATGGTAATTAAGTGGGTGAAAAGTAGTATCAAAATGTAAAAGTAAAACAAGTTGAAATGTAAAGTTATGTAACTAAGTTAACGGGGAAAGTTAAGCATTAGACAGTAAATAATCAAGCAAACCCCGATGTTAATAAAAACACATGTGATGTTAACAGTTGTTCGAGAATCGCTCGAGGAACATAAGTGGACGTGGTAAAGTGGACTCCGGTGACAGGTATGGTTTTCTTGCAACCTGTGTCCTACCGGATTACACCGGCTTGTATGCCAATATGTTTTACTGAGTGTTTGCCACCTTGTAAGATTAAAACATGTAATGATTTTATAGTAATTCATTTATGTGGCGAATTTGGCCTCCAATACCATTTAACCTCAAATATGTGTTAAACCTTAGCTAACCAAATCTAGGAACACATGAGTGATCGGTATTCGGAGTTAACGACCCAAACCTTGGGAACGTGCTAACCACGGCTATGTGTGAGTTAGTTGGACATTGTTGTTGTAAGCAAGTATGTGAACCTCCCTTGTGTGCTTAACTCGGTTATGATACCGTATGGTGTGTGGATGTGGTAGGGCTCCATAATGGATCTCTAACTACTTATTATTAAGTGTATATGTACTAATGGGGGGTGAGGAGTCCGGTTGTTCCGGCCACGCGTGTGATGGACGGGAGTCGATATCATATCCGGTTCGGCTCTCTTGGTGTATGTATAGGTGGTATTCCAATTGGTTTCTACCTTCCCTTAGCTTATCCAAAGCTAGTTACTGACTCACGTCGGGCCACAGGGGCATACGTATGTTATTTCGGTGTGCTTGGGATCACTATATCCGACACACCTTGGGTATAAGTTAACCGTTCTATATAACTGGACGGTAACGAGGTTGGTAACGAGCTTAACATGGGATTGGCAAAAACCCCTAGGCTCACATGGTATACTAACTATGGTGGAAGGTTCCTTGTGAGAACCGATTTTATGGTGTTATGTAATGTTATGGTGCTATGCAAATTCCCTTGCTATGCTATGGTATATATATATATTGGATGTTTTAAATGAATGCGATGTCATCATATGTACGTTGAAACAAGAAAGGTGTTGTTATGTTTTATTATGTGAGAAATGAGATATGTTGTATGATATGGAGTGTGTGGATCATGGAAATGAATCCCAGTTTGCGACAAGAGGCATTTAAGGATAACCCGATTAATGGGTACATGTCGTTCGTTAAGGAAGTAGCTCCGTTTAGAGGAGAGCCACTCTAGGGTTTAAGGAATCATTGGATGGTTGGTTAAGTGTGGATGTTTTGGTTATAGGTTGAGCCCATTGAGGCGAAATGTTATGTGTTGTATGTTATGGCTTATATGCATGATTTAAATATAATCAACTGCATGCTAAGACGACAATTAGTTGTGCGTGGCCCGGTAGCATGTGGGCTGCGGGATTACCATACCAGCAAAGGTGCTGAGCCCCTTGGGGGCCACCCTTTCTCTCCTTTTCTATTTCAGGTACAAGGAGCTGGAAGCCGTTCGAGAGTAGGACGGGGTAAATGTTTATACAAGGGTAGCCATTTAAATGGCGTAAGCATTGTAGGCGTAGTAAGACCGAAATTGTTATCGGCATGAGTTTGTAAATACTCGGTACGGTTGGAATGTAATAAGTATATGGGTTGTTGTTAAGGAAGCTAATATTACGTGTAGTTGCTCGGAGTCTAGTCCATCAGACCGATACAAAGTACATGTATTAGCCTTGTTAGCCACGTGGGTGGTTAACGGCGTGTAACACCATTGAAATAAGTAATGTGATGAGTTGAGTTTCCGCTGCATGGTTGTTATATGTTTGTTGTTGGACGGGGTTTACAAAAAGTGGTATCAGAGCGAAGTATCGCTCTGATGGCTGAATTACCGAGCCTAGGAAGTACCGAGTTAGATTTATACTTTGGGTTAAGGTTGAGTGATAGCGTGAGAGATACGCTAGTAAGGAACTACCAGTGAATACTGGAAACCTACTATCCATCCCACCCTCCACAATCCCTGTTTGATAA
Organism: Limonium bicolor; assembly: GCA_023374045.1. Taxonomy (NCBI): domain Eukaryota; kingdom Viridiplantae; phylum Streptophyta; class Magnoliopsida; order Caryophyllales; family Plumbaginaceae; genus Limonium; species Limonium bicolor. Next base: position 428,134,418 of record CM041777.1, on the reverse strand, counting down.
CTTGGGAAAGAATGCCAGAGAGATGGAAGTCCTCTCTTACTCGGGAATACCCGATCTGGCTATTATTAAGTACCTCTAAGGTACGGAGAACCTGTCACACGGTAGATCCCGAAAACGGGGAATCCCGGAGACGGTATCCATCCGAACAATGTTAACCGCATTTAACAGCGAAGAATGAAGAATTTGTGTATAAAAGAATAGAATTTCTGGCAACCTGGGTCGACATGCAGAGCAGTCGAGAATAACCCTTTGCAACGCACCGACCGTGCAACAGGCAAGAAGTGGATTAGTGAAACCCGAGACGAGTGTCTGCGGGACCACAGTTGATAAATAATACACCAACGGTATACCAACCGACAAGGGAAACTACAAGGTAGTGCCCAAATACGTGGAACGGGCTACAAAGTGAATACAATACTATGAAAAAGGGGTCTCCCAGAATGGGAAACACCCTAGTTACTGATTATCATGTGAAAACAGTGAGAAGTTACCTAGAGGAGTATTTATCAAGGCAGTAAGATCAGTGAGGGCCAACAAGGCCACTGATGATAGTACGGGTAAAACAATACCACAGCCGGTATGTGTTGAACCGATAGCCAGTTAACATGGCGCACTTGCCATAGCAAGTGCTGCTATAACAGGGCTATCGAGGAATTTATAACCTCTACAAAATACTTAGAAGTGCAATAAAGTTAAATGATTGTCATAACAGTGGAAGGGCCTGTTAGCCAACCTCTGTAATTGGAAGTACACCAGTCGGCAAGAAGCTAGACTTGGCTAAGGTAAGAAGATGTTGTGAAACCATGGAAATTTTTTCTTTCAAACCTAATTTTATTCAAACCCTTTCTTTTCAAAACCAGATTTTCTTTCAAACCAACACTTCTTTCCGACCTTCCTTTAAATCAAACCAGTGAAACCAGGGGCAATTGACAAGGATACAATAGTGGATAAACCTACCCTCGATTAAGTTCGGGAAGCAAGAATGAATATTGTCACGGGACAATATAAGGGAGTTGACAACAGAATACTTCACCTAGCGCGTGACGGACACTACGAGTGTACCAACTGTGTTGTGGGACGACAGCACTCCGATAGGAGCATGTGGGCCTGACAGACCTACTTATAGGTTAGTTGGGTAAGTAGTAATGTATCAGTATGATACCCCATATATGTATACGAGTAGAGTCCGAAACACGGGAAGTAGTCGACTCCGTCTACGGTCAGCAGTATAAATCAAACGAGAGCTAGAGATTGCAAGGAATGGTTGAAGTTAAGGAACTCAGTTAAGTTAACGAGATTAAGGAATTAGTGAATTCCTTTCAAGGAAATGTCTAAGAGTCGGGAGGTGCGAAGTGCACTAACTGAATGTAAAGACAGCTTATATGACTTAAGGATCCCCAGGGATAAACATGATAGCTGGAAAGCAGGGCAAGGCAGATGCCTAATGTAGACACATTAATGTGCAATGAAAGGGATGAAACTCCCAGAATCAGTACCTACACCATCTGGAAATGTTGATCTTTACAGAAGAAATAATAACCAGTGAAGAACGCAAAGGCGTGGCTAGCGGAATGTACCCATGAGTGCAAGCCAGATGTAATGGCATATTCTAATAACACTCAGGAACAATCCTTGAGGGGTATTTGGATTAAACATTGTTGGATGAAGCAATATAATTGAAACACAAGGGTTGAAATTAACACCCAGTTTAGACATGAGTTGTCAGGAACGGACTGACATCCAAAGGGCATCCCATGAAAGGAAACGTGATGCAACGACTTGTCATGGAGCCCAATATAATATCCAAACCATGTAATATTGTACAGAGAAGTACATGTGTTGACAGCCTAAAATGAGCTCAGCTCAAGGCAAATAAGGCTTATAACCATAGCAAGATATGTTATATAAATTCGATTGATGGTAGAAGTTTATGTTGTATAAGTGAATAGAGTGGTAAACGAACCACTGCATTAAGAGGGGGGATACCTCTCGAAATTGTGACACCGCAGGAGCGGTAGTTATGTGAATCAAGTTCAAGAAATATGTTAAGGATGGACAACGTCATTATTGAAAGAGAGCAGTTAGCTTAGTAGTACGTGTGTATAAAGTGAAGCACCTGGCTAAATAATGCCGGCTTGTGACTCGAATTATCGATGCTCAAGGAGCATACGGTAGTCATCCAGATGAATGATGAACCATAATATAAGTATGGGTGTGGAAGTTAATGTGACGGTAAACACGATATAAGCTGAGGTTATACAGGGAGTAAGAGCACGGTGCGCAACAAGCGACTATTGTATAAGTGTTGTTAAACGAAAACGTAGCAGATAAGATCAGTTATGAGTTAAACTCAGTGGAGATGCAAGATAATTGATGTTAAACAGACTCGGCAGTAAGCCAGTAGCCAGTATTATGAGATCAGAATTTCAGTGACATACAGTGTGAATTCCATGGCGAATCGCATGAGAGAGTTACTGTCAAGAGTTTACGCCTCTGCACTCTGTATGACTGAGTGTTTTGGTATTGCACTTACGCAGTAATGATCAAGTGGGATAGCTAGGAATCAGAAGCATGGTAATTGTGGAGGAATAATGTTATAATGGCCGATGCATAGGTAATGCAAGGCCGCAGGAATGAAGAATACATGTACAAAACCAAAGGTGGAGACATGATTAACAGTAAATAGCTACAGTAACATAAATACCAAAGGTCGGTAGGAGATATACCCCAGGTGGGGGAAATAACTGAGAGAGCACTACACATTAGGTAGTAGCTCAATCTCAACCGACAGTAAGTCGTGTAGAAGTAAGTCAATCATTGTGAATTACATAGTAGTTACGCTGTAACTATTGGAGAAGTGGATGAAAATCGTGAAACTCACCGAATTCGCTCAGGGTAAGAGATACCATGCGTCGTTTGAGAAACCATTCTTCCCAAGATAATGGTAATACATTGGAGATATTACATACAGTACAGTAACAGTAACGAATGGGGCAAACTAGCCCTATAATTATCAGAATGGCGCAGCAGAGGCCAGTGAGCCCATCCAACAAATGCCGAATTTACATTGTGAATACGATGGATGGCTAGTCATCAATGCCTAGAAGCCTCACAGGCTAGGACCGAAACCGGTTATAAGTTAGATAAACTCTAATAGAATTCTTGGTTTAGGAAATAAACCGCTAATATGGTTAAGATCCTCTAATCAGAATCCATTGTGTAATAGGACCGCGTGGAAGTTAAAATACTTCACGACGGCAGAAAATTAAGCTAATGCTCAGTGATTGATTACGTGGGCGTAATCCCTTTTAAGGGGGGTATAGCGCAAAACCACTTAGTGTGTTTTACCGTACAAGTGTACGTGAACTGGGTTGTGCATAGCACAAATGATTTGTTATGATGGTTGACGCGTGTGTTATATAAACATACGCATTTATTTGTGGTTAAATTGTGGTAATTGCGCACAGAAGATGCGAATACCATTGTGGGAAGTGTGTTAGTACAAGTGGAAGGGAGTAAAAACTCCCGGGGAACTAAAACCCCGACGGTGCATAAATGTAAACCATGTATTGTATTTGGAAAAAAAATATATGTATATATATATACAATGTGGTGATTTATGAAGGGTTATAAGACCGACATAGAACCTAGTGAGAATTAAATTTCCTAGGTAACTTGAATTAAGTTGGATTTGGGTGAAGATTGATAGACGGAGTTCTATCCCTTGGAGATGTAATGATTATGACTAGAAGGATTTAAAGATGGAAAATGGATATGCTTGAATTAATTGTTGGTTGAAAAAGAAGTGGGAGGTGAAACTTGATTATCATGAGATCAAGGGAAACCGAACACAAATTGGGGTGGGAAGATAGTTCAACACTGATGCTGATCACATCAGGGTTGGATGACTCTTGAAGCTCCCTGTAAGTGGTCACAAATAACCATGTTAAGAAAGATACAAGGAGCATAAACTGGACTTGGAGTTGTGTGGTGTTTCAAAAGGATTTTCAATTGGTGTTTTCAAACAATCGATTAATATTTTGAATAAAAGATCTTCTTATACTTAACCTAGTAAAGAATATTTTGTAGTACTTGCTCACGAGCTGAGGACGTATGAGCCTTTGTCTTCGGACCGGTGACATGAGAAGTATATATGTTAAAAATTAAGTGAATGTTTTTGATCTCCCAAGGAACGGGGACCAGAAGGTGTCCATCGCGACCGGGTTCTGCGGGATCACAGTGTATATGTACTCAACATGGGACTTGAGCCCATGGAGAGATGGAAAAAGGTATTTCTGTTTGATATACATGCTATGACATGTTGTTTGGTATGTGTGATAAAGGTTATGTTGACTTTGATCTCCTAAAGTGTATGCTATCAAGACCTATGAGTCTAAATGGGTTGTGTTACATAGACCTATGTGTCTAAATGTGTTATGTCACTCAGACCTAAGAGTCTGAGGGATATGTATAGGTGCAAGTGTGGTGAAGGTACCCGGACCGTTAAGTCCGAGGTTACCATGTGAGTATGATTTTTATGTGTAATGTGGATATGTTGCCCGGACCATTAAGTCCGAGGTTGGGTGTAAAGGGTGGTTGGTAATGGAAGTTTTATGGCTATAAGTAATTCCCGTATTCTAATCCAATGATGCGAGGAAATGTGAACTTCGAGGACGAAGTTCTTTTAAGGGGGGTAGATTGAAATACCCCAAACCTTGGTATGTTGTGTAAATGTTAAACCGTGGTATTTAAAGGCTAAAAAGTGCCTTAGAAACATAAATGAACCATTTAAACCATGGTAAAACACAATAAAACACTAAGACACGGTTTGAGCAAAAACATGCTCTAAGCTTGGAGTGAACTTGGTTAGGACCCAAAGAGCCTACCAAGACTTGATAATGTTTAATTATGACTTTATAAGGCTAATTAAGTCCTTAGGAAACTTTGGTAGACAATGAAACCAAACAAAACACAAGGAAATACCTTAAAGTCAATATGAGCAAAAATGTGCTCTAAGCTTGGGATAAATGTGTATAAGACCTAATGGTCATACCTATACTTTATAAATATGTTAATGAACATATCAAATCAATTACCAAAGAAAACCAAGCTTGAAAACAAGTTAAAACACAAAATGTGCTTTAAGGAGTCTTAACGCACGTTTTTGAAAAATTGTCTTGTAAATGAGTTTTGAATGGCTAAATGTCCATCATTACTCTTTAATTAACATGTGTACTATATAGTATCACATTTGGGTGGCTATATAATGGGAAATCAAAAATTTCACTTCTAAGTGCCTTGTTTAGGTGAATAGTGATTTTTAAGCTAGTTTGTAACATATAATGTTATAAGTAATTAATTGGTCAACAAAGACTATTATACCCTTCTACTAATAAGGGGGCCGGTTTTTGGTAGTAATGAGTCACCAAACATGTTAACTTGTTAAGTAAATAAAGGTGACTCATAGGTTACTATTTGCTTTAAGTTATAAATATCCTTAAAAGCAAAACCAATCTCATTCTCCCTTCCTTCTTCATTTCCGACGGTTGCAAGGCTTCTTCAACCTCTCTTCTTCTTCCATTTACGATTGGGAATAGTGCTCACCAAAGCTCCACCTTCCATTGGCAATAATTCCAAGCTCACTTGTTCAAATCAAAAACAACACCACACCACCAATCTCTTCCTCTCATCAAGCTCTTCAATTCTATCCTTTCAAAATCCCAAGAGCTCCATTTCGGTGCCAAGAGGAATCACCATGGGAGGAGCTTGAGCTCACCTTTTCACATTTCTTGTTCTCCTTTGCTTCAAGGTAGGAAACTCAAAGAAAAATGACATTTCCTTCATGTTTTGTCATGTCCGAAAATCACTCTTAATGGAGTCATTATTACCTTTTCCTAGCTTCATTCCAATCTCTTATGGACTAGGTGGAGTCCTCTCTTCATAGACATTCAAACTCCCTTCAAAGATCAAGGTAAAACAACTACATTAATGTTTTTGAAATAATGTAAACCTAGGGTTTACAATGAGATGAAGCATAAAGCTTATATACTCATTTCAATGTTGGTACATTGTTTAGTAGTTGACAAGGAAAGAAATGCCTCATCGGTTTTAAGAGGAAACAAGAAAGAAGTTTGGATGGAAAGGAGGTAAATATGCTATCTTAATGTGGTTTAATGCCTTAGGAGAAATAAGCTTATAATGCTTGTTAAAACTACCTAAAGAGCAAATGGTGAATGACCTAGTAAAGTGTTCTCAAGGAGATTAGTAAAAGAACATATGTATTGGTGTATGTATTTGCAGGTCAAAGGCATTATTTATGTGGGAAATTCAGTGTTTAAGGATAATGCCATGTTATTTAAGGGCCTAAGTGCCAAGCAAGTTTAATTATGCACTATATTGTGATGTAGTGTAAAGTTGGTGAAATTTTGTGAGTGATAATGTTCTTGATGGATTTAGGTGCTCTTGAGTGTTTAATGGTGAAAACTATGAGTTTTGGAATGATGATGTGCTAAGAGAACCCATGGCGAAATTTGTAAAATGTATAAGGAATTCTAAGTGCTTAAATGAACTTGGGTGAACTAGGAATGGTTAGGAATGGACACATGCTTCACTAAGGAAGAACACATGCATTAAGGTGTTCTAAGGTGCTATAAGGATTTAGGTGTTATCTTGGAAGTTCTAGGAATTCCATGTGTGTTTTGAGAATGTATTTAAGTCTTGGAGGAGTTTGTTTAAGGTTTAGATAATGTTGATATTCTAGGAATAAGTGATGTTTAGGTGGGATGTGAAAAAGGAGGTTTTAGTAAGAAAAGAAGTTTGAGAGATGATGTTAAGGTGTAGAGGAAACACCTTGGTATAGTGGTCAATATTGGTGAGATACCACTTGGAAAAATTAAGGAGAAGTGTAAGCTTGGGAAAGGAATTGTAAGAATGACATAAGGAGTTTTGATATGTAAGAAAGGATGTTGAATGATGATGTTGTGTGGAAGAAATGTCTTGGTATAATGGTTAGAATTGGCATGAATCATCACTAAGGGACTTAAGGAGTATAAACTATAAGTGTTAGAGGCTTTGGAGGAATTTGGCTAAGTGTCTAAAGGTGTAGAAGTTGAGCATTTTGCCGTGTCCGAACTTCCGTCCGGACATGGAAGTTCGGACAGGCTCTGTTGGGTAAAGGATTTTCTGATCTTCGACTGATGTCCGAACTACCGTCCGAACATGGGAAGTTCGGACACACTTATTTTATTCTCTGGTTTGGCCTCGAACAGCGTCCGAACTTGGGAAGTCCGGACGCAAGTTCGGACGTTCACCAGTTTGCACCCCTAGAGCCTCGAACGGTGTCCGAACTTGGGAAGTCGGACACAAGTTCGGACAAGGCACTGTATGGACCAAAATTGTTGTTTTAAGGTATGGAAATGATGTGTAATGATGGGGATTGATAGGTAATGATGTTATAAGGTTGTTAAGGACAGGAGGGGTGAGTTTTAATGGTAATTAAGTGGGTGAAAAGTAGTATCAAAATGTAAAATTAAAACAAGTTGAAATGTAAAGTTATGTAACTAAGTTAACGGGGAAAGTTAAGCATTAGACAGTAAATAATCAAGCAAACCCCGATGTTAATAAAAACACATGTGATGTTAACAGTTGTTCGAGAATCGCTCGAGGAACATAAGTGGACGTGGTAAAGTGGACTCCGGTGACAGGTATGGTTTTCTTGCAACCTGTGTCCTACCGGATTACACCGGCTTGTATGCCAATATGTTTTACTGAGTGTTTGCCACCTTGTAAGATTAAAACATGTAATGATTTTATAGTAATTCATTTATGTGGCGAATTTGGCCTCCAATACCATTTAACCTCAAATATGTGTTAAACCTTAGCTAACCAAATCTAGGAACACATGAGTGATCGGTATTCGGAGTTAACGACCCAAACCTTGGGAACGTGCTAACCACGGCTATGTGTGAGTTAGTTGGACATTGTTGTTTAAGCAAGTATGTGAACCTCCCTTGTGTGCTTAACTCGGTTATGATACCGTATGGTGTGTGGATGTGGTAGGGCTCCATAATGGATCTCTAACTACTTATTATTAAGTGTATATGTACTAATGGGGGGTGAGGAGTCCGGTTTTCCGGCCACGCGTGTGATGGACGGGAGTCGATATCATATCCGGTTCGGCTCTCTTGGTGTATGTATAGGTGGTATTCCAATTTGGTTTCTACCTTCCCTTAGCTTATCCAAAGCTAGTTACTGACTCACGTCGGGCCACAGGGGCATACGTATGTTATTTCGGTGTGCTTGGGATCACTATATCCGACACACCTTGGGTATAAGTTAACCGTTCTATATAACTGGACGGTAACGAGGTTGGTAACGAGCTTAACATGGGATTGGCAAAAACCCCTAGGCTCACATGGTATACTAACTATGGTGGAAGGTTCCTTGTGAGAACCGATTTTATGGTGTTATGTAATGTTATGGTGCTATGCAAATCCCTTGCTATGCTATGGTATATATATATTGGATGTTTTAAATGAATGCGATGTCATCATATGTACGTTGAAACAAGAAAGGTGTTGTTATGTTTTATTATGTGAGAAATGAGATATGTTGTATGATATGGAGTGTGTGGATCATGGAAATGAATCCCAGTTTGCGACAAGAGGCATTTAAGGATAACCCGATTAATGGGTACATGTCGTTCGTTAAGGAAGTAGCTCCGTTTTAGAGGAGAGCCACTCTAGGGTTTAAGGAATCATTGGATGGTTGGTTAAGTGTGGATGTTTTGGTTATAGGTTGAGCCCATTGAGGCGAAATGTTATGTGTTGTATGTTATGGCTTATATGCATGATTTAAATATAATCAACTGCATGCTAAGACGACAATTAGTTGTGCGTGGCCCGGTAGCATGTGGGCTGCGGGATTACCATACCAGCAAAGGTGCTGAGCCCCTTGGGGGCCACCCTTTCTCTCCTTTTCTATTTCAGGTACAAGGAGCTGGAAGCCGTTCGAGAGTAGGACGGGGTAAATGTTTATACAAGGGTAGCCATTTAAATGGCGTAAGCATTGTAGGCGTAGTAAGACCGAAATTGTTATCGGCATGAGTTTGTAAATACTCGGTACGGTTGGAATGTAATAAGTATATGGGTTGTTGTTAAGGAAAGCTAATATTACGTGTAGTTGCTCGGGAGTCTAGTCCATCAGACCGATACAAAGTACATGTATTAGCCTTGTTAGCCACGTGGGTGGTTAACGGCGTGTAACACCATTGAAATAAGTAAGTGATGAGTTGAGTTTCCGCTGCAGATGGTTGTTATATGTTTGTTGTTGGACGGGGTGTTACATTTCGGGAGGAATTTCCGATGGCCCATGTACACATTTTTCCCACTGTGTTTTAACCGTATACTGCAAGTTCTATCTCCACATATAGGGCACACTAGAGCTCCTTTAATTGTGTATCCCGAGAGGTTTCCGTATGCAGGGAAATCATTGATTGTACAAAACAACATAGCCCGGAGCGTGAAGTTTTCCATACCGTATGAATCATACACTGTCGCACCTTCATTCCACAACAATTGTAAATCGTCAATAAGTGGTTACAAAAACACATCAATTTTGTTTCCCGGTTGTTTTGGACCCGATATCAACAGAGAGAGGAGAATATGTCTGGGTTTCATACACAACCATGGCGGCAGATTGTATATTGTCAATAAAACAGGCCAAGTACTGTGTATATTGCTCAAAGTGTCATAAGGGTTCATCCCATCAGTGCATAAACCAAGTCTTAAGTTCCTTGGGTCTGTACCGAATTGAGGGTATATTCTGTCAATGTTTCTCCATTGTGGTGAATCGGCTGGATGTCTCAATTTACCATCATCCTTTCTATGGGTAGCATGCCATCGAAGGTTCTCAGCATCTTTCTGAACTGCAAACAAACGTTTGAATCGGGGAATTATCGGTAGATACCACAACACCTTCGCAGGAGAACCCACTTTAGTGCTTATGTGGTTTCTCTCACCCTTTTTTACATAGCGTGATTCCCCACATTCAGAGCAATGGTCATCCAACTCATTCTCCTTCTAGTACAACATACACCCATTTGGACAAGCATGTATTTTTTTATATTCCATACCCATCGGACACATTAACTTCTTTGCTTCATAAATTGTTGTGGGCATCACATTGTCCTTTGGTAGTACACCCTTCAGCAGTTGTAAAAGATCTGTAAAACTCACATCACTCCATCCATGTCTCGCCTTCAGATTAAATAGTTTTAGGACAATGCTCAATTTGTTTTGTGTTTGCGTATCACATCCACTGTACAACGGTTCCTTTGATGCTTGCATCAGATTTTCGAACGTTTTGGGTTTGTTGGAAAAATGTTGTTCAACATCTTCCATCATCGCATTAAGGTCTTCCTGATCATCTGAATCACTAACTAGTGAATCATATTGAGTATCCCCAAAATCGTGTGAAGCATCCATTTCTGATTGTTCTGCAACAACTTTATCAGCACATTCAAACACTTGTACTGAATGTTGACCATGCAGTATTGTTATGGCTTCATAATCTTCTGTAAACCCTCTGCGAATCAGATGATCCTTAATCTTGTCCACACCTCGATATTTGAAGTCATTCTTGCAATCGACACAAGGACATCGAATATATCCCTTGTCCCTTGGTTTAAGATTGTCAACAAGGACTTTGCAAAATTTATTGACCCCTTCTAGGTACTTGATGTCCAATCTGTCACTGTACATCACTGAGCGCTCCATCTCCTTTTTCAACACACCAAATGTCGTGAACTCGTTCCATTGATCTCCTCTTTTTTTTTATTTATAGATTTAACAACCTAAACCTATCCAATCACCTTCGATCTCACCTAGGAACAAGTTAATAATATACAGTAGTTCAGTGATAATTTCGGCAGCATTACCCTACAGTTCTCCTAGTGTAGATATATATATATGAATCGTTTCAGTTCACATATATATATGTACACTAGAAGAACACTAGGGTAATGCTGCCGAAATTATCACTGAACTACTGTATATTATCAACTCATTCACATCCTAGATGGTGAGATCAAAGGTCATTGGACAGTCCCAACAAGGACTATCTAAGACATACCTCTATCAGGTAAATCTCAGACAGGTAATTCTATGTTTGAATTGATTTTTCATTGTTTAATAGAAAAACAAAAATAAATTGAAACGTTTTAAATACCAACCTGATGAGTACTGGATGGTCAGCTAGCGCAGACAACACAGAAGAAGGAGAAGTAGGCAAATGCTCTTGCGCATAGTATATAACACCTATTCAATGAAATTAGAATAAAGTTAAATTCTGGAAAAAATTTGGCATGACCTTTACGTATTTTTAGGTACTCCACACTATTTAATATATGCAAATCCAAACACAATAACAATATTCTCAGCAAAACGCACACAATAGACATCATCAGAATGGGAAGCATGCATATATTTATGTCAAGCATGCATATAATCAATTGAATCTAAAATAAGTAAGTTTGAGTTCATAAGAAAAAGGAAATTAATTGCTAGCACTATGCCAGAATACTACCGTGGGTTCAGATCAGGCAAGCCGGTGGCAGAGGTTGACGTGCGTGGCAGCAATTAGGGTGACAACCGGTCTCGTCAGATATTCAAGACTGCGACTTCAATCAAGAATAGTATTGTGCAAGAGATGAAAAAATTTAAGACTGTGAGTAATTCTATGTTTGAATTAATTTTCCATTGTTTAACAGAAAAACAAGAATAAATTTGAAACATTTAAATACCAACCTGATGAGTACTAATGGTCAGCTAGCGGGAGGTAGAGGAAGAAGAAACGGGATGTAGTAACACCTAATGATATTATGATAAGGTTATAATAAAAAACATGAATAATTGAACAAATGATCAAACAAATAAATTTTAAACAAACCATGTTTTTTAATCATTCTTAAAATACTAACCTAGTGAGTAGTGATGGTCAACTCGGAAATGGCCATGGAAGAGGAATTTTTCAACCGTAGTAACACGCACCTATCCAATGAAATTAGAATAAGGTTTAATTCTGAAAAAAATTTGGCATGACCATTGCGTATTTTTAGATACCCCACACTTTTTTTGGCAAAAACAAACACAATAGCAGCATCAGATCAAGGTTCAAGTGATTCTCAATAAAACACACAGACATTTAAGCATCATTCGCAGCAAAACGCACAGACACTTAGGGATAAAAATAAGACCTTTGTCATATATTAAGGGCGCGGATCAAGACACTAACCAATTAACAAACAATAATAATGGAGTTGGGCTGCAAATAAATGCTAAAATTTTACAAATTAATTACCAGAGTGGCGATGAGACTCCGTCGGTGGATGGGCCGCGATGGTGGAGGATGAAGACGACCTTCAGGCAGCGGGAGAACAATGCAATTTCCCTTTGAAGCAACTTACAAATCGCCAAAGAAAAGAAAAATAGTAACATATAATTGTGTCCTTCAATCTTATTGATAACGAGCTAAATGGCATGTGCAATTTCCAATAGTAAAAAATAACTCGGTAACTTTCTAAACAATGAAGTTACTTAAACTAATTAATTAAATAAAGAAATAACAAAAGTTCCCAAACAAATGCAATGAATCTGGTTGTTAAGTAAAACTGTTTGTAGCTGATTACAACTGCTTAGCTACTAGTATTAACAATTTGATGTCATTTTAAGCAGTGAGTACAATAGTATATTATTAATGCAACAAAAAACTTACATCATAAGTCTAGCTTTATCTAGCCTTATCTGTTCCATAAGTCTAGCTGATTCTCATATACAAATCTAGGCACCACACCACCTGTTTTATCTTTGGGGATTAAACTTGTGCTACTCATTACTATAGTTTGTCACATTTTACAGCTATAATTCTTCCAACCTTCCGATCATTTATTTGTTTGTTATATAGTACTCTTGTTTGTTCATGATCTGTTGTGCCTTTTCTTTTGACAATTGACGAAACTAAAGATATTTGTCAAACACATACAAGTGGATGAAAGATCCTTCTTTTCAATTTCCTTTGGCACTAGCAGCTTCTAATATCTTCCTGATTAGATACGTACATAGATATACACATCCACACAGATATCAAACTTCAAAGGCAGACATGTTATATATATCGTACGATCAAAATTTTGCAATTCACTCCTCAAAAGCATAATCAGCCACACTAATCAAAAAATTGCTAAAACTTGAGTTTAATTACCGAAGAGATGGTGGAGGCAACAGTGGGCACGCGATTCAGGCGAGAGGGGAGGTTGGGGCGGTGGAGCGCGCTTCACTGCTTGGCGAGTGGGGCAAGTGGCGAAGGAGCTGGCGGAACTGGCGGCAAGTGGGGCGGTGGCGCAGACCGTCGGAGGCGTGGTTGATTTTGTCTGGCGTGGCATTGTCGATGGCGAGCTGGGCTTGGCGACGGAGAAGCTGGGACGATGAAGCACCTCTGAGCGATGGCGGGTTAACGACGGCGAGGGTGGTGGGGAGGTGGTGGGGCGACGGCGAGTTGAGAAGCTGGAAGAATCGCCGGAGAATTCAGAGCAAAGAGGGAAAATCGAGCGAGGAAGAAGAAGAAGGTCGGGGTGGGGTTTTAAGTGAAAGAGTTTTAAACAACGGGTCACTCAAAAACTGTCGTTTAAAGTCATCACTGTACCAGTTTTAAACCACGGTTGTTTAATAACCGTCATTTAAAATGTTACGAGGCGCAATATAAATGACGCCATGATGGTTACGGGTTTATTTTATCACCGCCGAAACTATAAACGACGGTTTCTTACAAACCGTCGTTTATTAGTGCCTAAAAACCACGGTTCTATGACCAACCGTCGTATAAAGTCTCACGGTTAGATGTTTTGTGACGGTTTTATTATTAACCGTGGTATATAATGTTTAAACCACGGTACCCACTAAAACCGTGGTTTAAATGGCTTCACATAAAATCTTTTTTCTACTAGTGGAAAAAGAGATGGGCTTTGAGAGTTTTTCTTACCTTAAAACAACAAGGAGGTGCTGGAGGTCACAATGGTCTTCTTCAAGCTCCAAATGGGGCAACATCCATGGTGATGAAGTTGGAGCTTTTGGGTTTTTAAGGGGTAGAAAATGATGCCCAAGGGAAGAGGAATCCAATGGTACAATTTTTGTAAAGTTTTGAGGTGATTTGAGTCTTCAAAAGTGGAAGAAAATGAATGGGCTGGTGAGGAGTTAACAAATCGCCATTAGTGAGGCTGAAGGAGGAAGAAGGTTCAGGTAGGGGAAAAAACATGGAGAATGAGTGAAATGGGGAGGAGAGAGAGTAAGTCCTACTTTTTTACTTTTACACTTTATTTATTTGTCTTTTAGTGTATAAGGAAGGAATTAAGAGAGTGAGAGGGGGACAAATCGGCACCCACACACACAATTCAGATTCCAGCTTTTTAAATACAAAATAGGGAGTAGTATTTTGGTCTATTTACACTTTGCACCCCAAAAGTCCTAGTTTTTACACTATTCACTCACCGGAACTCGTTTTCTGGAATTTTCTCGTTTAAATAATTTTAATGATCCTAGACCTTGGCTAATGTCTAATTATAGACATTTGATTGACTAAAATTATCAAGGGTCTATTTAACCCGCTTAAAGTTGTGTTTTCCCGGTTTCCTCGAAAAACACGCTTTAAGATTTGTTTGTGTTTTTAATCCGTTTTATGGACCATTTTCTTCAAGAATTGTTCCCACATGCTTATTTAGGCCTAATTAAGCCTCTAAAATCCTCATTAGCCTAATTAATCACTATTTTTAATATCAGGATATTTCAAAACCTCATCAAATTCTAAGGTAAAAGCTCTTTCTTAAAAGATTAAGTTTATGCCTTAAAACTCTCCTAAGTAATCATCGTTATTAATGTATGAACTTAAAGTTTCTTCATGGCATAAATTCTGGCTGATATGAGTGTTGTTTACTCCTAAAGTTTCGTGAGATTTGGAGTATTTTTCCAAGGCAAAAATCAAACTTCAAGAGTTAACTTACATAATCAAGTCTTAAGGACTATAAATGTGTTTTAAGCTTAATTGATGATCAGGAACCGAATCTAAGGTTATGTATGTATAGTGTCGAGAGGGAAGAAGGCTGGTGTGATCTTCCTTGTAATTAAAACAAGGGAAATGTACTTAAAACCTTTATTTATATACATTAAGGTTATTAATGTCATGAAATAAATAAGGCCGAGAATGGTATGTGTATGTGTGTTGTTTAAACCATATAATGTGTAGTAAATGATGGTTACATGTTTGGTTAGTGAACCTAGGTTCTAATGACTTATTAAAGTCAAGTTTAAAAGTTAAAAATAAAAGAAAAATGATTTTTATGAGTTAAATGAAAAATCTGTAACAAGTTGTGCATAATGTATAGTTTATGGACATTTTGATGTCATTTTTTGGGTTAATGTTATATTATGTTTAAGGCCATGTGTTTAATTAGGCCATTTTTATTATGGTTATTTAAAGCTTTAAATATTAATTATTGAGTTTTAGGGTGAATGAATTATATAAATTTCTGGTGTAACACCCCAACTCATAAATACATAGTCATCTCATAAACCTCCATTTACATAACTTAACATTGCAGCGGAATTCTTACAATAATTGGTGTTACCGCCGTTAGTCACCCACGTGACTAACTAGGCTTACTAAATACTCCAAGATCTAGCTACGGTATGATGGACCCGAATATACCGAACATTAATGTATACTTAACCTTAACCAATACATATCCTCAGTACAAGTATTTCATATCCTATTACATCTTACTAACATCTCATACCAATTACTAAACGAGTGTACATGCACAACTCGTATAACAAAAGGAAAACAACCCGAAGTAACTCTACCCGATCCTACTCTCAGGACGGTCGTCTTCTGTCATTCACCTGCAAAAGTTAAACAGTTGCCCCCGAGGGGGTCAACACCTTTGCTGGTACGATTCTCTTATAGCCCCCAAGCTAACGGGGCTACGACGACTAATTGTAGATAGCATGCGGTTGATTAGATACATAACATAAATAAGAAGTACAATAAACACCACATAACACATGAACAAATATAGTTCAAACACAATAAGCGACTTAAAAGCGCTCCTTAAGCGAGTGAGTTAGATTTTAACTCCATAGGTTATGATTTTTCTTATTCTCAGTCCAAGTCATATCTCAACTCTTATCTCAAATATTATCTCAAACAAGACAACCATTCTTTAATTAGAATGGTTGCTCCTTAATTCATTGTTTATCTTGTCGGGTCAAAAGTAACCCTAACCAATGAGTTATCAGCTCCATTGGATTACATAAACAATATTTCTTAGAATTAGTTGGGATTTAGGTAGATCCCACCACACCATCTCAGTAATGCCTCCCACCTCAAACAGAAATCGAGGTGACTGAGTCTTTATGTCGACTCTAGGCGACGAGTCTGAAGACAAGTCATATTTGGAAGTCGGGATCTGATAAGGATACCGACCTCCCCCAATACACATGTGCCGGTACCATTCCTCATTCCTCATTCCCCCCATGTTCTAGTTAGTAGAAGTCTCAAAGTCAATGTTTGTTAGTTAACCTCTTTCGGTTACTAATAAAACAATATTTGGGAGTGTTCCTTAATCTCACACAATTCTTTACTAAACATTGTTAGTATGTTTTCAATGGTAAGTTTTGTTAGTTTCAAACAACACACAACAATACAATGAACCGGTTGCATGCTTTATCTTATTTAGTCGGCAGACATAAGCAAATAGCACACAAGTCGAGGGACACCTCGTTAGCAAGCAGGCTACAAGAAAACCATACCGTACACCGTCGTTTGTGTCGGTTGTCTAATCTCCTTCCGAATCCCAATTCTCAAGTCCTAAAACATTCATCCAATTTAGGTTGTTAATTACTTCTATGTTACTTAACCACTAATGATCCCCGTCTAATACCATTTAAGTTCTTATAAACTTAACCTTGAACACTTAAATCATTTGCTTAACTTAATCTTTTATGTCCTTATATGCTTGTCTTTCTAATCATCATTACCCTCTTAATGGCTTACTACTAATGCCCCTTATCATTCTTAAATTAATTTTTTATTAGACTGGACCGCCCCTACCCTGGGGAGGTCCCTAGGGGCGGTCCAAAACAGAAACTGTAACACCCCTACCGCTAATACTGTCATTACCGTCTAATCACCTCATACTTCCATACTTACGCAGCGGATACTTCCTTACACAATGGTGAGTGATACAATGCCGTTAGCCACCCACGTGACTAACAAGGCCTACTTCCACTACAACATCGATCTGATGGACCGGAATACCCGAGTACTAAAATAATTACATTCCATACTATAATTACAACCGAATACAACAATCCTCCATTCAATGCATTACTCAATACTTACCATAAAATATACCGAGTGTTCTAAGTACAATACCAAAGTACAACATTTTCCACATGTCCATACATACTCACTAAAAGTCTAACATCCTACCCATTCCTCACAAATCCACATACTCCCCGAATACATAATGGTGTTCCCCTTGGTACACTGGCACTACAAAGGCTACAAGCCTTATACAGTTCTTTACTAGCTACAATTCATCCCTAGCTAACTAAGCATAGCCACCGGTCTCTTACAATGACCATATCAGCTTCGGGTACCTGTAAAATAAAAACAGTGCCTCAAGGGGCTCAGCCTACACTGCATATGAAATCCGCATACCCCGCGTACCAGCAAGGGTACGCCGACTACTTAGGTCGAATACATGTTGTTCATTTTATTCATACATACATACATGCTCTTACACAGTACAATACATTCATGTCATAAAGCATACATACATTCACTGCATACAAGGAAGACATTACAAGTCAATCATTCATACTTACTGTTCTGGAGATAAACTTCTCCAATACATACGCAATACTAGTTAGCTTTTTTACACACCCGGGTTAATCGGGTGTACATTACTCTTTTACTCAAGGTCAGTGACTTACACTAGCCAAGACCATTACTCATACATTACTTTACTTACTTACTTACTTACTCAAGTCAAGTCGGTATGACCTCCGGGCAGGGGCTACACCGTCCCACCACCGGGCTTTAGGGTGGCTCACTAATCTAGGATGCTACCCATTTAAGGGGTTTGGTCCATAGAAAGGATTCAGGCCAGGAATCAGATCCAACCTCTTGTGTCACCTTATCCTCACGCGTGGCCGAAACTATATCGGACTTCTACTCATTCCATTTTACTCATTACTTAAGTTAGGAGTTAGGTGGTTAGGAATTAGTAGAAGTCATCACATCCATACCAAGGGTTAATACATTGCACAAGTACACAACAAAATACACATACACCCCATTCTCTTCCATTCATTTCATGAATTATACATACTAAATGTTCAAGGCAATATAACAAGAACAATATAAAACAAGCACATGTAAGTGCATTAAAATTCGATTCGTGCATTTATCTTATTTAGGTGATCAAATAAGCACACAAATCGGGGTAACCAGGTTAGGATACAGAGCATGAGGAAATCATACCGTTCACCGTTGACTTTGGACTCACTGACTCCTCTCCGGTGGTTAATTACCTATAATTAACCTAACCCATTTCATCTTTAGTGTTTCCCGATTTACAACTACTAACTCCTTACCATTCAAATTCATTCACCTAAGTTACTTACTTCTCATTACTTCCCAACCTTGTTTATACCCTTAATGACCATTAAGCATCATTAATCAAGCCTTAATTACCTTATACTATCATTACCATTCAAGTCCCCATCATTAGAATGCATTAAAACACATTTTGGGCAATTTTTGGAGTGGTCCGGGTTTGTGTTCGGGGTTACAAACAAGGACCAAACTTAGAATGCAGTTTCTGGCGTAAATTCACTATGGTCCGGGTATGTGTACCGGGATACAAACCCGGATCATGCCCTGGAGTGAGTTTCTGGAGTGTTTTTGGGGTGGTCCGGGTTTGTGTACCGGTTTGTAAACCTGGACCATCCCTGTTACACATTAAATTGTAGTTTTTAAGCCTCCTTTCAACCCCTAATTCATACTTAATCCTTTCCTAATCTTTTCCACATGTAATCTAACATGTTTTTACACCATTTAGGCACACTAACCCTCCTTAATTCATTCCTTAAACTCATCACCCAATATCTGATAACCTTACACATTTTTCTCTGATAATGCTCCTAAAACTACTGCTACAGATTTTTGGTTTCTTCCTTTCTTCACTAATCCAATGGCTCTTTCATTGCCTCACTTCCATAATACTCAACCCAAGTATTACCCAATACAATACTCCCTCCAAATCTAGTTCCCAAGTCCAACTCCCATTTTCTTAATCTTGCACACTATCTCATTCCTAATTTTTCCAAAGCTTTACAACACCCCTTGGTACAGATTTTTACACTCTTTATCCTCATCCTCCAATTACCATTCCATGGTTACTAACATCTCTACTCAACCCAATACACACCTTGATTCTCCTATTGACCAAGTCACCCAAAGATTCTTATTTTCCACTAAAATTTTGCCATAACCTCCCCACAAATCTTACACCCTCAACTTCATCAATTCTCACCAATACCATCGCTAACCTAGCCACACCCATATATAGGTCCTACCAGCAATCAAGGTAATCATATTTCACCAATACTTCCTCAAACAACAATACCAATACACATACTCAAATTATTTGGCTCTAAGACCTTCAATACAAACATTAATCCACAAATACTCTCAAACTTCCATCAACTACAATACTAGTACAACATTTTGAGTTCTTTCATTAATTTACCGATTCCCTTATACCAGTGCATTAAAATTAGCATTAAGAAGGATTTCTTACCTTAAGCTTATAATTCCTTCTTTTCTTTTCCAATCTCCTCTTGCTCTTCTTCTTTTCAAATTCGGTCAAGTGGGCAATGGAGTTGCCAAACTCCATTACCATCACCCAAAGAACAAAAAATAAGTGTAATTAAATTACTAACCCTTGGAATAATACTAATTCATTGTAATGCTTAAAACACCAAATCTAGGGTTTACCTTTGGAGTCTTTTTAATAGGGGTTTTAGCCATTGGTTCAAGAAGGTGATCCCACCACCTTTAGAAGGTTGGAATGGTGCTAAAAAAAGAGAGAAAAACAGAGCATTACAATGGGGGTAAAAATCGGCTACAAAGGGAAATGGAGGAAACATGAGTTTTTCATGGAAATTTTTACCTTAATGGAGAGATGAGACTCCAAGCTTTGATTTGGTACCATTTTCTCTTCAAATGGGGAAAACTCATGGAGATGAACTTTCACCAATGGAGACTTTGAAAAGATATAAATGAGGCCCGTGATGAGAGGAGCAAGAATATGTAATTTGTTTTTGAGTTGGGGTTGTGTAGCAACTTGGGCCAGTGAAAGAATGAGTGTAGCCATGGATGGAGCTTGAGCTGGCGTGAGGAAGAAGGAGGGAGGAAGAAATTGCCAGCGTAACACCCCTCTCCTTAAACACGTAATAATCTCTCTCGTAGCAATAAATAAAACGTCTTACAGCGGAAGAAACAATAACAACAATAATACTCACTCGGGTGTCACCGGCCATTACTCGCCCATGTGAGTAACGAAGCCAAACTATATCCAACAACCAACATAAACAGACTGCTAACCACTGTGATAACGAGATAACTTCCAATACATCATACTAAGTCCATACACCATAAACGTCGACAAGTGAGCGTCTACCCAATCCCGAATACACATAACCGTATCATAATACAATCCACCATCTATATTGTTATACAAACATACTCCACGTGCGGTAATTAAAGTAAACTCTAACTACCCTGTTCCCGCACTTCGGCTTCGACAATAATCAACAACCTGCATAATGAGTGTAGAATCAGTGATAAACGCTGAGTATGCCGGGCCTGGACCCTAATGGTCACTTAGTCATTTTAACCATCTTATTATTAGATTGGTTTCATGCTTTACCATTTTACAGTTATAATCAATACTGTATATTACATGATAAATTCATAATCATCCATCCAATTCCAACAGGCATAACACCTATCCATCACCATTCAATATATAGAATACACAACAACAATTGTATATCGAACATATCGAATAATAATACTGAATAAACGCCGTAGCGAACACCATCCTTTGTTAATTTAATTTGGCCTTTAAGGCCCCATCCATCCAAACCATGTTAATTAAATACCAGTTGGGCGTCATGTTAGGACAACCCGATAACCTCACCATGAACAGTAGTCCTCCCGTACACACAAAGGTCCTCATTTCGCCAGAGGTCCGGAGGCCCCTGACTATTCACTTTGCCTTGTAAGGCGTCCATATAAAGTTCGTAGCCACCTGACCCCGATCCAAATAGGACTCGTTGGGTATAAACCTGGAGCGGAACCCGATCGGGAACCCCTCAGTGATCACACAAATGCGCAACCAGGTAGTTCGTAAACTACACTGGATTCCTCACCTCAACTCACACCATCTCTCTCTCATAATGTTTAAGATATGCTCTTAGTCTTATGGAGAATATAATTTATTAATTAGCTGCCCAATGGGTGTCACGCATACCTAGAAGTAATCTAGGTTATATTCATGTTCGAGATCCATGCTCTAGAGACTGACAATGTCGTGACTCGTTCCTAAGTGTTTTACTTAGGTTTCCATATTCTTAATATTAATACTATGGTATTATATCAAATAACCGTCATGTTATAACATTGAACGTATATGTATGTTTATATAAGTCGATCTATAGTCGACGTAGTGTTAGTCCCGTAGGATGCTCGTGCATAAATAATTAATGCAGTAACACATAATCACATACACGTATCCAAAACACATAACACACAAGTGATAACAACCAAATCCGAGCCCAAGGAATTCCTTAGGACAACCCGGATCAAACCCCTTTACATACCGTACACCTTAGACCAAGGATGCGCAGTGTAGACCACTAGCTCGTCAAGCGCCTTCGTCTGAAGTATGATCTAAACGGTAATAAACTATAAGTCAGTCTCCATGACTAACTAAATCCGGTATTTCTGAATAACAAGTAACCCTGACAGTTCATCCCCGGATTTCTACAGTTAATTGTTACAGGTTTCCCTAAACTGGTCGGCTTGTTACTAAAACTCGTATGTCGAAATGTTTCGACTGTTAAGTTTATTTTGTTATATTTCTTTAATCTTATCCATCATTTAATTTAGGTATATAACCTATAGTTGCATGTATGAATGCATTACGTATTATATTGTATTATTTTTCCACCATCTATTATAATACATTGTGTTATATTATCCATTATCTTTAGCAAATTACATTTGCATTCAAAACTTATAACTTATAGTTTGTAACTATTTTTATGTAATAACCACCACCATTATATTATATGGTTTCCAACCATAATATATATTCATCCTTATATACATTATTCTTGTATATGTATATATTTACCATATAGGTAAGTTCCATGAGTTATAAAACTCTTATATTATATGTTACATTTTATCAAGATTTATTCAATATATATACCTTAGTTTATAAATCTTATTTATTTATAGTTTGTCACATTATTTAATGTGAATATCCTTACTTATATTAATTCCATTAAACCCCCTTATACCATATAGTTGTTATAACATTTGTAACATTGTAGACCATAGTCTAAAATTCATTTATCCAACCTTTATAATTCGGTACAGCACAAAACTTTTCTTTAATTTCATTTTGACCCCATAACATTATGTAATGTTATACCATATACTAATATCACATAATATGATATTTTTATTTCCTTTAAACTTATAGCCTATAGTTTTTATATAAAACTATTAATATTGCTGTAACACCCCTACTACGCACTTAACAATAATTGAAATCGCAGCGGATATAACAACTAAACAACAACTAAACGGTTCGGTGCTACAACGCCGCTAACCACCCACGTGGTTAACAAGGCAGAATAAATACAAGTGTACCGGTCTGATGATCAGACTCCCGAGCATTAGGTACTAACATCCATACATATATACATTACCAACCATACCGAGTATTTAATACAAACCGTCACTGTAACATGTAACTGTAAACTGCCACTGTGTACAACTGCCACTGTAATAACGACGGTATTCAAAAATATAACGCCACGGGAGCACAGGCGCATCCCAGGCTCAACATCCCAAAAATAATCCAAAAGTGTTTCTCCAACCTAGAACCTACAACCATTCCGCTTCCTCGATCCTCATCCTGCAATATCAATATGGAGCCCCCGAGGGGGTCAGCAACCCTTGGCTGGTATGGTTAACGCGCAGCCCATCGACAACCGGGATACACGGAACTAATTGTCATGATGACATGGCATTCATTTTAAACATACAACATATATACCATAGCAAGAGTATTGCATAACAACATCACACATAACATACAAGAACGAATCCTTTTAGGAAGCGAACCAACACAATTAAATCCCATGGAGAGCCTAGAGAATGTTGCCAAACTCATGCTAAGCTCGTTACATAACTCGCTACCGTCCTGTTAAATTGAACGAATAACTTAACACAAAGGTGCAACGGATATAGTGATCTAAGCACACTGAACAAAACATAGTATGCCCCTGTGGCCCGACGTGAGTCAGTAAAATAGCCTTGGATAAGCTAAAGGGAAGGTTGAAAACCAAAATGGAAAACAACCATAACATACAAAGAGAATCGAACCGGTTATGACATCGACTCCCATACTCACACGCGTGGCCAGAACTACCGGACTCCTCACTCCCCGGTTAGCACTTGTTAGATGTTCAACAATGAACTCAATAAACAAATCACAACAAGTGGTTAGTCTTGTTAGACACACACAAGGGAAATGAGTCACATCTTAACAACACCATAATATAAACAACTGTAAACTCGTTACATGACTTAAGTCTTACAAGGTCATAAACACATAGAAAAACAAACAACACACAAGCCGGTGTAAAACGGTAGGCAACAGACTGCAAGAAAACCATACCTTGGTCCTTGCTTCGACTGGTTTCCACCGTAGGTCACTCCTATACATGATTAATAACGTCGGTTAATTAACTTACTTAACTTCAAATTTTACTAAGCATTTTACATGATTATATGACATGTTTTAATGCCCAAGCTTATCCTTGGTTACCTTCACTATACCCTTAGGGTTAATTACATAAGTCATATTCCTTTCTATTGTTTTTTTTTTAAGTTTTGGGTCAGACCGACCCACCGTCCGACCCAAGCAACTGGGTCGGACCCTTCCAGTAATTCTCGGATTTGAAAACCCCACTTCGTCCGACCCATGTCCGACCCAAGTCCTCTGGGTCGGACCATTCCAGTAATTTTTCCGTCTTTTACAACTCACCTGACCGACCCATGTCCGACCTAAGTCCGACCCAAGTCCCCTGGGTCGGACCGTTCCAGAACCACTTACTAGTGTCTTACAGAGGCCGTCCGACCCAACCTTGAGTCGGTCCCCTAGGTCGGTCAACACCAGAACATGCCCAAAAATTGTCAAATCTTCTCCAAACTTTTCCTCAAACCTTCTAATGTGTTCTAACATCATTTGGCACACTTATACTCTTATACAACATCCATAAAACTCATTTTCTATCTCCTTATACACTTACTCATTTCTTACCAAAATTCCTAACACTTATAATGTTTTCTCCTTAGGTTTCTAAGTGGTGTTTCATACCTATGATAAATACTATGCCAAAATGTTTCCTCACCACTATAACATCATCTCCCAAGCATCTTTACTTCCTAACCAACTCCTTAAATATCTCCACAAGTTTATAGCTTCTTCATGCAATACATTACTTCTTCCTTGTTCACCAACATTGTACAAGTCCAAAACACAATCTCACCATGATCTTTAAGTATCCCAAAACACTCACTTGCATTCTAAATCCTCTAAAATATTGCCTAAGTCCTTTTTACATCTTAGAATACCTTAATGCATGTTTCTTTCACTAATAGAACACTTAATCACTCTAAACACTTCCTAACTCACCAAACTCATTTTAAACACCTAAAACTTCTTATAAATTATCTAAATTTTGACATGGGTTCTCCTAGCATCTTGTTACACCAAAACACAAAGTTTTCACCATTAAACATTCAAGAACACTAAGATCCATCCAGAGCATTCTTATACATAAAACTTCTCCAAACTTACACTACATCACAATATAGTGCATTATTTAAATTGCTTGGCACTTAGGCCCTTAAATAGCATGGCTCTTAGGCCCTTAAATGCATAAACCAGAAACACTGAATTTCCCACATTATATTTGCCTTTGACCTGCAAATACACCCAACAATACATATGCCTTTTAATAGTCTCCTTGAGAACATTTTACTAGGTCATTCACCATTGGCTCCTTAAGTAGTTTTAATAAGCAACATAAGCTCATTTCTCCTAAGACTTTAAACCACATTAGGTTAACACATTTACCTCTTTTCCTCACAAACTTCTTTCTTGTTTCCTTGACTAAATCGGCAAGGCTTTTAGTTGCTTGTCAACTTCTAATCATTATACAAACAATGTAATGAGTATTCAAGCTTTATGCTTCATCTCATTATAAACCCTAATTACATATATTGTCTTAGAACATTAAGATGATTGTTTTACCTTAGAAATGAAAGAGAGTTTGGATAGGTAGCAAGAGAGGACTCCACCTAGTCCTTTAGAGATTGGAATGAAGCTAGAACAAAGCAAGGTAAAGACACCATTAATGGTGATTTTTGGTGAACATAAAAACATGGAGGAAATATTGTTTTTCTTTAAGTTTCCTTACCTTGAAGCAAAGGAAAACAATGATATGTAAAAAGATGAGCTCAAGCTCCTCCAATGGAGACTTCTCTTGGCACCGAAATGGAGCTCTTGGAGTTTTGAAAGGATGAAGTTGAAGAGCTTGGCAAGACAAAGAGAATGGTGGTCTTGGTTTTTGATTTGGTAAAGGGAGCTAGGAATTACAAGAGATTGAAGGTGGTGAATGGTGGTGTGCTGTAGCAACCGTGAAAGAGTGAAAGAAGGAAGGTAGAAGACGTGGGAAATGAAGTGAAATGAGAGAATGAAGATAAGTTTGATAGTTTAGATATTTAAGTAGTAAAGCAAATAGTACTTTCTACTTTATTACTTTACTTAGCTTATTTTTTTGTTTAAGTGTGGTGAGTCATCAAGAAAACCGCCCCCCTTAATGTATTTAGGGGTATTTTGGTCTTAGTTGACCAATTAAATTACTTATTTGACTTATGTTATATACTAGCTTATTTTAGTTACTATTCACCAAACCAAGGCACATATTTGTGAAATTTTTGATTTCCCATTGATTTAGATCTCCTAATGTGATACTAAGTAGTACACATGTTAATTAAAGAGTAATGATGGACATTTAGCCATTCAAAACCCATTTACAAGACAATTTTTCAAAAATGTGCTTTAAGACTCCTTAAAGCACATTTTGTGTTTTAACTTGTTTTCAAGCTTGGTTTTCTTTGATAATTGGTTTAATATGTTCATTAATATATAAATAAGGTCTTGGTAAGCTCATTAGGTCTTAGCCAAGACTATCCCAAGCTTAGAGCACATTTTTGCCCATATTGACTTTAAGGTATTTAATTGTGTTTTCTATGGTTTAAATTGTTTACTAATGTTTCTTAGACTCTTTTTAGTCTTAATATACTGTATTTTCATGTTTAAATAACATATAAGGGTTTGGGGTATTTCAATCTACCCCCCTTAAAAGAACTTTG
The DNA here is from genome assembly GCA_023374045.1 of Limonium bicolor. Classification (NCBI taxonomy): domain Eukaryota; kingdom Viridiplantae; phylum Streptophyta; class Magnoliopsida; order Caryophyllales; family Plumbaginaceae; genus Limonium; species Limonium bicolor. Next base: position 428,107,559 of record CM041777.1, on the reverse strand, counting down.
TCCCCAAAGTTCATACTTCCCACATGTCCTATATATTAAAACACGGGGAATACTTATGCAACAATACTTCCATAACAACATTAACAACATACTTACATAGCACCGGACACAAGGTCCAAACAAAAAAAACATCATTCAGACACAACGGTCTGTAACATAACAAGGTAACAACATAACAACATAACATAGACGATGTATTTAAATACATGTCATACACACATAACCGAAACGGCTCTACCCCCCTTAAAATAGGGGTACGCCTCGTACCCTATACATACAAAAACAAAGAAGTAAACAACGACGGGTACTTCACCTTCATCTTATCTTCCAGCTCCCAAGTGGCCTCCTCAACGTCCTGGTTAGACCAGAGAACCTTCACCAGTCTCACAGACTTATGGCGAGTGTCTCGAGTCTTAGTGTCCAGAATCCATACGGGAGTGATCCCGCATGGTCGGCTCTAAAGTTATCCTTTCAGGCTGAAGTACATGAGACGGATGAGACATATATTTCTTCAACTGGGACACATGAAATACATCATGTACCTTGCCCAGCTCGGTGGGTAAATCAAGTCTGTAAGCTACCGGGCCGATCCAGTCCGTCACAACATAAGGCCCCACATATTTTGGGCTCAACTTGCCTTTATAGCCAAAACGAAACACTCCCTTCATGGGGGATACTATAAGAAATACCTGATCGCCCACGGCGAACTCTAGGTCACGTCTACGCACATCGGTGTATGATTTCTGCCTATCCTGAACTGCCTTCATGTTAGCTCGGATTTGGCGTACTTCTGCTTGAACTTGCTCCAGATACTCTGGTCCTATAATGACCGTCTCACTCGACTAATCCCAGCATAATGGCGTGCGGCATGGTCTACCGTATAATGCCTGGAAGGGAGACATCTTGATCGAAGCATGGTAACTGTTGTTGTAGCTAAACTCGATCAGATGTAACTTGTCAATCCAGCTGGTCTGAATGTCAAGTGCACATGCACGTAACATATCCTCAAGTGTCTGGATGGTGCGCTCACTCTGACCATCAGTTTGTGGGTGGAACGCCGTACTCAGCTTCAGCTCGGTACCCAGCGCTTCTCATGTGGATTTCCAATACCTCGAAAGGAATCTGGTATCCCTGTCAGACACAATTGTTTTCGGTACCCCATGATGTCTTACAATCTCTCTGTCAAAGAGTTCTGCAAGCTTTGCCACTTTCCAGGTGTCCTTCATCGGTATGAATCTAGCCACCTTGGTCAGTCGGTTGACAACAACCCAAATCATATTCAGACCTCCCCTTGTAGGCGGAAGCCCTACTACGAAGTCCATAGAAATGTCATGGAACTTCCACTCAGGCACTGGCATTGGCTGTACCATACCACCAGGCCGTCGATGCTCAAACTTAACCTTCTGACAAGTGAGACACCTCAACACATAATCATTCACATCCTTTTTCATGCCTGTCCACAAAAAATATCTTTTCATACCTTTATACATCTTTGAAGCTCCGGGGTGAATCGAAGTAGTAGAACAATGGGATTCACTCAGTATGTGCTCCTTCAGCTCAGCGCTACTCCTCGGAATACACAGTCGGCCATTAAGCCTAATCAGGTCATCATCGTGGAGTCGGAAGTCGTACTTCTGACCCTCGAATGTGCCATCAATAAGTTTCTGCCTAATTTCCAACATATACTGATCCGTCATCTGAGCACTCCACACCTCTTCAACCAAGCTAGTTTAAGAGACTAGCGAATGGAGAGAGTGTGCTCGGCGACTCAATGCGTCAGCTACCACATTTGCTTTACCCTTTTTGTATTGTAAATTGATGTCGTAGTCGTTTAAGAACTCGACCCACCTTCTTTGTCTCATATTCAACTCCTTCTGAGTGAACGAGTACTTTAAACTCTTGTGGTCGGAATAGATTGTCACGCTTACTCCATACAAATGATGTCGCCATATCTTCAATGCGAAGACAATGGCACCCAATTCTAAGTTGTGGGTAGGGTAGTTCACTTCATGCTTCTTCAGCTGTCGGGAGGCGTATGCTACGACCTTCCCGTGTTGCATCAACACACAACCCATACCCCTGCCTGATGCGTCGCAATAGACCTCAAAACCATCTGGACCGTCTGGTAAACTCAGGACTGGTGCAGATGTCAGACCATCCTTGAGACTCTGAGAAGAACTCTCACAGTCGACTGTCCACTCGAATGGTGCATCCTTCTTCATTAAGGAAGTCATCGGCTTCGAGACACTGGAGAAGTCCTTCACAAACCTCCTATAATATCCTGCCAGACCCAGGAAGCTCCGAATGTCGGTAACTGTCTTCGGCCTAGGCCAGGTGCGCACTGCATCTATCTTTGCCGGATCAACAGCGATCCCGGCGTCAGAAATCACATGACAAAGAAAGGATACTTGGTTCAACCAAAACTCACACTTAGAAAATTTAGCATACAACTGATTCTTTCTCAATGTTTGCAACACATTTCTCAGGTGGCTTTCATGCTCACCTCTCGATTTCGAGTACACAAGTATATCGTCGATGAAGACTACCACTGACTTGTCCAACTGATCTTGGAACAAGCGGTTCATTAAATCCATGAACTTGGCTGGTGCATTGGATAAACCAAATGGCATAACTGTAAACTCATAATGTCCATATCTGGTTCTAAATGCGGTTTTCTCAATATCACTTTCCCGGATAGCAATCTGATGGTAACCGGATCGTAAATCTATCTTGGAGAATATTGATGCTCCTTTCAACTGATCAAATAAGTCGTCGATGCTTGGTAAAGGATAATGGTTCTTCACCGTAACTGCATTCAGCTCTCGGTAATCAATACAAAGGTGGAGACTACCGTCCTTCTTCTTCACGAAGAGGACCGGCGCTCCCCATGGTGAAACACTAGGGCGGATAAATCCCTTGTCGAGTAGGTCTCTTAGCTGCTCCTTGAGCTCTGTCATCTCTGCTGGAGCCATACGATAGGGCGCCTTCGCTATTGGTCCGGTGCCCGGAACCAGATCAATCTCAAACTCTACTTCCCGTGCTGGCGGCATGCCCGACAGTTCCTTAGGAAATACATCAGGAAACTCCGACACTACCGGCACATCTGGGCTAAACTTTGAGTCTCTCTCTATGTCCTAGACATAGCAGAGGTATACATCATTCCCTCGTCGTAATTCACGATACATGGCCATGGCGGTGATGATCTGAGTCGAAGGCTCTTTGGGCCTCTGGCGGTAAGATATAGTAACCCAAGATGGACTCCGAAGAAGCAAACGATGCTCGGCACACAGGATTCTACCCATGTACCGCTCCAACCAGTTCATCCCGATAATCACATCAAAACCGAGTCCCTCGAACTCTATCAATTCGATCGGAAACTCTTCTTCTCTAATTCGTACAACAACATCTCGGTGGTAGCGGGTAACCTGATCCGCTCTTTCGACGGGAGAGTGACTAGAAAGTCTGGCATCTCTTCACCGTCTAACCCCAGCCTCTTCGCAAAAGATAGTGAGATAAATGTGTGTGAGGCTTCGGAGTCGAACAAGATCGAAGCGTCCACGCCATTGACTGGAAAGGTACCGATGAGGATTGTGGCGCTCTTGCCGGCTTCTGCCTCATTACAAACGCCCAGTATACCTCCCGTTCCGAGTGCACAGCCTAATTCATTGGCAAACTTCATAAGTATACGGTAACAACACGGTTGATGTACTTCCAAAACAACATCTCTTTATTCATTAACACACTCTTTACACCGTAAGTTGGTTCACCCTGTCAACATAACTAACATATACATTACACCCTTAACATACAACTGGCTTCATCGATTACATGGTTACACAAGGCTTCAAAACTGCCTGAAGGTCAAATTCAAACGTCCCGGTTTCATATGTGTGGCATTGATCACTGTCGAAGGTGCGGTATTCAGTTTGATCTTCTTGATACCATGATATAGCATCCTTAACTGCCCACCCATGATTAACATATCACCTGACTTCAATACTAACTTCTTTACGAGATCAGCACGCTTCTGCTCGCCATATATAAACACTGCGGTATCACCAATGGACCAAGACACCACGGGTACTCCCTTACTTAGAGACTCGGGTGACTCGTCCTTATCTTGGTGCAACCCTAATCGTCCACCTTTCTGGTAGAAGTTCACAATACATAAATCTACTTTAACACTTGGTATTGAATCTGACTCAACTTGCTGAGCAATTCCCACGGCGTGGTTAACGACCGTAAGGAACTCCTCAGGTATCATCGGTACCGTTGCTCCATCTTCAGCTCGCACGTCTTGGTATGTCTTGGTGTAAGGATTCCAGTCCTTACCCATGCACATCATCTTCAATTTCATCCTCGATCCGCTCGGGTATTCGAGTGTGTAGAAACCTCCAGGTGCTGCTCCAAGTCCGTTGCATCGCCTGATGATGTGGATTTGTGCTTCTGGTGTCAGGTATCCATTTAAAAGTATCATACCTGGCTGGATAACCTGACATTGCTCCATTGGGAATTCGGTGATGCTGATGGTTGTCTCTTCGGGGTTCGGTGTGGGCGGGATTGGATAACAGATATTGAAGGTTCCTAGATTTTTCAGATTACCTAATTTAGGTGTTTCCACGCTATACTTTAACTCTTTACTTACATGGTTGTACATTTAGACTCACTAACACACATGCATGAAATGCGGTATGCAATCACTTATTTCATTCAACAGTTTAGGCGGTACCTGGTCTAGAAGAGGGCCCTGGTGCCTCAGACCGGTCCACCACATTCAGGGCGGCCTTGCCAGATCCCGTCCCCTTCCCCTTCTGGGAATCAGTGTACCTCTGATCTGGGGGTGGCTGATTAGCCGTCTTCGGGCCATTGGTAGTCACGGCGGCCTTACCCTTCCACTGCCCCTTGGGCTTGTAGTTCCTGCTATTTGGGTTCTTGAAGCACTCGTAGTCACGATGCCCCATCTTCTTGCAGTATCGGCACTGCACATCATTGCCCTTGCAGTCCTTGCCGGGGTGGTCTTCGTTACACCACTTACAGTAGTAGTGGCGCTCTGGTCCAGAGCCCGCGCCAGCTGCTAACACATTACACATTCAGTACACACTTCACAAAATAACAACACACACTAGAATTCGGTATTCGAATTTTATTAGTTACCCTTGGGCGGGTAAGAGCGTAAGGGCTTAGCCGCATATGCATAGGTGAGCTGTAGCGGCTCCTCAGCAGTGGTGGTCTGGGCTTGGCCTTTGCCACCCTGTTGTTGTCCTTTCTGGGACTGAGGGTATGGCTTTTTCTTCTTTCCTCCCCCATGCCCTTGTGTGCTTAGACCCTCGCTCGTGGCCTTGCGCTTGAGCGCATTCTCCTCGTCCCTCAGACGGACGGTGATCTCTACAATAGCAGCGGCATGATAGCACTCCTATATTTAGGGTGTTAGTTATGCCCCGCAAATCAAATTTACAATTACATTAACACACTTCACTTACTTATTCACATCACACTGTAGGTCATTACCTGCAAAGTAGTATATCCGCTTGGCCCCATACCATAGCGTAGGCGGTAGCTCAATCCGTTGTAGAAACGGTTCACTAAAATCCGGTCTGAGTAACCCAGATCCGGCAGCAGGTGGATAAGTCTGATGAAAGCGGAATAATACTCATCTACCGTCATCTTATCCCCTTGCCTCAGATTGTCGAGCTCTAGGCGCTTGGCCTATTGCACGTGTATCGGGTTGTACTTGGCTCGCAGCAGAGCCGTGTACTCCCTCCACTGAAAGGTAGGATCAGCAACTTTGCCCTCCCGTACCAATTTCCACCAACTCTGAGCCGATCCCTTCAGGTAGTAAGCGGCAAGACGGACCTTGACCTCCTCGGGCACATTCAAGGTCTCGTAGGTGGTCTCCATCTCAGAGATGTACGCCTCCAGCTTACTAGGGTCGGTCTCCCCACTATATGACGGTGGTCTCAAATCCGCCAACGCCTTGACCCAGTTGGTCTCGCGCGGCTGTGGATGCGGTTTTGGCCCTTGTTGTCCCGCACCGCCTTGCTGCTGCTGCATCGTAGCTGCTAACTGGGTACCATTTGGGCTACGGCGGCTGCTACTGCCTCAGCCATAACCTGTGCCGTTGCGTTATCGCCCTGGTCACCCGTATCACCAGTACCGCGTCCGCGGCCTCTACCTCTCGGTCGACCTGACATCTGAATTCACACGAACATTCATTAGCATTATGCTTGCACATTTACCGGTTCCAACGATTGTAACGTCTTCCCGACAATAAGGTATTCCCACACTTAGTTAGTGGTTAACCTTTTCATAACTGCTCACTTAGGTAACTATGGTTAGGTTTCCTAACTCGGTATATTCCTAAGCTCGGTATTCAAGTCATCAGAGCGATACTTCGCTCTAATACCACTTTTTGTAACACCCCTACTACGCACTTAACAATAATTGAAATCACATCGGAAATAACAACTAAACAATAACTAAACGGTTTGGTGCTACAACACCGCTAACCACCCACGTGGTTTACAAGGCAGAATAAATACAAGTGTACCGGTCTGATGATCAGACTTCCGAGCATTAGGTACTAACATCCATACATATATACATTACCAACCATATTGAGTATTTAATACAAACCGTCACTGTAACATGTAACTATAAACTGCCACTGTGTACAACTGCCACTGTAATAACGACGGTATTCAAAAATATAACGCCACGGAAGCACAGGCGCATCCCGGGCTCAACATCCCAAAAATAATCCAAAAGTGTTTCTGCAACCTAGAACCTACAGTCATTCCGCTTCCTCGATCCTCATCCTGCAATATCAATATGGAGCCCCCGAGGGGGTCAGCAACCCTTGGCTGGTATGGTTAACGCGCAGCCCATCGGCTACCGGGATACGCGCAACTAATTGTCATGATGACATGGCATTCATTTTAAACATTCAACATATATACCATAGCAAGAGTATTGCATAACAACATCACACATAACATACAAGAACGAATCCTTTTAGGAAGCGAACCAACACAATTAGATCCCATGGAGAGCCTAGAGAATGTTGCCAAACTCATGCTAAGCTCGTTACATAACTCGCTACCGTCCTGTTAAATTGAACGAATAACATAACACAAAGGTGCGTCGGATATAGTGATCCAAGCACACCGAACAAAACATAGTATGCCCCTATGGCCCGACGTGAGTCAGTAAAATAGACTTGGAGAAGCTAAAGGGAAGGTTGAAAACCAAAATGGAAAACAACCATAACATACAAAGAGAATCGAACTGGTTATGACATCGACTCCCATACTCACACGCGTGGCCGGAACTACCGGACTCCTCATTCCCCGGTTAGCACTTGTTAGATGTTCAACAATGAACTCAATAAACAAATCACAACAAGTGGTTAAGTCTTGTTAGACACACACAAGGGAAATGAGTCACATCTTAACAACACCATAATATAAACCACTGTAAGCTCGTTACATGACTTAAGTCTTACAAGGTCATAAACACACAGAAAAACAAACAACACACAAGCCGGTGTAAACCGGTAGGCAACAGACTGCAAGAAAACCATACCTTGGTCCTTGCTTCGACTGGTTTCCACCGTTGGTCACTCCTATACATGATTAATAACGTCGGTTAATTAACTTACTTAACTTCAAATTTTACTAAGCATTTTACATGATTATATGACATGTTTTAATGCCCAAGCTTATCCTTGGTTACCTTCATTAAACCCCGAGGGTTAATTACATAAGTCATATTCCTTTGGTTGTTTTTTTTTAAGTTTTGGGTCAGACCGACCCACCGTCCGACCCAACCAACTGGGTTGGACCCTTCCAGTAATTCTCGGATTTGAAAACCCCAATTCGTCCGACCCATGTCCGACCCAAGTCCTCTGGGTCGGACCATTCCAACAATTTTTCCAACTTTTACAACTCACCTGACCGACCCATGTCCGACCCAAGTCCCCTGGGTCAGACCGTTGCAAAACCACTTACTGGTGTCTTACAGAGGCCGTCCGACCTAACCTTGAGTCAGTCCCCTGGGTCGGTCGACACCAGAACAAGCCCAAAAATTGTCAAATCTTCTCCAAACTTTTCCTCAAACTTTCTAATGTGTTCTAACATCATTTGGCACACTTATACTCTCATACAACATCCATAAAACTCATTTTCTATCTCCTTATACACTTACTCATTTCTTACCAAAATTCCTAACACTTATAATGTTTTCTCCTTAGGTTTCTAAGTGGTGTTTCATACCTATGATAAATACTATGCCAAAATGTTTCTTCACCACTATAACATCATCTCCCAAGCATCTTTACTTCCTAACCAACTCCTTAAATATCTCCACAAGTTTATAGCTTCTTCATGCAATACATTACTTCTTCCTTGTTCACCAACATTGTACAAGTCCTAAACACAATCTCACCATGATCTTGAAGTAATTATAAATCCTCTAAAATATTGTCTAAGTCCTTTTTACATCTTAGAATACCTTAATGCATGTTTCTTTCACTAATAGAACACTTAATCACTCTAAACACTTCCTAACTCACCAAACTCATTTTAAACACCTAAAACTTCTTATAAATTATCTAAGTTTCGACATGGGTTCTCCTAGCATCTTGTTACACCAAAACACTAAGTTTTCACCATTAAACATTCAAGAACACTTAGATCCATCAAGAGCATTCTTATACATAAAACTTCACCAAACTTACACTACATCACAATATAGTGCATTATTTAAATTGCTTGGCACTTAGGCCCTTAAATAGCATGGCTCTTAGGCCCTTAAATGCATAAACCATAAACACTAAATTTCCCACATTATATTTGCCTTTGACCTGCAAATACACCCAACAATACATATGCCTTTTAATAGTCTCCTTGAGAACATTTTACTAGGTCATTCACTATTGGCTCCTTAAGTAGTTTTAATAAGCAACATAAGCTCATTTCTCCTAAGACTTTAAACCACATTAGGTTAACACATTTACCTCTTTTCCTCACAAACTTCTTTCTTGTTTCCTTGACTAAATCGGCAAGGCTTTTAGTTGCTTGTCAACTTCTAATCAATATACAAACAATGTAATGAGTATTCAAGCTTTATGCTTCATCTCATTATAAACCCTAGTTACATATATTGTCTTAGAACATTAAGATGATTGTTTTACCTTGGAAATGAAAGAGAGTTTGGATAGGTAGCAAGAGAGGACTCCACCTAGTCCTTGAGAGATTGGAATGAAGCTAGAACAAAGCAAGGTAAAGACACCATTAATTGTGATTTTCGGTGAACATAAAAACATGGAGGAAATGTTGTTTTTCTTTAAGTTTCCTTACCTTGAAGCAAAGGAGAACAATGATATGTAAAAAGATGAGCTCAAGCTCCTCCCATGGAGACTTCTCTTGGCACCGAAATGGAGCTCTTGGAGTTTTGAAAGGATGAAGTTGAAGAGCTTGGCAAGACAAAGAGAATGATGGTCTTGGTTTTTGATTTGGTAAAGGGAGCTAGGAATTACAAGAGATTGAAGGTGGTGAATGGTGGTGTGCTGTAGCAACCGTGAAAGAGAGAAAGAAGGAAGGTAGAAGACGTGGGAAATGAAGAGAAATGAGAGAATGAAGATAAGTTTGATAGTTTAGATATTTAAGTAGTAAAGCAAATAGTACTTTCTACTTTATTACTTTACTTAGCTTATTTTTTTGTTTAAGTGTGGTGAGTCATCAAGAAAACCGGCCCCCTTAATGTGTTTAGGGGTATTTTGGTCTTAGTTGACCAATTAAATTACTTATTTGACTTATGTTATAAACTAGCTTATTTTAGTTACTATTCACCAAAACAAGGCACATATTTGTGAAATTTTTGATTTCCCATTGATTTAGACCTCCTAATGTGATACTAAGTAGTACACATGTTAATTAAAGAGTAATGATGGACATTTAGCCATTCAAAACCCATTTACAAGACAATTTTTCAAAAATGTGCTTTAAGACTCCTTAAAGCACATTTTGTGTTTTAACTTGTTTTCAAGCTTGGTTTTCTTTGGTAGTTGGTTTAATATGTTCATTAATATATAAATAAGATCTTGGTAAGCTCATTAGGTCTTAGCCAAGACTATCCCAAGCTTAGAGCACATTTTTGCCCATATTGACTTTAAGGTGTTTAATTGTGTTTTCTATGGTTTAAATTGTTTACTAATGTTTCTTAGATTCTTTTTAGTCTTAATATACCATATTTTAATGTTTAAATAACATATAAGGGTTTGGGGTATTTCAATTGCCGCATGGGCACATACATTTATACCTTATTCTTTCTCATATCCCATAGTTTCCTTTATTTACAAATTCACCCCACTATTTATACCATGTTATATATATCTTATAATATAACATTTTTAACTTATAAAATGGTATAACCTATGGTTTTATGTTTATAAAATTTCCGAACAGACCTTGTCTGATTACAATTTAATTTCCAACCCCTTTAACTTTTCAAATTTATAATTTGACCCCTTATATAATGTTATGTAATATAAATCATATATTATAACATTTTAAACCTTAATACAAATATAACCTATGGTTATATAGTATTATAATTTGCGAACAGACCCATATGTTGTTCTAAATTATTTTTCAACCCTTCCACTTTCTATAATTGCCATTTGGACCAATTTATAACATATAGTTTTTATAATATCATTAAAACTATATATTATACATATATCTTACTAAACACTCTTATATAATTCTAAAAATCACCAAATTTCACCTAAGGGTTATAATTACCCTTACTAACCATATACTTTCGGTATTTTACATTTCCACCCCATCTTTTATTCCAAAGTGTCATAATGACATAATAACTATATATTATACATATATAGTTTATTTTAGGGAAAATTCACGAGATACCCCTGTTTTCTTTCGTAATTCACAATATACCCCTATGGTTTTAGTAATTCAACTTTAAACATGCTTAAATGTTGTCCAAAATTGATGAAACTTTACATGGACGATGCAAAAGTGTTATATTTTGGTCCAATAGCAAATTTGAAGTTTTTTAAGCTCACATGTGACCTGTGGGACCCAATGAACAATCACATATTCATTGGGTCCCACAGGTCACATGTGAGCTTAAAAAACTTCAAATTTGATATTGGACCAAAATATAACACTTTAGCATCGTTCATGTAAAGTTTCATCAATATTGGACAACATTTAAGCATGTTTAAAGTTAAATTACGAAAATCACAGGGGTATATTGTGAATTACGAAAAAAAACAGGGGAATCTCGTGAATTTTCCCTTTATTTTAATTCCAAAACCAACCAAATAAATTCCTAAAAACTCCTAATAGCCCATGGGTGTTTATAATACCATTTTACACCCTTTTTTTGGTAATAAATATTTACCACATATGTTATAAAATTGTTACAATTAAATACTTATCTTATTATAAAACCTTAAATAAGTTATTTAACTTATCTAATTTGGTCAAAACCTACCATATGGTCAAGGTTGACCTCCTTAATATTGCCTTGACCATTAATTTCCATATATTACGGTTTGTACCCCTATGTTTTCAGAAATTACCATTTCACCCCAAAACTTTATAAAATCTTATAATTTTTATTTAAACCTCTAATTTTCAGCTTTATTAGTATATAGCCCCTAAATTTAATTTAATTACACTTTATACCCCAATTCCTTGCGGTAATATATTTTAATTACCTAAACTTAATTAAAACCTTATAAATACATAAATAAAATGGCCTTAAAGTACATGGCCTTATTACAAACATTAGCTTATAAAATAAATTACACATAAATGCCCAAAAATGCTTTAAACTCTCGGCCTTACCACATAGTTTCCATTTTTACCAATTTTCCACATAATGTCTTAAATTTGATAATTATGTTAGTTAATTACTTATATAAATTTATTAAACCATTCCTTAATCACCTAAGGTCAAAATAAGACCTTAATAACCTCATTCACTCACGGCATATATATACACATATGTATAAACACATATTAATATACCAAGTGTAGGTTTAAGTGATTTATACCTTATTTTAGCCAAGATAAGGGCTTGTTTGGCCATGGAAATTTAAAGGATAATTTCCACAGCTTCTTAGATGAGTTCTAACAGCAATATAATGATATGGTTAGGTCCCAAACATGAACTAACCAAAAGAGTAATTTAAGTCATGAAAAACATGAACTTTTACCTTGAAAAATCAAGGATCTCCCAAGTTGCTCTTGGCCTAAATTTCGTACAGAAAGAAGGCATCAAAACACTCTTTAAACTCAGCTATATAACATCCAATGATCTAGGTAGAAGAAAGCTCGGGTTTACCTTGATTAAAATGGCTTAAAATGGAGTTTAAGCTTGGAATCAGCCACCAAATGATGTGGTTGCAATTGCTACTGATCAAGCATGATAAATGGAAGATTATAAGCCAAGGGAAACAGGTTTTACAACCGGAATTGAAAGGAATCAAGAGATAAGTGCTTAAAGCATATTTTTATACCTTAAGAACAAGATTAGAATTCTCCACCTCCTTCCCTTGTTACAGCCGAGATTTGCCCTCCTTTTAACCTCCAAAACAAGCTAGAAACATGGATGGAAATGGTTGATGCTTAGCTCCATGGAAAGAAGAAAGAAATGTGAAGAGAATGAACATAAAATGGCTTAATAAGCTTACCAATGTCAATTGTTGTTCTCTTCTGAAATTGGTGAGTTCCTACGGTTTGGAGCAGCAAAAGAGAGGGTAAGTATGCTTGGTGTCGGCTGGGAAGCAAGGCAAATGAGAAAGAAAACTAGTTTTGCATTTTAAGTTAATTAATGTTACTTTATGAAATAGTAAATGATTATTCATTAGATTGGCTAGATATTTATGTTGCTTAATGGGTGGGTATGACAGATAATATAAGGCGGCAATGGGTGGTCAAGTCAATGGATGACATTTGACCATGGTTAAAACTAAGTAATTAAATGTTATTTTGGGTACTATTCATCCAAAATCTCCCGTTTTGATTTTATTTTTAACTTTTGATTTAGACTTTATAATATAGTCTATCATGTCACTTAAATGATATAAAGAATGTAATCTAGTCTTTAAAGTGACAAAAAGTCATTATCTTAGAGCTCATACACAAAAACGTGCTTTAAGGTGTTTTAGCGCACATTTTGTGTCACAAGGTGTTTCTGAGCTTAGTTTTCTTTGAGAACAGTTTTGTTGTGTTCCTTACATGATAATTGATCTTAGGAATCCAATTCTATATCAAATAGTGGTCATAAGACCTTTAAGGTTTCTTAGAGCACATTTTTGCCCTACTTGACCTTGAAGCATGTAAATGCTTGTTCTTTGTGTTGGAGTGTTGTCCAACGATTGTAGTATGTTTAGTTATGTGTTAATATGCTTAGGACAAAATTTTAGGTCCTAAGAAGTTCATTTGGGTATTTATTTACCCCAAATAGTCAAAGGATGCAATATCTTGCTTTGTGTTGACCATCGTTATTCTCAATTGACTTTTAAGGCATTTTTAGGCCTTAATTAATGTGATTAGATGTTTAATCCATGTTTTATTAGGTTGGGGTATTTCAATCTACCCCCCTTAAAAAGACTTCGTCCCGAAGTCGCTTAATCAAATACGTATGTATATAAATATATAACTACCCATTATTCCCATAATGTATATCTATGTGATATATCATTTACACACATCGTATTGTGCGTATACCGCACATAGCCATCACTTTGTGGCGTTAATTCAATCATATATGGATATAGGTGATCCATCAGCACCATTATTTCCTATTGTAACACCCCATCTCAATCCAAACGTGGTTATCGTAAACTTATCACCATATATACAAACGTTGCAGCGGATTCAATTACATTCCAGGACCTTGCCACGGTCTGACTAACAGAATACACCGAACATTAGTACTTACAAGTCTTAACCAAATACATATCATTCTTACAATCCCCTCACATCCTATACAACTTACTAACTCAAATTACCATACGAGAGTGCATGCACAACTCGTAGGCCACACTTAACCCGTAACACGTCCACCCCATCTTACTCTCATGACGGTCGCCTTCCGACGTTCACCTGCATAGTAAAAAGAGCCCCCAAAAGGGGTCAGCAAAATTGCTGGTACGATCCTCTCATGGCCCCTAATCTAACGTGGCTACGACAACTAATTGTCGATAGCATAGAGGTTGATTAGATGCACAACATAATAGAAAGTGCAATAAACAACAAGCCAAATATGAACAATCAAAGTTCACACACCATGAACGACTTAAATGCGTTCCCTTAATTAATGAGTCAATTATTTAACTCCTCAAATTATGTTTCCTCTTATTCTCAATCCTACCTTATCTTACCTCTATCTTAGTCCTTATCTTAGTCTTAGAAAACAAACCATTCTTTAAATAGAAATGGATGTAGCTTATCTCAGTCTTAGAATACAAACCACTCTTAAAATAGAAATGGTAGTATCTTATCTCAAACCTTATCTTAATCTTAGAATACAAACCATTCTTTAAATAGAAACGATTGTATCTTATCTCAATGTTTATTTTTGTCGGGTCAAAGGCAACCCTAGCCAATGAGCTATTAACTCCATTGGTTGAACAAACAACTCATCTTAAAATTTAGGATTTAGGTGATCCTACCGCACCATCTTAATGCCACCTACCTTGGACTGGATGTCCAATGTAGCTGAGCCGGCAACCGGCCCTAGGCAACAAGTCCGAAGACAAGTCCTTAAGCGGAAGTCGGATCTGCTTTAGATACCGACCCCCTTTCCTTATCATGCATGACCGGAGTCAGTCCCGGGTTCCTCACTCCCCCCAAGTACCAGTTAGTAGAAGTCTCAAGACAATGTATGTTGGTTAAACCTCTTTCGGTTTTTAACAAACTAATATTAGGGAGTGTTCCTTAGTCTCACTCGATTCCTTACTAAACGTTAGTTAGTAGGTTCTAACGGTAAGTTGTGTTAGTTTTCAAACATCACACAACAATACAATAAACATAATGTTCCGGTTGCATGCATTATCTTGTTTAGTGAGCACACAAAAACAAATAGCACACAAGCCGAGGGACACCTCGTTAGCAAGCAGGTCACAAGAAGACTGTACCGTTCACCGTTGGTCGTTCGGTCGCTTACTCTCCTCCGGAGTCCAAATTCACAAATCCTAGGAACATTCAATCAGTTTTAGGTCATTAGTTTACTTAACCCATCCCAACGAACTTAACTTACTCTACACTACTACGACTGTTTCCCTACTAATAATCATAAGTCCTTATAGCTTTAACTTAAGCTCCTTAGTAAATCCTTCCTCATTATCTCTTATACTTATTCACCCATTTAGTTGCCAGTAATACCCACCAAACATGTCCTTAATTACCTTATAACATCAACACTTATCAATCCCCGTCATTACTAACATTTTCCAAGCTTATACACCCATTTTAGAGTGGTCCGGGACTTGGTCCTTACCTTAAGTCCCGGACCAACACTTGGTTAAACTCTCGGCTGATTTTAAGTTGTGGGTCCGGGACTTTGTATGGAACCTAAGTCCCGGACCAATACAAGCTAAAACTCTCGGGGTAAATTAAGGGGTGGTCCGGGACTTCATACAAGGCTTATGTCCCGGACCAGGGTGCTGGATGAACTCTCGGCTCTAATTTAGGCATGGTCCGGGACTTTACCCTGGACCTAGGTCCTGGATCCGCTGCAGGTTTTAACCATTTTGTATTTTTCTAAGTGTGATTGCACTTGTACTCTTCATCCATGCTTTACCCAATGTCCAAATAAGATCTTAGAAATATTCTAACCCCAAATTAACATCTTAAACTTGCCTAATTCCTCATCTAAACTTGTTACCCAATTTCTCACATAATTTCTTAACACTTGTTATATTTTCCTTAGGTTTTTCTAAGTGGTATATCATACCTACAACTCAAACTAACCAAACTATCATCTCACAAGCAACACCACCACTCCTAAGCATTATTTCTCCACAGTACTTCCCTTTCATAAACTCCTTCTATTTTCCCCAAGCTTATACTTGGATTCTCACAAGACATTTTTCATCCTTTGTTTACTCAATTAACTCACCATTCTCATAATCATACCCTCTTATACATTCTTAGTCTCTTTCCTTGACAATCTACAACATTCTCTTGTAATTCTCACTTCCATCACCCAAGTCCACTCATTACCATCCAACTAGAACCTTATTAATCCACTACTAGCATCCTCACCACTTACACAAGCTACCAAGATCTCTCATTGTTATATTCTCAAGTTCATTCCTAAATCACCTCAAAACATTATACATCATTTCCTCCAGATTCTTGCTCAAGTCTTAACATTCCTCATACCATGATTTTGGTGTGTTCAATACACCCACTAATCCTCTAATTCCTCCTAGACAACTCTAGGTCATTCTCATCCTCAAGAACTCCTTATTTAACTCATTTCCACTCAAATTCCTTTTAATGATCCCAAGTAAATCCTAGGTCATATTAAATCATAACCATCACTTAAACACTTGTTTTCTTCTCAAATTTCGCCATAGCTCCTCTAGTATATTATCATGCCCAAATGCATTGTTTTCCTCATTCAACCATCTCACACACATCAAGTTCTTTCTCATCAAATTTTCTCACCCAAATCAACTCATTCTCAACAAACTCAATATAATGCAATAATCTTAAATTGAATAGCACTAAGGCTCTTAAATAACATGGCTCTTAGGCCCTTAAATGACATGGCTCTTAGGCCCTTAAATGACATGAATTTAAACACTGAATTTCCCACATATTAAAGCTTTCAACCTGCAAGTACACCCATCAATCTCATAGTAGTTATAATGCTCTTAAAATCCATCCTAAACTTATCTTACTAACTCATTCCCATTGGCTCCTTAGTCACAAGTTCACAAGCTTGTTTAAATTCTTTTTCCTAGGTTATATAACCCATTACATAATGTAAGATTTAAGCTACTTTAGTACTTATCTAAATCTCATTCCTTAAAACCATAAAACACCTCAAGGTAAGTTATTTACCTTGTTTTCTCAAGTTCCTCTTAACTTTATCCTTAGGCTTTTCCCTTGGACAATCTCGGCCACCAACTTAGTTTCTCTTTCCCATGTTCTAATCAATATTCATTGCCTCTCATGAGTGCTAAATCATACACTAACCTTAAGGAATCATTCCTAGGTTAAAAAACATGTTTTAAGACATAAAAGTGGATAATTACCTTTGAAGTCTCAAAGTAGACTTGGGCAATGAATGAAAGAGGACCTCCACTAGTCCTTGGTGATTAAAACAATCTAGAACAAGGCATAAAAACAAGGCTCAATGAGTGGTAATTTTCGGCCATGTAAAAAGTGGTGGAAAGATGATTTTTCTTACATTTTTCCTACCTTGAATGAATGGAGAACCAAATGGGCTCTTCAAACTTAATTTTCCTCCATCAATGGAGTTTTACCATGGCTCCAAAATGAAGCTTTCCAAATTTTGAAAAGATAGAAAGCCAGAGCTTGAGCTAACTAAGAATAATATGTGTTTAGTTTTTATTTGGAGCTAAAATGGAGATTTGGTGGGCAAGGCAAGGTGAGGCAACAATGGAGGATGCTCTTACATGAATGGAGAAGAGAGGAGGCAGGAAAAACCGATGGGAAGAAGAGAAATGAAGAGAGAGAAGAAGAAAGGTAGCTTATAAGAAGATATTTTGTTTTAAAAAAGCAAATAGTAACTTTTCTTATTTCCCTCTTCTTTTCTTAAGTTGGATGACTCATGTGGTGACTCACCACTCTCTAAAATTGGCCCCCTTGTTAAATAAGGGCATTTTGGCCTTTGTTGACCAATTAACTAAACTAAGTTGACTAAAGACTAAACTAGGCACTATTTGGCACTATTCACAAATTAGAGCACAAATTTGTGAAATTTTTGGTTTCCCATTGATTTAGGCCTCCTAATGTGATACTAATTAGTACACATGTTTATTAAGATGTAATCATAGGCACTTAGCCACTCAAAACTCATTTCTAAGACAATTTCTCAAAAAGGTGCTTTAAAAAGTCTTAAAGCACATTTTGTGTTTAAGCTTGTTTTTGAGCTTTGTTTTCTTTTGTAATTGATTTAACATGTCCATTAGCATGTTAATAAAGTCTTATAATGATATTTGGGTGCTAATCAAAGTCACTCCAAGCTTAGAGCACATTTTTGCCTAAATTGCCCTTAAGGCATTTTCTTGTGTTTTCCTTGGTTTCAATTGTCTACCAATCTTTCTAAGGCATATTTTAGCCTTACTACATCATAAATTGATGTTTACTTAGCATACTTAGGTTCGCGGTATTTCAATCTACCCCCCTTAAAAGAACATTGCCCCCAAAGTTCCCATGCATCTTATCTTATTAGAATACATGTATTACCTCATTCCATAAATCATATAGATCACACTTGTACATTCTTAAACTTGTTGAATCATTAGGTCCGTCATATGCTTATACTCAAATATCACACAACATGCTTAAGCATGTATAACACTCAAAATTCCCTTTGTTCCTTTTTGACGATTAAAACAATCACATAATTTTCATCGTATTCTCCCATGTCACCTGTCCATAGACAATGGCTCGTTCGTCCTCGTCACCATGGGCCAGAATACAAAACAACTCTGTTCTCCCCATGTCACCAGTCCGAAGACAAAGGCTCATGCGTCCTCGACTTCATGGGCGAGACTCAGTAAAAAGGAATTCCTTTTTACAAGGACAAGTGAGGGATAATTCCCTTTATTTGAAAATACAATCAACTCCAATTTCGTTTTATCCTAAAGCCTCTATCCATAGCGTGATTTAATTGTGACCACTGGTAGGGAGTTTCAGGAATCATCCAACCCTGATATGATCAGCATCAGTGTAGAACTATCCTTCCACTCCAATTTATGTTCGGTTTCCCTTGATCCCTAGAAAATCAAGTTCCACCTCCCACGTCATTTTCAAACATCAAATAATTCACTCATTTCCAATTTTCTATCTTTTACTTCTTCTACTCATAATCAATACATCTCCAAGGTGTGGACTTAGTCCATCGATCATTACTCGTTCATCTCTTAATAATTACCTCAGGGCTCACATTCCTACTAAGTTCTATATCAGTCTCATACCAACTCTCACCATCTTATACCTTATAGGATTACCATTTCCTATCTCATACTCATATCAACTAATATCTCACAGTGTAATCTTATTCTTGTCTCACACATACTTTCATATCGACTCATATCTCATATATTCCTTAAGTCTCCTTAATCCTCTTCCTTAATTCTCTTAACTTGTACTCACACCAGAGTTAACAAGATAGGTACTTAATATGTATGATATTCATATCTTCTGTGTGCAATCACCATGATTTATCTCAAAATGTTTATGCAAAACAAATTCTCAAATTATTTTTTGCTATGCACACCGTAGTTTATGTACTCTGTACATAAACATACGCTGAGCGGTTTTCGCTCTACCCCCCTTAAAATGGATTACGCCCATGTAATCAACACTATATCATTCTTGAACATAGGTTCAAGATGTCTAATTCTCACCAAGCCTTCTGGCTTACATGTTATCTATTTGACTTATGATTCGATCAGAGGGTCATAACTATGTTAATGGCTTAGTCTCTGTATCGAGGATTCTTGACGGTACTTATACCATTTTCTTAACTTAGTTTAGTATTAACCCAAAGGTTCTAAGGCATTCAATTGATAAGTCTTATATTTATTCCATTGGAAGATGCGTGGTACATCATTCCTTTTTCCAGTTCATTAGGTATGTGAAACCTCTTTAAGTTACCGGTCCGCTAGCTTCCATTGCGCGACTCTGATAGTTTTAGGCTTAACTGTCTTTCTTATCCTTCATAGTATTGTATATCCTCATCCTGCATGCTTATGATTTAGTACTAAAGATATCTTAATGGACACGTGTTATCTTTATATATACACGACCTTGATGAAATGTAGCTTGTCTATCCATTCTCCTTGAAGTTCTAAAGTTCATACTCTTAGTGTTTTCTCAAGTGTCTAAATCGTTCTTTCCATCTGACCTTTGGTCTGAGGATGAATCTTAATTTGAAACTATTGTTTAGTGCTTATTGCGCTTTACAGTTTAATCTCTTATGTCTTAAGACATGTCCAATGTCTGTACTTAACAATCCGTGCTCTTCGCACTTCATAGTCCTTAATTATTTGTTCTCTGATTCCTTTGTGTTGTTGGTTCAACTGAATTCTTCTCTTCGACTTTTGTGGTAGTAGCTGCTCTTGTCTGATCTTGCGTCGTTGTCCGTGGTACGGAGTCGACTACTTCCCGTGTTCCTTACACCACTCGTTTACATGCATGCGGTACCTTACTAGTACATTACCACTTACCCGACTAACCCATAAATGAATCTGTCAGGCCTGCAAGCCCTTGTGGGGTGCAGTCATCCCACGTCCCATTTTAGTAAACTCGTAGTGTCCGTCACACGTCTAACCATTGCTAACTATGAAGTATTCTGTTGCCGATCTCCTCTTTCATCGTTCCATGATAACACTTATTGTTCTTCTTGAACTTAATCAAGGAAAATCCATTTACTGTGTTCTTGAGTATGGTATATTCTAGCTCCTTTCCGTATTCCGTACTAACTCGATCTCTTAGTATCTGAGGTCTCTTTCCATAGAGCCTCTTATCTTGTTTCTCATGTTGGTCTACTAGGAATGCACTTCCAGTTCCTTAAGGAATGGAAAGTGTGCTTCCTGTGAATTCTCACCTCGCCTGGTCTAGACTACTGGCGTCAATGCACAGTTCATCTACCATCTTATTTCCTTACTTATATTGGTCTTAGCTTATAAATCTAATTGCCTTAGTGTCAATATTTGACGGCTCATACATAATGGTCACTTTACCGCGCACCATGACTTAATCCACTTATAAGGTATTGCCCTTATGACCTCTTACTCACTTATTCTAACATTTTATCTTATATTCAATTCCCTCCTGGTGTAAGCACGCTGGGGTTTCTCCAATTTCGATGTATGACGGTTGCCGTACCGTGTTGTAAATGGTTGTCTCTAAACATGAAGGTGTTCTACTTCAATTTCGGTCTCGTATGTAGGTCAGTCTCTCTCACGTTCTTCCATCCTTTATGATGTTACTTACCATGTAATTTAACCGATTACTGAAGAAGTCATCCGTTGAATCAAAAGCTCTTTTGAGCGTTGGTCACTTGACGTGCCATATTGTGCACTCACAATGTTTATCTCTGACGATCACTGATTCTTAATCTCGGGTGTTGGATATGAGGTCTGTCTCTGCAGCCTTCCTTATTATTTATGTGTAACTAGAATGTTCTAAGGTAATTTCAAGGTTTACGGTTTCCATTCTCTAACAAAGGCGTATTATATCTCTAATAAGTGAAAGCCCTTTTTAGGGGTTTATACCCCCCATGGCCTCACAACAAGGAGAGGTATCCCACCCTAAAAGGAATGGTTCGTTCTCCGCCCCTGCCAATGTACTATCTCATTATTCTCATTGGTGCCCTTTCCTGGCAATATTTTCCACAATCTAAGTTATAGGTGTTGTAACCGTCCATATCTACAACTTGTAGTTCATTCATAGCTTTAACAAGGTCTCTTACAACTTACTGCACCTCGGCTCTGATGTGATTAACATCCTTGGCTCGTAGGCTCTTAGTGCTTAATGTCATTGGGTGAGAGCCGGTGCTCGGTTCACTCCTTGTATTCTTACTCATCTGTAGGTTATCCTCTTAAGTCTCTGGTTCTTTGAACACTATCCACCATTAGGTTACATATTAAACGTAGTATTGGGCTTCATGGTAAGTTGCTGCATCCTGTTTCCTGCTATGGGAGTTTATTCAAGTGATCTGAGGTTACTTAGTGTCTTTGACAATACTGTCGTTTTACTAGACTTATGTCCTTTATCAACCAAGGCTAAGTTCGTATTAGGCGTCTGCCTTATGGTGTCCAAGTTGGATATTTATCCTGGTTATCATGTGCTTCCATCTCATCGCTTTGTTCAACATTTGTTGACTACGCCACCCGTTGATGACTAATCATCCTTGGGTGTTAATGAGTTTGGTAGGAATGCTAACTGTTGTTCATCAGTTTATCCAGCTCGACTATACCCGTTCTATGGGGTAGTCCTCTGAGCTTTCCTTTGTCGGGATTGTATATCTTTAATCCTTAGTAGGTTATAACTTAAGTTCACTTCCTCTGTCCCTGTTTCTGGGGTTTACCAACGTCTTTAATGAAGAATGTTTATTACTGGTATTCTCAATGATCTCCTCGGGAGTTCTATCCCGTTCTCGTTGGAAGACGTTGTATCAACAGTCTCAATGGTATCTTTAATACATTCCTTGTATGTTATTGCTTACATGTAATGTTTTGCTCGGATTACTGAGCGATCTCTTAGGTTCTTCTCTTTGAGATCCAGGTTTGGTGTTCTTACCGTTCTATCGGTTGTTGTGGTTATAGTAGGTTGTACTGTGGTTATTTTTTTTTATCCTTTAATATTCCGTCTAAGTTCACCTCCCTGCTGACTGGTGTGTCGACTCATCTTATCATGGTCAGGCCGTCCGACCTTTCCAAGGTCTCATTTTCCCGTTCTTATGGACTTACAATCCGGTATTACTACAACTGTAGCGTTCTACTATCTCGCCATGATGGCTTCCGTATAACTTAACTGTGGTAGCACTTGCTATGGCAAGTGCGCCATGCAAGATGGGCTACCGGTACTGTGTGCGTCCGTAATGGTACTTCCTCCTAATCTTTTTATATCTTGGTAGTCCGCGGGACTCCTTCAATGTTCTCTTATTTTGGATTACTAGCCATCCGACAGTTTCCTTGTCGTTTTGACAGTACTGTCACTTATCAGGGTGTTCCTCTTTCTGAGGGAACCCCTTGTTATTTTCTTATGTCTTAATCCTCGCTTCCGTCTCCACATATTATGTCGGGGTTACTAAGTAACGATTCTGCTTTAGGCACTACATCGTAGTCCTATTCCGGTATACGGTTTGTACGTGTATTTATCGCCGTCTGTGCTATGTCAGCCAGGTTTCGTAATCTTTCTCATTGTATGGGGTTTGGAGTTCCCATTTCTAACTGGACCTTTCAGTAGTCTTAATTCCCATGTGACGTATTATCCCACTGCTTTGCTCACTCGGACCACTGTCCGGTACTCATGTCGCTTATCTTTTCTTATCCATTGCACTCGTAGTGCTTTTCTTATCTTTGGTATTGCGGTGTAACTCGACTGCGTAGCATGTCGACCCATGTTGCCGGTAGTTACCGTTCTCTTACTGATAGAATTCCGTTGGTAGCGCCTATTTCCACATTGCGCTCCAAATTAAAACGTTCAAGTACTCATAACTATTGTACGATAAGATGTTCCTCGTATTTTTTTTTACTGTTAACTAACCACCAGATCGGGTTTCCCCGAGTAAGAGAAGGCTTTCTTCTCTCTGGCATTTGTTCCCCATAATTTAAGCAAGGGATGTGGAGGGCGGGTTAAGGTACTATGGATATCCGGTAAACACCAGGGAGTCCTAACTAACGCACCTCTCACTCTATCACTCAACCCTTAACCCATAACTCAAACTGAACCTCAATATTCTCCTAAGTTCGGTAATTCTTATCTTCAGAGCGTAAATAAGCTCTGATACCACTTTTTGTAACACCCTATCTTGATCCAAACGTTGTTATCGTAAACTTATCACCATATATACAAACGTTGCAGCGGATTCAATTACATTCCAGGACGTTGCCACGGTCTGACTAACAGAATACACCGAACATTAGTACTTACAAGTCTTAACCAAATACATATCATTCTTACAATCCCCTCACATCCAATACAACTTACTAACTCAATTTACCATACGAGAGTGCATGCACAACTCGTAGGCCACACTTAACCCGTAACACGTCCACCCCATCTTACTTTCATGACGGTCGCCTTCTGACGTTCACCTGCGTAGTAAAAACAGCCCCCAAAGGGGGTCAGCAAAATTGCTGGTACAATCCTCTCATGGCCCCCAAGCTAACGTGGCTACGACGACTAATTGTCGATACCATGGAGGTTGATTAGATGCACAACATAATAGAAAGTGCAATAAACAACAAGCCAAATATGAACAATCAAAGTTCACACACCATGAACAACTTAAATACGTTCCCTTAATTAATGAGTCAATTATTTAACTCCTCAAATTATGTTTCCTCTTATTCTCAATCCTACCTTATCTTACCTATATCTTAGTCCTTATCTTAGTCTTAGAAAACAAACCATTCTTTAAATAGAAATGGATGTAGCTTATCTCAGTCTTAGAATACAAACCACTCTTTAAATAGAAATGGTAGTATCTTATCTCAAACCTTATCTTAATCTTAGAATACAAACCCTAGCCAATGAGCTATTAACTCCATTGGTTGAACAAACAACTCATCTTAAAATTTAGGATTTAGGTGATCCTACCGCACCATCTTAATGCCACCTACCTTGGACTGGATGTCCAATGTAGCTGAGCCGGCAACCGGCCCTAGGCAACAAGTCCAAAGACAAGTCCTTAAGCGGATGTCGGATCTGCTTTAGATACCGACCCCCTTTCCTTAACATGCATGACCGGAGTCAGTCCCGGGTTCCTCACTCCCCCCAAGTACCAGTTAGTAGAAGTCTCAAGACAATGTTTGTTGGTTAAACCTCTTTCGGTTTTTAACAAACTAATATTAGGGAGTGTTCCTTAGTCTCACTCGATTCCTTACTAAATGTTAGTTAGTAGGTTCTCACGGTAAGTTGTGTTAGTTTTCAAACATCACACAACAATACAATAAACATAATGTTCCGGTTGCATGCTTTATCTTGTTTAGTGAGCACACGAAAACAAATAGCACACAAGCCGAGGGACACCTCGTTAGCAAGGTCACAAGAAGACTGTACCGTTCACCGTTGGTCGTTCGGTCGCTTACTCTCCTCCGGAGTCCAAATTCACAAATCCTAGAACATTCAATCAGTTTTAGGTCATTAGTTAGTTAACCCATCCCAACGAACGTAACTTACTCTACTACTAATGTTTACCCACTAATAATCACTAAGTCCTTATAGCTTTAACTTAAGCTCCTTAGTAAATCCTTCCTCATTATCTCTTATACTTATTCACCCATTTAGTTGCCAGTAATACCCACCAAACATGTCCTTAATTACCTTATAACATCAACACTTATCAATCCTCGTCATTACCTAACATTTTCCAAGCTTATACACCATTTTTAGAGTGGTCCGGGACTTGGTCCTTACCTTAAGTCCCGGACCAACACTTGGTTAAACTCTCGGCTGATTTTATGTTGTGGTCCGGGACTTTGTATGGAACCTAAGTCCCGGACCAATACAAGCTAAAACTCTCGGGGGTAAATTAAGGGGTGGTCCGGGACTTCATACAAGGCTTATGTCCCGGACCAGGGTGCTGGATGAACTCTCGGCTCTAATTTAGGCATGGTCCGGGACTTTACCCAGGACCTAGGTCCTGGATCCGCTGCAGGTTTTAACCATTTTGTATTTTTCTAAGTGTGATTGCACTTGTACTCTTCATCAATGCTTTACCCAAAGTCCAAATAAGATCTTAGAAATATTCTAACCCCAAATTAACATCTTAAACTTGCCTAATTCCTCATCTAAACTTGTTACCCAATTTCTCACATAATCTCTTAACACTTGTTATATTTTCCTTAGGTTTTTAAGTGGTATATCATACCTACAACTCAAACTAACCAAACTATCATCTCACAAGCAACACCACCACTCCTAAGCATTATTTCTCCACAGTACTTCCCTTTCATAAACTCCTTCTATTTTCCCCAAGCTTATACTTGGATTCTCACAAGACATTTTTCATCCTTTGTTTACTCAATTAACTCACCATTCTCATAATCATACCCTCTTATACATTCTTAGTCTCTTTCCTTGACAATCTACAACATTCTCTTGTAATTCTCACTTCCATCACCCAAGTCCACTCATTACCATCCAACTAGAACCTTATTAATCCACTACTAGCATCCTCACCACTTACACAAGCTACCAAGATCTCTTATTGTTATATTCTCAAGTTCATTCCTAAATCACCTCAAAACATTATACATCATTTCCTCCAGATTCTTGCTGAAGTCTTAACATTCCTCATACCATGATTTTGGTGTGTTCAATACACCCACCAATCCTCTAATTCCTCCTAGGTCATTCTCATCCTCAAGAACTCCTTAGTTAACTCATTTCCACTCAAATTCCTTTTAATGATCCCAAGTAAATCCTAGGTCATATTAAATCATAACCATCACTTAAACACTTGTTTTCTACTCAAATTTCGCCATAGCTCCTATAGTATATTATCATGCCCAAATGCATTGTTTTCCTCATTCAACCATCTCACACACATCAAGTTCTTTCTCATCAAATTTTCTCACCCAAATCAACTCATTCTCAACAAACTCAATATAATGCAATAATCTTAAATTGCATAGCACTAAGGCTCTTAAATAACATGGCTCTTAGGCCCTTAAATGACATGGCTCTTAGGCCCTTAAATGACATGAATTTATACACTGAATTTCCCACTTATAAAAGCTTTCAACCTGCAAGTACACCCATCAATCTCATAGTAGTTATAATGCTCTTAAAATCCATCTTAAACTTATCTTACTAACTCATTCCCATTGGCTCCTTAGTCACAAGTTCACAAGCTTGTTTAAATTCTTTTTCCTAGGTTATATAACCCATTACATAATGTAAGCTTTAAGCTACTTTAGTACTTATCTAAATCTCATTCCTTAAAACCATAAAACACCTCACGGTAAGTTATTTACCTTGTTTTCTCAAGTTCCTCTTAACTTTCTCCTTAGGCTTTTCCCTTGGACAATCTCGGCCACCAACTTAGTTTCTCCTGCCCATGTTCTAATCAATATTCATTGCCTCTCATGAGTGCTAAATCATACACTAACCGTAAGGAATCATTCCTAGGTTAAAAAATGTATTTTAAGACATAAAAGTGGATAATTACCTTTGAAGTCACAAAGTAGACTTGGGCAATGAATGAAAGAGGACCTCCACTAGTCCTTGGTGATTAAAACAAGCTAGAACAAGGCATACAAACAAGGCTCAATGAGTGGTAATTTTCGGCCATGTAAGAAAGTGGTGGAAAGATGATTTTTCTTACATTTTTCTTACGTTGAATGAATGGAGAACCAAATGGGCTCTTCAAACTTAATTTTCCTCCATAAATGGAGTTTTCCCATGGCTCCAAAATGAAGCTTTCCAAATTTTGAAAAGATAGAAAGCTAGAGCTTGAGCTAACTAAGAATAATATGTGTTTAGTTTTTGATTTGGAGCTATAATGGAGATTTGGTGGGCAAGGCAAGGTGAGGCAACAATGGAGGCTGCTCTTACATGAATGGAGAAGAGAGGAGGCAGGAAAAACGATGGGAAGAAGAGAAATGAAGAGAGAGAAGAAGAAAGATAGCTTATAAGAAGATATTTTGTTTTAAAAAAGCAAATAGTAACTTTTCTTATTTCCCTCTTCTTTTCTTAAGTTGGATGACTCATGTGGTGACTCACCACTCTCTAAAATCGGCACCCTTGTTAAATAAGGGCATTTTGTCCTTTGTTGACCAATTAACTAAACTAAGTTGACTAAAGACTAAACTAGGCACTATTTGGCACTATTCACAAATTAGAGCACAAATTTGTGAAATTTTTGGTTTCCCATTGATTTAGGCCTCCTAATGTGATACTAATTAGTACACATGTTGATTAAGATGTAATCATAGGCACTTAGCCACTCAAAACTCATTTCTAAGACAATTTCTCAAAAAGGTGCTTTAAGAAGTCTTAAAGCACATTTTGTGTTTAAGCTTGTTTTTGAGCTTTGTTTTCTTTTATAATTGATTTAACATGTCCATTAGCATGTTAATAAAGTCTTATAATGATATTTGGGTGCTAATCAAAGTCACTCCAAGCTTAGAGCACATTTTTGCCTAAATTGCCCTTAAGGCATTTTCTTGTGTTTTCCTTGGTTTAAATTGTCTACCAATCTTTCTAAGGCATATTTTAGCCTTAATAAATAATAAATTGATGTTTACTTAGCATAATTAGGTTTGGGGTATTTCACCTATCAATTCTACAACCCTGACAACCTCCCCGAGGTGTCCATAACATACCATCCTTCCACATTCCACATCTAATGATTCATTTCGTATCTAAGCGATACCATATGTAATCACTCTACAAGAAAATATAAATATATATGTCACAAGTAGCATAAGAAAGGTACTGCACACATGAGTGTATATACATCATTCAAATAGGTATCTCGTAAGATACTTACATACAAGTGCACATCACACATAAACAAACCAACAACGTACGCCCCGCGTACCACCAATTCACTGTATGCCATGCATACGAAACAAACAAATAAACAAACCTCGTATGCCCGCATACCACAAACAACTGTATGCCCCGCATACGAACAACAAAACTTAGTGCACACACGTGCACAACCAAGAGGCTCTACCCCCTTAAAAAGGGTTACACCCCAGTACCCCACAAGTATACAAAAGCCGCTCAACAAGGAGCGCTGGATACTTGGCTCTCGTAGAGTTCTCCAACTCGTGGATTATCCTCATATCAGAGAGACGAGTACGACTCTAGCCCTTCCGGGCTCCACAATACATAAAGGGTGAGGCACTAATCTGTTGTGCTCTCTCCCGAATTTGTTCTAATGGGCCCACTCGCTCCGTACTGAGGTGCAGACCCATGAACATAGGCTCGGTTTGCCTCTTTCCATTACTGTGTATCCTTTGGTTTGGATCACTAGCGTACATGCGTGTGTCTTCTCTCACTGATATTCAGCTTGAGGTGTAATATGACATTGACTATTGTTAGTACTTAGTGCTCTTTGCACTTGTCTTTGTAATATTAAGACGTACCAGCCTACATGTCCATGGAGATAAAGCCTGTCATCCGTGTCTCCTGGTGGTTTTGTTCCGAAGTAACACACTGTTATAGTTCTTTGATACACACTCGTGTTGATATCCATTACATCTTCCCGTATTCCCACTAGATTAATAACTGCACAAGTGCAATACCAAAACACTCAGTCCTATAGAGTGCAGAGGCGTAAACTTTCAGCAGCTAATATCTAATGAGTCAAACAGATAAGATGAGCGAATTATCATGTGAGTGGTACATTTCCAAGTCTGTTGTTCCTTGCTTAAGGTATCTGCTAGTATATTAGCTTTGTTTCTCATCATTGCGTAGTCACGCGTTTATGTCCACATCATCAGGTAGATTTCCTCTGGATTGCAAGAATTTACTCGATCCTTATGAGGATTCTACATATTAGTCATCCATAATGGGTTTTCATGTTTCTTTCCTTCGGTTTTACGTCCTTGAACGGTTCCCTTGTCTTCACTGTATACTGTCTACTGCTCTCTGTTGAAGGTTCTCGGTTCCTCTAGCCCGTTGGTTTAATTGCGGCTCTTCTCGTCCATCTTCGAGGTAATCTGCATCATTGTCCCTAGTACGGAGTTGACTACTTCTCGTGTTCCTAACACTACTTGTCTACATACATGGGGTACCGTACTGATACATTACTACTTACCCGACTAACTCATAAAAAAGTTTGTTAGGCCCACATGCTCCTATCGGAGTGCGGTCATCCCATGTCTCGTTTAGTAAACTGGTATTGTCTATCACACGGGTATTGTGAAGTATTCTGTTGTCAATCTCCCATTGATGGATATCCTTTTAGTTGTTTATTAGTTCATGTTATCAGTTA
Organism: Limonium bicolor; assembly: GCA_023374045.1. Lineage (NCBI taxonomy): Eukaryota > Viridiplantae > Streptophyta > Magnoliopsida > Caryophyllales > Plumbaginaceae > Limonium > Limonium bicolor. Next base: position 428,077,634 of record CM041777.1, on the reverse strand, counting down.
TCCTGTTGTAAGTGCTATTGCCCTAGTGGCATCAGTGGTAATTCGTGCTATAAGCCGACGTTATTCAGCTCGGTGTAAGTAAAATGTGCTATATTTAGCAAAATTGGTTCTCCTATCTCGATCTCATTGAGTGCACACATATTCCTTTCCTCCCTGTTTATCATGATCACATCTCATCCATAGTTCATATTTGTTCCCTCATCCGTTTAATTGGATGTATTGCAGATTGCATAATAGCTTGAGCAACTATGCTCTTCACTTCCCAACCATCCTCAGTGACGGTGGTGCATCTACAAAGAGTATGCTTGTCCATAAGGACTATACATTCATCACTAATAGTGATTAGCATTAAATGCGGGTATACACTGATGGTATTTGGCTAATAAGCCCTGTCTGAAAATTCTCGAACAATTAAACTGGTATGGTTTACAATTACAGTGGCTGTGTAATTTCTTTAGTTACACTGGTTGGATTAACGGTCTTCCCGAGGTTTCACAGATTTCTAATCTTAAGGTTTGTATGAAAAGTTGATATGAAAATTGGTATTAAAATTTTTTTATATAATAAGAGATTAGAATTAGTAGTAGTTGCAGTTGCTACACTTGCTGTAGCAAGTGCGCAAGGCAGATGGAAATTTCAGTGGTTTACTTGTCATAGCGTTTGCAATAGCAAGTGCGCCATGCAGGTGGAAAAATTGGTTCAGTAATTACCGGTCTCATTGACTCTGCGTCGTTGAGTATGGCTACATAATAATGTAAGCATTAACATTCTGTTCATATATATATATAATCCGTCAAGGTTCCAAGGTTACTCGCATCGAGTCCACACAACTAGTCTCAAAAGTCATACACAAAAGGGCGAGTGGTCAATGACACACTCCCACATATTTACAACATATCTCTGTCTAACATCCAAGGTAAGTACATAACAAGGTAAGCAAAAGTCTTCCACCAGCGGTCTCATGGAGTTCAGGGTACTCATGCCCTATCTACTCCCTTGCCTCTCTGGGCTCCAGCATCAGTAGATGTCTGGCCATCCTGACCGCATCGTGGTACTCCAGATCCTCCAACTGAGGTCTTCTGAGTATTCCTTGGTGGCCTGTAGTTACGGCTCTCAGGGTTCATCCAACATTAGAACTCCCGGTGGCCTTCTTTCTTGCATCACCGACACTCGACTTTGCGGCCACTGCAGTCGACCCCAGGATGGTCCTTCCCACAACGCTTGCAATAGAAATGGCGCTGGGGCTGTCCGGTGCCCAATGGTAGCATTTAGTTTAAGTTAAAATCTGATGATATAAAGGTTAAGGTTACAATTGAATTTAAGAGGTAGGCGTTCTCACCCTTAGGAGGCGCAGATCTCAGAGGCTGAGCATCTATAGCTGGGCCGGTCAACCGAAGGACGGGCTCTTTCCTCTTTGCTCCCTGGTGACCCTGCTGCCCTTTCTTTTGAAAGAATTTCCTGTTTAAGGTTCCGGGTCAGCATTCATAAGGTATTGGAAATATGGTAAGTAGTTTAGAATGGGATAAGTCCTTACTTTCCCTTCTTCTGGCTATCGCCTAGAGATGCTCCTCCACCCTCAGACTCTCCCTCAGGGTTCTTTCTCTTCTTTGCCCCGAGAGTCTCTTCCCGAGTCTGGAGCATTAGCTCCGTCCTCGAGGTAGTGTCATAACACTCCTGGAATCTCATTCGTAAGTTCTCGCAAATTTAATCGGTAAAGTACTAAGTAAAGAATTTATGGCTTTCATGATAATACCTGGATAGTAGGATAGAGGGTAGCACCCGTCGCCATCTGGATGCGAAACAACAATCCCGCCGGAACTTCTCGACCTTCACGGTCTCTGAGTAATCCACACCGGAGATGAACTCCAGCAGACCAATGAATCGAGCATAGTACTCATCCATGGTCAGACCTCCCTAGGATAATGTCTCGAACTCACGGCGCTTCTTCTGCTTGAGATGTGCCGGGTAGTACTTCTCCCTCAGCAACTCGACAAAGACAGCCCACGAAAAGTCGGGCATAGCCAGGTGATGGTCCTTGACCAACCTCCACCAAGTGCTGGCTGCATCCTTCAGATGGAAAGCAGCAATGATGACCTTCTTGTCGGCAGGTACTTGCAAAGCTTCATAGGCCTTCTCATATTCAACTATAAAATGCTCCAAGGCTACGGGGTCTGGCTCCCCAGAATATGTAGGTGGTCGGGTCTCGGAAACTGACTTCAGCCAGTTTGTTTCCCTGGGCAGTGGCGGGTGGGCTGGTGTCCCTCCAATCTGAGTACCAAGCTGTGCGAGAACGGCAGCAATCGTCTCTGCAACTCTTGGAATCACGGGGTCACCGCCTCCACCTCTTCCAGTACCATGCCCTCTAGTTCCCTCAGACATCTGTAGTACAGTATGCCACATAAATACTCGGTAATTTACCGTACACAACCAGTAGATATTGAATTGCCTTAACGGTTAGCATATCACGCAATTTGCGTTACTAAACACTATATTCTTTAAGACGAGTCGTCTCGTACCTCACAAACGTTTCCCATGATTTCCCAAGTCCTAAGCTCACTGTCTTAACCTATTTTCTCGTCATCAGAGCGGTACTCCGCTCTGATACCACTTTTGTAACACCCCTCTCCTTAAACACGTAATAATCTCTCTCGTAGCAATAAATAAAACGTCTTACAGTGGAAGAAACGATAACAACAATAATACTCACTCGGGTGTCACCGGCCATTACTCGCCCATACGAGTAACGAAGCCAAACTATATCCAACAACCAACATAAAAAGACTGATAACCGCTGTGATAACGAGATAACTTCTTATACATCATACTAAGTCCATACACCATAAACGTCGACAAGCGAGTGTCTACCCAATCCCGAATACACATAACCGTATCATAATACAATCCACCATCTAAATTGTTATACAAACAAACTCCACGTGCGGTAATTAAAGTAAACTCTAACTACCCTATTCCCGCACTTCGGCTTCGACAATAATCAACAACCTGCACAATGAGTGTAGTATCAGCGATAAACGCTGAGTATGCCGGGCCTGGACCCTAATGGTCACTTAGTCATTTTAACCATCTTATTATTAGATTGGTTTCATGCTTTACCATTTTACAGTTATAATCATTACTGTAATATACATGCATAAATTCATAATCATCCATCCAATTCAAACAGTAATAAACATCTATCCATCCAACCAATTCAACAGTCATAGAATATCACAAACAACAATTGTATATCGAACATATCGAATAATAATACTGAATAAACGCCATAGCGAACACCATCCTTTGCTAATTTAATTTGGCCTTTAAGGCCCCATCCATCCAAACCATGTTAATTAAATACCAGTTGGGTGTCATGTTTGGACAACCCGATAACCTCACCATGGACAGTAGTCCTCCCGTACACACAAAAGTGCTCATTTCGCCAGAGGTCCGGAGGCCCCTGACTATTCACTTTGCCTTGTAAGGCGTCCATATAAAGGCTGTAGCCACCTGACCCACGATCCAAATAGGGCTCGTTGGGTATAAACCTGGAGCGGAACCCGATCGGGAACCCCTTAGTGATCACAAATGCGCAACCAGGTAGTTCGTAAACTACACTGGATTCCTCACCTCAACTCACACCATCTCTCTCTCATAATGTTTAAGATATGCTCTTAGTCTTATGGAGAATAAAATTTATTAATTAGCTGCCCAATGGGTCTCACGCATACCTAGAAGTAATCAAGGTTATATTCATGTTCTAGATCCATGCTCTAGAGATCGACAATGTCGTGACTCGTTCCTAAGTGTTTTACTTAGGTTTCCATATAATTAATATTAATACTATGGTATTATATCAAGTAACCGTCATGTCATCACATTAAACGTATATGTATGTTTATATAAGTCGATCTATAGTCGACATAGTGTTAGTCTCGTAGGACGCTCGTGCATAAATAATTAATGCAGTAACACATAATCACATACACGTATCCAAAACACATAACACACAAGTGATAAAAACCAAATCCGAGCCCAAGGAATTCCTTAGGACAACCCGGATCAAACCCCTTTACATACCGTACACCTTAGACCAAGGATGCACAGTGTAGACCACTAGCTCGTCAAGCGCCTTCGTCTGAAGTATGATCTAAACGGTAATAAACTATAAGTCAGTCTCCATGACTAACTAAATCCGGTATTTCCGAATAACAAGTAACCCCGACAGTTCATCCCCGGATTTCTACAGTTAATTGTTACGGGTTTCTATAAACTGGTCGGCTTGTTACTAAAACTAGTATGTCGAAATGTTTCGACTGTTAAGTTTATTTCGTTATATTTCTTTAATCTTATCCATCATTTAATTTAGGTATATAACCTATACTTGCATGTATGAGTGCATTACGTATTATATTGTATTATTTTTTCACCATCTATTATAATACATTGTGTTATATTATCCATTATCTTTAGCAAATTATATTTGCATTCAAAACTTATAACTTATAGTTTGTAACTATTTTTATGTAATAACCACCTCCATTATATTATATGGTTTCCAACCATAATATATATTCATCCTTATATACATTATTCTAGTATATGTATATATTTACCATATAGGTAAGTTCCATGAGTTATAAAACTCTTATATTATATGTTACATTTTATCATCTTATATTAGATGATTATTCCCATTAGTTGTAATATATTATACAACTTGTATTAAGATTATTATCCTAATATTATGTAACATTTTATGTTGTATAATTACAACTCCTAAGGTTTATTCAATATATATACCTTAGTTTATAAATCTTATTTATTTATAGTTTGTCACATTATTTAATGTGAATATCCTTACTTATATTAATTCCATTAAACCCCCTTATACCATATAGTTGTTATAACATTTATAACATTGTAGACCATAGTCTAAAATTCATTTATCCAACCTTTATAATTCGGTACAGCACTAAACTTTTCTTTAATTTCATTTTGACCCCATAACATTATGTAATGTTATACCATATACTAATATCATATAATATGATATTTTTATTTCCTTTAAACTTATAACCTATAGTTTTTATATAAAACTATTAATATTGCCGCATGGGCATATACATTTATACCTTATTCTTTCTCATATCCCATAGTTTCCTTTATTTACAAATTCACCCCACTATTTATACCATGTTATATATATCTTATAATATAACATTTTTAACTTATAAAATAGTATAACCTATGGTTTTATGTTTATAAAATTTCCGAACAGACCTTGTCTGATTACAATTTAATTTCCAACCCCTTTAACTTTTCAAAGTTATAATTTGACCCCTTATATAATGTTATGTAATATATATCATATATTTTAGCATTTTAAACCTTAATACAAATATAACCTATGGTTATATAGTAATATAAATTGCGAACAGACCCATATGTTGTTCTAAATTATTTTTCAACCCTTCCACTTTCTATAATTGCCATTTGGACCAATTTATAACATATAGTTTTTATAATATCATTAAAACTATATATTATACATGTATCTTACTAAATACTCTTATATAATTCTAAAAATCACTAAATTTCACCTAAGGGTTATAATTACCCTTACTAACCATATACTTTCGGTATATTACATTTCCACCCCATCTTTTATTCCAAAGTGTCATAATGACATAATAACTATATATTATACATGTATAGTTTATTTTAATTCCAAAAGCAACCAAATAAATTCCTTAAAATTCCTAATACCCCATGGGTGTTTATAATACCATTTTACACCCTTTATTTTCAGTAATAACATATTTACCACATAAATTATAAAATTTTTACAATTAAATACTTATCTTATTATAAAACATTAAATAAGTTATTTAACTTATCTAATTTGGTCAAAACCTACCATATGGTCAAGGTTGACCTTCTTAATATTGCCTTGACCATTAATTTCCATATATTACAGTTTGTACCCCTATCTTTTCAGAAATTACCATTTAACCCCAATACTTTATAAAATCTTATAATTTTTATTTAAACTCATTTAAACCTCTAATTTTCGTCTTTATAAGTATATAGCCCCCAAATTTAAATTAATTACACTTTATACCCCAATTCCTTGCGGTAATATATTTTAATTACCTACACCTAATTAAAACCTTATAAATACATAAATAAAATGGCCTAAAGTACATGGCCTTATTACAAACATTAGCTTATAAAATAAATTACACATTGGAATACCCCTAAATTAATTTAAATTAATTTAGGGGATTTCTTTTATTAAATTTTAAATAATACTATTAAATATTAAATTATTATATGGAAATATGAAAATTATTTAGGGGATTACTCCTATTTAACCCAAAGAATACAATAAAATATTAATTTATTATATATATAGTATATGATTTATTTAATATGATATTTATAAGTCAATAAATCTTGGAAAATTTTATAAACACTCCAAGTATATTATAAAGATTTTAGAAAGAGATGCAACATTGTTTTGAAACATAAAAGTCAATATAAAATTCTAGAACCCTTAAAGCCTTTTAAGCCTTGCTAGGGTTGACTTTTTTAGAATGGTCAAACCAGCCCATGAAACCTATACCAATAAATAGGTTATGGAAAACCATGAAGATAGATAAAAAGAACGTCAAAAACGGATCATCCTAGCCAAAGTTATGATCAAATGAAGTTTAGAGCAAAATTTTGAAAAAAAGCTGATGTGGCAAGGTTTGCTGACTCATCGCACGCCTCGGGATACGCGCCCAGTACTTAGTCGTTTCTATCTTCTAGATTTCCGGTAACAGAAACCAGTTTTTGCCCTAACTTGTGACCTTCATAACTTTCTCATCTTTTGGAATTTTTGAGTGTCTCTTCTTTGTTGTCTTCTCCTACACTTTCTCTAAACAACCATAACTCACACTAAACCTAGTTCGTCCTAAATCAAGTGGAAATTTGATCCAAAGTAGCCACCCTGCAAAACCGAAACTGCAGTTTCCAGTTTTCCTTCGATTTCAGCCAATTCCCAACCGTTTGGAAGAACGAGGTGTCTAAAGTTTCGGATTCATCACAACATAAAATCATAGTTTTCTTTCCAGAAAACGCAAGCGTTGCAAAGTAGGCTACTCAATCGGGTTGTAAAGGGGGCGTTTTTCCATAATCTGATTTCGAATCCTTTCGATTCGAGCAATTTCGGTTACTATTGGGGAATCACTTATTCGAGTTATTTATTGTTCTTCACATACCAGGTACGATTTCTCGTACTCCAATACTTTTGTTGATTGACTTATGAGACGTTTTTGAAAAATGCTAACTGAGTTTAAGAGGAATTTCTAAAAGGAAATGGTTGTGTGACTAACTCAGCTTGTGTGACTAACTCACTTGGGTATTGGTTCCTTCTATTTGGTTGTTCCGTTAGACATTGACTGCTTAGGGTTTACTCTTCTGCACTCTGTAGGACTGAGTGTTTTGGTATTGCTCTGGGTAGTTAGTGATCTGGTGGGATTTTGGAAAAGGTCCATTTTGGTAAATTCTTCTTTTGACTCTGGATATAGTTTCATCCATGAGCTGGTTCTTGAAGTTTCGACGTGCGCGTGTCTTCAGTGGTAACAGTGAGGGGCTGTATATCCCCTGTCCCAAAAGGGACGTGGTAGACAGTGAGGGGTTGTATATCCCCTGTCCCAAAAGGGACATCGTAGACAGTGAGGGGCTGTATATCCCCTGTCCTAAAAGGACGTACTTGGCGGTGGGGGCCATCTCTCCCAGTTGAATTATTCCACTCTTGATTTATTGGTTCTTGGATCTATCTTATCATTCCTAGTCCTTGTGACTATCTGAGTCTTTCTACTCCTAACGGGAATTGGGTTTAACTAAGGCATTGGATGTTCACTAACACATGGTGTGGTTTTGTTTCACTAACTTTACCTTTCTGTCATTTATCTTTACTCTTAACTTGTTATCTGGATTTGGTGATTTGTGTAATGCCTTGTTTCTCTGTGTGGTTTAAGTGAATGTTTTCAAGCTATTATTTATTTAAGAGTTGTATTATAAGTTTGTTTTGGAGGATCGTACCAGTTCCATTCCAGGGAACTGACCCACCCCTCTCGGGGTGGGCTGCTTGGTTTTATCTTGCAGGTACGAGTTATTTTACAGGTGGCCATGAAGAGAACGAGTGATTGGGATGGGATTAGGTTTTGAGAGTTTATGTGTTTTATTACTGTTTTACTTTTGTTAAGTTTTCTCGAGGTTCAGGCCGTGACAATTGTAATCTTTAAGTTTTAATTGGTGAAGTTTGGTGCCGGGTGTTTGGAACCCGATAGTCTGTACGCCTTTAGTATTTTACTTCCACTATAAATATGTTAAATAGGGGCGTTACAGAAATTGGTATCAGAGCGTAGTTACGCTCTGAACCCGAGAAGACAAGCCGAGTGAAACACTTAGATTATAGGTGCACTTAAAACTGGGGAACTGGGGTAGAATTAGGAAGTGAGAATTCCAGAAAGGTGTGTGACCCTTACCCCATATTTAGTTTACCATTTACTTTACGTACCTACGAACCGTCCTTAGGACGTTATAAATATTTCATATATTACTACATAGATATTTAGACTCAACAATACGCCTTCTGAGTAACAAAACCGTAATACCAGCTAGATGTCTCGAAGAGGAGGAAGAGGAGGAGCTGGTCCCTCAGGAGGCTATGGACCCGACGCTGTCACCCCATAGGTCATAGCGCAGATTGTGACAGCTGCATTAGCTCAGCAGCAGGCTCAGATCCCACAGCCACCACTGCCACCACCTAATGGTCCCCAGGAGTTGAACTGGCTGAAGGCAGTCTACAACCTTCGTCCCCCAGTCTACGAAGGCCAGCCAGAACCGAATACTTTAGAGAGATACATCGACGAGATGCAGAAGGCCTTCACCTCTCTGCACGTTCCAGCAGGTCGCCAGGTGGACATAGCAGCCTACTTTCTCCAAGGACCCATGCATCGATGGTGGCAGACCGCCAGAGCTGAGCTGACTGCCCAGGCGGACTTCGGCTTCCCAGCCTTCTTAGTGGCCTTGAGAGCCAAGTTCTATCCATCCTACCTGCAGAAGAGGATGAGGAGTGAGTTCGAGCAGCTGAAGCAAGGGAGTTCCTCTATTGCTGAATATTATAATAAATTTGTGGAGCTGCTCGCTGTTATTGGAGAGGGAGCTTACGCTCCGAGGTATCTGGTGGATAAATTCCACACCGGCTTGAACTTCAGGATCATGACTATGATCGGTTCCACCAGAGGGATGACCCTACAGGTATGGAACATGATTTAGAATTTCTTATACGCAAAGTTTCCCCACTAACATATATTGTCACCACAGGAGCTAGCGGATGACACAAATGACTGCGAGACCACCATTGCCTACCAGGACTCTGTGCTAGGCAAGAGGAAGGGGGATGGAGAAAGAGGAAATGGAGGGAACTTTTCCTAGAATTATGAGAGGAAGGGAAAGTTCTACAAGGGTAAGAACGAGTAGGGCATGGTCCCCTCATATACTAATGCTGAGCCACTCCGCTCCCAGCCATTTAAGGGTGAGATAAATTAGAAACTCCAAAGTGGTTACATCTTGTTATCACAATTACTAACCTTGAGACTGAAACAGGGAACCAACTTGCGAGAAAGTTCTTCTGCAAGTGGTGCAAGAAGGACCACCCAGGCAAGGATTGTAAGGGAAACCTGGTGGACTGCAACCACTGCGGTAAGAAGGGGCACAGATCGTTCGAATGCTTCCTGAACCCGGATTGCAGGAACTACAAGGCACGCACCGGGAACCCTACTAGAGCCCCAGTTGCTACTACTACTGGAGGAGGTCGAGGTGGCACAGGAGGTGCTGGACCATCTACCAGCCGCCCTGCCCAGAGCCATCCGTAGAGGCCGAGACAGAACTACCCCCAGAGGCTGGGCAAGGCACCGGTCCTTAACATGGTGGACCACGTCGAGGCAGCAAGTGATGACCCGAGTTCACCTGGTGAGGACTATTTTCCTCATGAAGAGGCTTAGACCCTTACTTTATTTACATTCAGTTGTCTAGTTTTTCGTTGTCAATGTAAAAGGGATGAACTATAAACCCTTCATTTTGTTTCGTTTTTGTAACACCCCAACCGTTAACCTCGTCATTTCCTCTTAAACCGTTACTAATTACTCCTACTCACGCACGGAACTCTAATTACAAAGGGGGTGAAACAACGCCGTTAGCCACCCATGTGGCTAACCAGGCCTTTCTTACATACCGTAACGGTCTGATGAACTGGAACAACCGAGTACTTCATACAAATACAATACTCAATTCATTCCTTTACTATACCGAGTCTACAATATACGGATGCCGATAACATACTCGGACTTACACCTCAGTCAAATGCATAAGTAATTATAATCTAAACTACCTATGCTACTCAGCAGTCCCCGTCCTACTCTCTCGAACGGTGGTCAGCTTCAAGTACCTGCACACTAAAAACATTCCCCCTAGGGGGTCAGCTTACGCTGAATATGAATTTCGCATATACCGCGTGCTAACCGCGGTACGCCGACTACTTTTGGTCGAGAGCATGGAGATTCATTTTAATTCAATCATCATGCAAATAGTAATACATTATATATGTACACTAAACAAAGATTCGACAATCAATCATGGGATACAATCCCTAACTAACATGACAAGATTGTTAGTTGTATCAATACTCTTAGGCCTTGAGGTTATACCTCACTGTGCCTTGGTTACTCATTCTACAACTCACCCACTCTCTCGGGTTACTCATACTTTTACTCACCCGTTCTCTCGGGTTACTTATTCTTATACTTACCCATTCTCTCGGGTTACTCATACACATACTCACCCCTTTCTCTCGGGTTATTTATACTCATTATCTCACCCACACTCTTGGGTTATTCATACTCAAGCTCTTGTAGATTCTTGAGACACTACAGGTCTCCTACGTCACGCTTGTTACTCTTATTACATACTTAAGCCAAAACTCATGGCCCTCATGCATAGTCTTACTTCCCCGGTTTCGACCCAACTCTGGGTCTAGCATGGTGGGAAGGTTCAACTAGCTCCCGGAACTCTCTCTTAGTTCCTATCTCTTTTTACATAGGTCCGACTACTCTCGGACTACTCACATTCCCATACACTCCTCTCTCGGAGTTATATAATATTATGTATATTAGTCTAGAAGCATCACTCTTGGTGTTTCTAATGACTTTGGGAACTTTACTTAGATTCGGGTAATCTTAGGTTTAAGGGTTACCCTTACATTCATATACTTATACTTTCGGTTATTTTCTTATACCGGGTAAAATCCTCATATAGGAGGTCGACCATGTCTCAAGGGAGTCACATAGTCCCTTAGGTCTCTTTTACCTTTCTTATAAGTTCACAACATTGTTCTAACTTCAATCCTCTCGATGGAGGTTCATTTATCTCCCCACTCATATTTGTTTCGTGGATTGTTTCATTAAGGGTTTCTAACCATTTTCAGGTATTTGCTCAACCCGTACATCTCCTCACATTCTAGGGAGTTCATATTTACGTTATCGTTATACTTAATCGATAGATTATGTGTGTTTGCATATTTCCATTGTTTATGAGACTACCCGATCAACAGGTTTCTAGTCAATCATTACTCACTATGAGTAGGTCTACGCAATATGTTAGACCACACCGGCATACAAGTATGTTAGATCATACAACATACAACAAGGCATACATAATCAAACAAGGGATTATTTTCATGCTTTAATCTTGATTAAGCCGGCACACGAAACACACAAATCAGAGTAACTCGGTTAGCATACGGGGCATGAGAAAATCATACCTTTCACCGGGGTTAGCTTTACCGTGTGACCTCCCGTTCCTCGGTTCACACTTGTTCCACTGATAACATTTAAGTGTTTTTATTAACATCAAAGCGTTACGGTATGTAAAACTAATACTCCCGTACTTAATCCCACTATCTCGTTTAACTTAGTTTTACTCATGTGTTCTTAAACTCACAACTTCCTCATTCACTTCCCAAACTTGTTTACACTCTTAATGACCTTTAAACATCATTAACCAAGTCATATTTACCTTATATTATCATTACCATTCAATTCCCCATCATTAGAATGCAAGAAAACACATTCTGTTACATTTTTGGCCTGGTCCGGGTTTGTGTCCGGGGTTACAAACCCGGACCAAACACTGGAATCACTTTCTGTCGTATTTTTCATGTGTTCCGGGTTTGTGTCCGGGTTTACAAACCCGGACCATCCCCTGGGATGACCTTCTACCATATTTTTGCTATGTTCCGGGTTTGTGTTCCGATTGCAAACCCGGACAACCCCTGGAACTGTCAAAATTTGCAGTTTTTCACCACTTTTAAACCCCTAAATCACCTCTAATCATTTCCTAATCATTCCATAAGTTTTCCACATGTTTAACCATCATAAAACATGCTCTAAACTTCTTCAAAACATAGGTGTATTCCTTACTAAAGTTCTTGCTCAATCTCCCACATTTTTCATTCTCATTTTCCACAAATGCACACTTGTGCACTTCTAACTTCTCCTCAACACTTTGCATTATGCTCTCTTTCTTTTTGACCATTCCATATCTTCCAAGATAATGCACACCTCATACCAAGTTCCGAAACTCACTCTTAAAGCCTTAAATCTCCTTTGTTTTCTAGAAACTCCTCAAGCATTTAAACAATCTATTTGCTACCGATTTTGCACCAATCTTCTATTATCACAAGCATCCCCAAAGTGGTTTACTAACTCCAATCACTCTTCATACATACCTAGCCACTCCTAGGCTATTCACCACCCAAACCAACACTTAATTCACTTAGATTTCTACACAAATTTTGCCATAGCTTGGCTACTTCTCAAGCATTGTCCAAAACTCTTCTCATCACATTATTCAACCTAAAACTAACCAAACCCATCATGGGTTCTACCAGCACATACAAGTTCACCAATACTCATCAACTCTACAAATACAATACAATGCATAACTCATAAAATGCATAACACTTAATCAAACACTAAATTCACAATGTTTTCTCACTTGCATTATTTTGTACAAGCACATTGCTACCACAACTCAAAGTGGGGTTCATTTATTCATTAACCCTTCCCAAATCCTAAAACATATAGGACCACACTAAGATAAGTTTCTTACCTTAAATGTTCACATATTCCTCCTTTGCTCTCCTTCTTTCTCCTCTCTTGATTTTCGGTCAAATTGGTCAATACCCTTATCAACCTCCAAGTCAATACCGAAATGGGGGTTTAGACACAATTCAATTCACCTAAGCTTATTAATTAAGCTAAGAGGCAAGGAAAGTGCTTAAGGCAAAAATTGAGATTTACCTTGAAACTTTAGGATGGCCTTTTGGTCATGAATCAAAGAATGATCCCCATGAGCTTTTGAAGCTTGAACGTGGCTCATTCAAGGAAAAACAAGGGAAAATTGGGGAGTTACAAACCGGCCACCAAAGAGTAAAGGAAATGATGGAATTTTGTGGTTTTTTCTTACCTTAAACCAACAAGGAGACTCCAAGCTCCAAAAAGATGTGGTTTACTCTTCAAATGCCCAAAACCCATGAAAATGAAACTCCTCCATTTGAAATTCCGAAAAGATAGAATGATAGGGCTTGAGGAGAGGAGTTCAAATATATAATTTATTTCGAATTTGGAGCATAAATGAGACTTGGGCATGAGGTGGAAGTGGAGTTGCCATTGGAGCCCTTTGTTGCAGCTTGAAATCGTCCAAGCAAGAAGGAGGAGGGGAGCATACGGAGGAGAGAGATGAGGGAGTTCAGATGTGAAGAAGGAAATGAGGAAGAGAAGAAAGAAAAGGTAAGTAAGTAACTTTTCACTATTCCCCTTTTTGACTTTTCAACTCTTCTTTTTCTTTGTTAATTAGCTAATAGAGAGGGCTGACTAGTCTAATAAAAACCGGCCCCACACACTATTTAAACTAGAGCATTTTTCGTTTTCTTACAGAAAACGCTCGTTATTTTTACCCGGTTTGGCACTATTCACTCTCCGGCCCCGTTTTTCGGATTTTTCTTGTTTCTTTATTTTTAATGGTTAATAAGCTTCCATTAATACTTATTTATAGTTATTTAATCAACTATAATTTTTTACGGGTCCGTTTGACCACTTAAAGTCACGTTTTCGGGTTTCCTCGCAAAACATGCTTTAAAACTCCGTTAGCGTTTTAATCCATTATTTGGATCCGTTTTCTTCGGGAATCACTCCCGTATTCTAATTAGGCCCAACTAAGCCTTAGGAATCCATCTTGGACCCTAACGAGATCATATATCTCTTATTTTCATTTAATGCGCATTTTAGCGTTTTTCGCGTTTAACGCATTTTCCCTTTTCTTTTGGTTTTATTCTTTTTACCAATACTCCCTAGGCACCATTAGGCCTTTGATAATCATATTAGAGTAATTTAATCACCATTTTTAGATCCGGGGTATTAAAGTTTTGAACCTTTCATTTCCAGTTGTGAACCTTGACTTATTTATTTAATGGCAATTGTTGTTCAGCTTTCGATATTTAATTTCCTATTTTTCCATATACCACACCCAACATCCCTTTTGAAGCCAAACCACACCCACCAGAGAAGTGTGAGGTCTTGAAACCCAGGATGATCGTACTACGAGAGTACCTGACCCCAGTAGTCCAGTATGCATTGATCCTCAAGATCAGGGAGTTAGGTGTGAAGGAAGGAAATTTTTACACCCCTACCTTCAAGAATGGCTCAACCATGAAGGTGAAGATCATGTGCCTCGGTAAGAAGTGGGACCAAACCACCAAGAGCTATGAAGAGGTGGAGGTGCCACCAATCCCGGAGGAACTGCAGACCATCATTAGAGCTGTAGTTAAGGCAGCACAAGAATTGGTGGATGAGCCCGTCCCAGACCTAACCTCTGACGTGTGCATCATCAACTTCTATGAAAAGGAGGGTAAGCTAGGGATGCACCAAGACAAGGACGAATCACCAGAGTCCGTCACTAGAGGAGTTCCAGTAGTGTCCATATCACTTGGAGACGACACGGAGTTCCTATTTGGTGATCAAAGGAGGATGGACCTTGCTACCAAGATCCTCCTGAAGTCGGGTGATGTATTGATCTTTGGTGGGGCAGCTAGACTCATCTACCATGGGGTGAAGAGAATCAAGCCCAACCCAGCCCCCACACCCATCATTAACCAGACCCATATGAAACCGGGCCGTCTGAACCTAACCTTTAGACAGACCTAGCCTTGTACTTTATAGTTTCAGCATTGTAAATTTTAAGTTGCTCATGCAGCTTCAATAAGAATGGGAAATTCTAAGAATTTTATTGCTTCATTGTAGGGGTTGGAAACTCAGGGATCAGGTTGAATGTGTTGAACCAGGCTCAAGCAAAGAGCAATGGAATGGTCATCACATGTATAAACATTAACCCTGAGTAATTACCTTGGAACGTTTACCCAGAATCTTAAAAATCTATCCTATAATTTCAGGCACGTTCCTAGTTAATGGAGTGGAGGCCACAGTCCTGTTTGATTCGGGTGCCTCCCACTCTTTCATATCACAAGCGTTTCATGCTAAGATCGATGCTCCCACAGTAGATATTCATGACTGCTCAGTCTTGCTGCCTTCCAGAGAGCGGATCAAGTGTAGTAAGCCGTGCAAGAATTTGAGCATACACATCAAGGGAGCAGACTTCCTTCTGGATGCCATAGTCTTCCCTGGCATGGGGTTCGACATAATTGTGGGCATGGACACGCTACAGCGGTACCGAGGCAGACTACACTGTGCAGAGCATCGTCTCCTCCTGAAGTCAGCTACAGGGATCACCGTGTCATACCGAATGCAACCCAAATAGCCGACTGTGAAGGTTGTATCGGCTTTATCCCTGATGAAGGAGGTGTCCAAGGGCGCTACCGCCTACTACTGTTATGCCCAGGATCTGAGGACGGATCCAAAATTCCAGAGCGATGTTCCCATAGTGTCGGAGTACCCCGACGTTTTTCCAGAGGAGCTACCAGGACTACCACCACTGAGAGAGGTTGAATTCAATATCGACCTCATACCTGGCACGAGACCGATTGCTAAGGCTCCCTACCTGATGGGCCCTGCAGAGATGGTTGAGTTGAAGAAGCAGTTGCAGGAGCTACTAGATAAGGGTTTCATCAGACCCAGTGTCTCACCTTGGGGTGCTCCAGTGCTATTCATCAAGAAGAAGGACGGGAGCTTGAGACTTTGCATCGACTATAGGGAGCTGAACAATGTCACGATCAAGAACAAGTACCCACTGCCCAGGATCGATGACTTTTTCGACCAGCTGAGGGGAGCTAAGGTGTTCTCCAAGATTGATCTACGTTCCGGATATCATCAGATAGCTGTAGCTGAGTCAGATATAGAGAAGACAGCCTTCCGGACCAGATACGGCCACTACGAGTTCATAGTGATGCCGTTTGGACTGACCAATGCACCCGCGAGATTTATGGATCTGATGCAGAGAGTCTTCCAAGCCCAGTTGGATAAGTCAGTAGTCGTGTTCATAGACGACATATTGGTATTCTCCAAGAGTCGGGAGGAACACGAGCAGCATTTGAGGACAGCCTTAGAGACTCTGAGAGAGAAGAAGTTGTATGCCAAGTTTTGCAAGTGTGAATTCTGGCTGGACAAGGTGTCATTTCTTGGACATGTGATCTCAGCCGAGGGAGTTTCAGTAGACCCAGCTAAGATTGAGGCAGTGAAGAGCTGGCATACACCTCGCACTGTGACGGAGGTGAGGAGTTTCCTTGGGTTGGCTGGCTACTATAGACGCTTTGTGATGGACTTCTCCAGGCTAGCCAAGCCCTTGACCTCCTTGATGAAGAATGACAGCCCATTTGTATGGACAGAGGCTTGTGAGGTCTCCTTTCAGGCGCTGAAGGACGTCGTGACCACAACTCCAGTATTAGTGATCCCTGAGGGGAACGAGGGATACGAGGTGTATTGTGATGCTTCAGGCAGAGGGATTGGTGGGGTACTGATGCAGAATGGCAGAGTGGTAGCATACGCTTCTTGACAGCTGAAGAAGCACGAAGAAAATTACCCCACACATGACCTTGAGCTCCTGGCCATAGTCTTCGCCTTGAAGATCTGGCGACATTACTTGTATGGAGCCATAGTTCGGATTATGATAGACTATTAGAGTCTGAAGTACATTTGGACTCAGAAGGAGCTGAACCTAAGACAGCGACGATGGGTCGAGCTACTGGCTGATTATGACATCAACCTTCAGTACACTGAAGGTAAAGGGAATGACGTAGCAGACGCTTTAAGCAGTAGAGTGTACTCACTCCTAGCTTTGATAGAGACGACCATGATAGCTGAGGAGATATACGCAGCCCAGGATAGTGATGTATACCTGCAGGGCGTCAGGCAGAAGTTAGCAGACGATATGCCTGATGGTATGAAGTATGAGTATGAGATAGACAGCGAGGGACACCTTCGAGTCAGAGGCAGACTCTGCGTTCCTCAGGATGCGACAGAACTTCAGACCAGGATTCTCTTTGAGGCTCATTCCTCTACATTATCAGTACACCCTGGAGCCACCAAGATGTACAAGGATTTGAAGCAGTTATTCTGGTGGAGCGGGATGAAGAGGGATGTAGCAGACTTTGTCTCCCGATGCCTCACCTGTCAGAAGGTGAAGTTTGAGCATCGTCGTCCAGGAGGCCAGATTCAGTCATTACCAGTGCCGTGCTGGAAGTTTGACGATATCAGCATGGACTTTGTGGTCGGTCTTCCTCCAGCTAGAGGCGGACTGAATTCTATTTGGGTGATAGTCGATAGGTTGACCAAGACAGCCAGGTTCATCCCTATCAATGACACATGGAAGGTGCCCAAGCTGGCTAAGGTGTTCACCATAGAGCACATCCGGTACCATGGGGTACCGAAGATGATTGTCTCCGATCGTGACACACGTTTCCTCAGTAGATTTTGGCGTCAGGTGCAGGAGGCGTTTGGTACTCAGCTACGCCTTAGCACAGCCTTTCACCCTCTGACTAATGGGCAGACTAAGAGGACGATTCAGACGCTAGAGGATATGCTACGAGCAGTTGCTCTGGACTATTAAGGGAGTTGGGTGGAGCATCTACATCTAGTGGAGTTCTCTTACAATAACTCCTACCACTCATCTATCGGCATGGCACCATTCCAGGCTCTGTATGGCAGGCCGTGCCGGACCCCCTTATCATGGAGTGACCCTACCGAGGCAGTCCTGATTGGGCCCGAGTATGTTCAGACACTGCAGGATGACGTCAGAGTTATCCAGCAGCACATGAGGGCAGCGCAGTCTAAACAGAAATCCTATGGGGATCAGCGCACCGGAGAGCTCGAGTTTCAGATGGGTGACATGGTTTTCTTACGGGTGTCTCCGATGAGAGGGATATTCAGATTTGGGATGAGGGGGAAACTAAGCCCTAAGTATGTCGGTCCGTACAGGATTACGGAGCGAGTGAGCCTAGTTGCTTACATACTAGAGCTACCAGCGGAGTTGGGGAAGGTACACGATGTGTTTCATGTATCTCAGTTGAAGAAGTATATGCCTGACCCTTCTCACGTACTACAGCCAAAGAGACTAGAGATTGAGCCTACACTGAGGTATGAGGAGACTCCTATTCGGATCTTGGACACGAAGGTCCGAGAAACGAGAGGCAGATCAGTTAAATTAGTGAAAGTTCTTTGGAAGCATCATGGGGTTGAGGAAGCTACTTGGGAGACTGAAGACTTCATGAGAGTGAAGTACCCACATCTATTCACATGATGTTTTCCCTACCCTGCTGTGATTCACATTAGTAGCGGTACGATGGCGTACTTTAGCTCTTTTAAGGGGGATATACTGGCATACTCCTCCTTCGTTATCTCATCTGGATTATGCCTTGTTACATTGTTAGTAGAGGGAGAACAGTATTAGTAGAGTGAGAGGTGTATGTACGTACGTAGTTTTACATTATGGCACGGTAGTATGTCACGTTTGTGTTTGTTTCAGTTTTTGATTCAGTTTGATTTGATTTCGGTACTCTCAAGTGGAATGTTGAAATGGAAATAAAGGATTGGATTGGTATGGAATTTCATTGGAATTATTATTGCCTCAGCACACCCGAAGCGGTGTGAGTGCCTATTAGTTGATTTTTAAACTTCGAGGCGAAGTTTCTTTTAAGGGGGATATACTGAAATACCCCTAAATTAATTTAAATTAATTTAGAGGATTTCTTTTATTAAATCTTAAATAATACTATTAAATATTAAATTATTATATGGAATTATGAAAATTTATTTAGGGGATTTCTCCTATTTAACCCTAAAGAATACAATAAAATATTTAATTATATATTATTATATAGTATTATGAATTTAATAATAATATTTATAAGTCAATAAATCTTGGAAAAATTTATAAACACTCCGAGTATATTATAAAGATTTTAGAAAGAGTTGGAACATTGTTTTGAAACATAAAAGTCAATATAAAATTCTAGAACCGTTAAAGCCTTTTAAGCCTTGCAAGGGTTGACTTTTTGAGAATGGTCAAACCAGCCCATGAAACCTATACCAATAAATAGGTTATGGGAAACCATGAAGATCGATAAAAAGAACGTCAAAAATGGATCATCCTAGCCAAAGTTATGATCAAATGAAGTTTAGAGCCAAACTTTTGAAAAAAAAAAGCTGATGTGGCAAGGTTTGCTGACTCATCGCGCGCCTCGGGATACGCGCCCAGTACTTAGTCGTTTCTATCTTCTAGATTTCCGGTAACAGAAACCAGTTTTTGCCCTAACTTGTGACCTTCATAACTTTCTCATCTTTTGGAATTTTTGAGTGCCGCCTTCTTTGTTGTCTTCTCCCACACTTCCTCTAAACAACCATAACTCACACTAAACCTAGTTCGTCCTAAATCAACCGGAAATTCGATCCAAAGTAGCCACCCTGCAAAACCGAAACTGCAGTTTTCAGTTTTCCTTCGATTTCAGCCAATTCCCAACCGTTTGGAAGAACGAGGTGTCTAAAGTTTCGGATTCGTCTCAACATAAAATCATAGTTTTCTTTCCAGAAAACGCAAGCGTTGCAAAGTAGGATACTCAATCGGGTTGTAAAGGGAGCGTTTTTCCAGAATCCGATTTCGAATCCTTTCGATTCGAGCAATTTCGGTTACATTTGGGGAATTACTTATTCGAGTTATTTATTATTCTTCACTTACCAGGTACGATTTCTTATACTCCGATATTTTTGCTGATTGACTTATGAGACGTTTTCGAAAAACACTAACTGAGTTTAAGAGGAATTTCTAAAAGGAAATGGTTGTGTGAGTAACTCAGCTTGTGTGACTAACTGAGCCTTGAATGTGAAACTCACTTGGGTATTGGTTCCTTATATTTGGTTGTTCCATTAGACATTGACTACTTAGGGTTTACGCTTCTGCACTCTGTAGGACTGAGTGTTTTGGTATTGCTCTGGGTAGTTAGTGATCTGGTGGGAGTTTGGAAAAGGTCAATTTAGGTAAATTCTTCTTTTGACTCTAGATATCGTTTCATCCATGAGCTGGTTCTTGAAGTTTCGACGTGCGCGCGTCTTCAATGGTAACAGTGAGGGGCTGTATATCCCCTATCCCAAAAGGGACGTGGTAGACAGTGAGGGGCTGTATATCCCCTGTCCCAAAAGGGACATTGTAGACAGTGAGGGGCTATATATCCCCTGTCCTAAAAGGGCGTACTTGGCGGTGGGGGCCATCTCTCCCAGTTGAATTATTCCACTCTTGAGTTATTGGTTCTTAGATCTATCTTATCATTCCTAGTCCTTGTGACTATCTGAGTCTTTCTACTCCTAACGGGAATTGGGTTTAACTAAGGCATTGGATGTTCACTAACACATGGTGTGGTTTTGTTTCACTAACTTTACCTTTCTGTCATTTATCTTTACTCTTAACTTGTTATCTTGATTTGGTGATTTGTGTAATGCCTTGTTTCTCTGTGTGGTTTAAGTGAATGTTTTCAAGCTATTATTTATTTAAGAGTTGTATTATAAGTTTGTTTTGGAGGATCGTACCAGTTCCATTCCAGGGAACTGACCCACCCCTCTCGGGGTGGGCTGCTTGGCTTTATCTTGCAGGTACGAGTTATTTTACAGGTGGCCACGAAGAGAACGAGTGATTGGGATGGGATTTGGTTTTGAGAGTTTATGTGTTTTATTACTGTTTTACTTTTGTTAAGTTTTCTCGAGATTCAGGCCGTGACAATTGTAATCTTTAAGTTGTAATTGGTGAGTTTGGTGCCGGGTGTTTGGAACCCGATGGTCTGTACGCCTTTAGTATTTTACTTCCGCTGTAAATATGTTAAATAGGGGCGTTACACACATAAATGCCCAAAAATGCTTTAAACTCTCGGCCTTACCACATAGTTTTCCATATTTACCAATTTTCCACATAATGTCTTAAATTTGACAATTATGTTAGTTAATTACTTATATAAATTTATTAAACCATTCCTTAATCACCTAAGGTCAAAATAAGACCTTAATAACCTCATTCACTCACGACATATATATACACATATGTATAAAGACATATTAATATACCAAGTGTAGGTTTAAGTGATTTATACCTTATTTTAGCCAAGATAAAGACTTGTTTGGCCACAGCAATTTAAAGGAGAATTTCCACAGCTTCTTAGATGAGTTCTAACAGCAATATAATGATATGGTTAGTTCCCAAACATGAACTAACCAAAAGAGTCATTTAAGTCATGAAAAACATGAACTTTTACCTTGAAAAATCAAGGATCTCCCAAGTTGCTCTCGGCCTAAATTTCCAACAAAAAGAAGGCATCAAAACACTCTTTAAAATCAGCTATATAACGACCAATGATCTAGGTAGAAGAAAGCTAGGGTTTACCTTGATTAAAATGGCTTAAAATGGAGTTTAAGCTTGGAATCAGCCACCAAATGATGTGGTTGCAATTGCTACTGATAAAGCATGATAAATGGAAGATTATAAGCCAAGGAAACAGGTTTTACAACCGTAATTGAAAAGAATCAAGAGATAAGTGCTTAAAGCACATTTTTATACCTTAAGAACAAGATTAGAATTCTCCACCTCCTTCCCTTGTTACAGCCGAGATTTGCCCTCCTTTTAACCTCCAAAACAAGCTAGAAACATGGATGGAAATGGTTGATGCTTAGCTTTATGGAAAGAGGAAAGAAATGTGAAGAGGATGAACATAAAATGGCTTAATAAGCTTACCTATGTCAATTGTTGTTCTCTTCTGAAATTGGTGAGTTCCTACGGTTAGGAGCAGCAAAAGAGAGGGTAAGTATGCTTGGTGTCAGCTGGGAAGCAAGGCAAAAGAGAAAGAAAACTAGTTTTGCCTTTTAAGTTAATTAATGTTACTTTATGAAATAGTAAATGATGATTCATTAGATTGGCTAGATATTTATATTGCTTAATGGGTGGGTATGACAGCTAATATAAGGCGGCAATGGGTGGTTAAGTCAATGGATGACATTTGACCATGGTTAAAACTAAGTAATTAAATGTTATTTTGGGTACTATTCATCCAATATCACTAATTTTGATTTTATTTTTAAACTTTGATTTAGAATTTATAATATAGTCTATCATGTCACTTAAATGATATAAAGAATGTAATCTAGTCTTTAAAGTGACAAAAAGTCATTATCTTAGAGCTCATACACAAAAACGTGCTTTAAGGTGTTTTAGCGCACATTTTGTGTCACAAGGTGTTTCCGAGCTTAGTTTTCTTTGAGAACAGTTTTGTTGTGTTCCTTATATGATAATGGATCTTAGTAATCCAATTCTATATCAAATAGAGGTCATAAGACCTTTAAGGTTTCTTAGAGCACATTTTTCCCCTACTTGGCCTTGAAGCATGTAAATGCTTGTTCTTTGTGTTGGAGTGTTGTCCAATGATTGTACTATGTTTAGTTATGTGTTAATATGCTTAGGACAAAATTTAAGGTCCTAAGAAGTTCATTTTGGTAGTTATTTACCCTAAACAGTCAAAGGGTGCAATATCTTGCTTTGTGTTGACCATCGTTGTTCTCAATTGACTTTTAAGGCATGTTTAGGCCTTAATTAATGTGATTAGATGTTTATTCCATGTTTTATTAGTTTGGGGTATTTCAGCCAGGGAGAGAGGGGAGTAATACGGCTGAGAGGGGAAGAATAAGAATGAGAGGAGAGAGAGTGTGAAAAAGGGGTATTTGTTTACTTTTTTCACTTTTTGCTTTTTGTTTACTTTTTAGCTAATTAGCTAGTTTACAATTTGAGAAAGGGAAGTGCTGGTTACTAATAAAAACTGGCCCCAACTGTACACTCATGCTGGAGCGTTTTTCTTTTTTTACAGAAAACGCTCGTTAAGTCACCCGGTTTTAACACTATTCACTAACCTCTCCCGTTTTCTGGAATTTTCTCGTTTCTTTAATTTTATTGGTTATTAAGCTTCCATTAATGCTTAATTATAGTTATTTAATGAACTATAATTTTTACGGGTTCGTTTGACCACTCAAAGTCACGTTTTCGGGTTTTCTCGAAAAACATGCGCTAAAGCTTTATTAGCATTTTAATACATTATTTGGATCCGTTTTCTTTGGGAACTGTTCCCGTATATTATTTAGGCATTATTAAGCCTTAGGAATCCACATAATACTCTAACCGAGGTCTCGTACCTCCTATGGTTATATAACGCTTATTTTAGCGTCTTTCACTTTTTAAGCGTTTCCTTATTTCTTGTGGATTTATTTTCCTTACTAAAATTACTTAAGCACTTTTAGGCCCTTAAATACATATTAGGATAATTTTAATCACAATAATTAAGTTCAGGGTATTTCAATCTACCCCCTTTAAGGAACTTTGCCCTCAAAGTTGCTCAAGGATGTAAGATTACTATATCTACTCATTCAGACATGTCTAATGCCAGAAGTCATACATTCCTCATCCTTACAATTCCCAAATCCGTTACTCAAGGTCTCTACATACAATACCATGCAAATATACTACAATCACTCTGATCCGCATTACAACCAACCATCTGGTTTTACACTACAAGGTTTATACATACACACAATGCAAAGCTATCCCAAAGCAATGCAATACACTCTACGATCCCGCAGAAACTCAAGTCATCTAGACACAGGACTCCTCTACGTCCCGCTGCCCTTGGAATAATACAACATGATACACCACCATTGTTCTCTAGTATAGGCTTCAACCAAATCCTTATTCTTAAGTGTGAAGGAAAATCCTTTCGCAACCACCAATTAGAAATTTTTCTAAAACACAACAACTCCAAATTCCAATTTATGTTCATTACATCTATCCTATGCGTGATTACTTGTGACCACTTGAGGGGAGCTTCAAGAATCATTCGACCCTGATGTGATCAGCATCAGTGTTGAACTATCTTTCCACCCTAATTTGTGTTCGGTTTCCCTTGATCTGATCAGGATCAAGTTCGAATTCCCACATCAGTTTCAAACAATCAAATAATTCAATTATTTCTATTTCCTATCTTTTGACTCTTCCTAGTCATAATTACAAATTCATACATCTCCAAAGGATGGAATCCGGTCCATCAATCATTCTCAATCTACTTCCAAATACTATACTTTGAGATTCAATGCCTATGGGCTCATTTCATCGACTATTGCTACTTTCATCCATTACTCTCCATCATCTCAAATAATCTAACTAAGAATTACAATACTTGTGGAATTCAGTCGTCCTCAATTTACTTCCAATGACTTACCTAGGAATACACTACTTATGGACTCCATTCACCGATTACTCTCAATCATTTCTTACGATTTCTTTAAGGGATACAATACTTGTGGAACACCGTCCACTACTCATTCTTAATTGTCTCAAAACAATCACCTAGGGAACTCAATTTCCTCTAGGTTCTACATCGATTTTATACCGACTCCTGCATCGTAATTCCATGTCTAACTTCAAATCGACATACACTATGGGGATTATCAGTCCCCAGGAGTTTCTCTACTCTTCTTTACCAAGACTCTCACACTGGAGTTACAAGATGGGTATATTCATCCTATGGTATTCGCATCTCTCATGCCTAATTTAATACCCCGGACCTAAAAATGGTGATTAAATTACTCTAATACGATTATTAAAGGCCTAATGGTGCCTAAAGAGTATTAGTATTAGTAAAGAGAATAAAACCAAAAGAAAAGTGAAAATGCGTAAAACACGAAAAAAAATCGTTAAAACGCGCATTAAATGAGTATAAGAGATATATGATCTCGTTAGGGTCCGAGATGGATTCCTAAGGCTTAGTTAGGCCTAATTAGTATACGGGAGTGATTCCCAAAGAAAACGGATTCAAAATAATGGATTAAAATGCTAACGGAGTTTTAAAGCACGTTTTTCGAGAAAACCCAAAAACGTGACTTTAAGTGGTCAAACGGACCCATAAAAAAATATAGTTGATTAAATAACTATAATTAAGTATTAATGGAAGCTTAATAACCATTAAAAATGAAGAAACGAGAAAAATCCAAAAAACAGGCCCGGTTAGTGAATAGTGCTAAACCGGGTAAATTAACGAGCGTTTTCTGTTAAAAAAATGAGAAACGCTCCCAGCTTATATTCTGTGTGGACCAATTTTAATTGCTACACACACACTTGTTAATTAGCTAGTTTTATTAAGTCGTAAGAGGACAAAGAAATAATGTAAGGAGGGAATAGTAAAAGTAGCATTAATACTCTCTCACCTCCTTTTCTTTCTTCTGATTTACGATTCCCTCCTCCCAAACTGAACTCCATCTTCTTCCTCCTCTGTAAAATGGCGATTTCATCAGAGAGCAACAATACCATCTTATTTCTCTCTTTTCTTGCTCAATACAACACCAAATCACACAAAATTTGTACCATTGGATTCCTCTTGTTGAGAGCAACATTTTCCACCCAACAAAAAATTGAAACCCTCATCTTCATCTTCATGGCCGTGGGTCATTTTGCAGCTTGGAGAGGTGATTTTGGCTCTCCCTCATCTCCTTAATAATCGAAGGTAAAAATAAGCTCAAGTCTTCCGCCTTTCTAGCTTATTCTTGCTAAATCAAAAAATTCCCACGTTGTTATTTTCTCCATTGCCAGACAGTTTATAGTTTCAACAGAGGGGGTGATATTTTGCTAGTTTGCTGTTAAAAGATGACACTCAAGAGGGCAAGGTAACTCCTTAGTGTTAAAGCCCTAAAACTAGTTTTTGAAATATCAGTTTTGTGAGGTACATGAGAATTGAATTGACTTGTTATGTGTGGTGTGGGGATATGGTTGTAGATAGCAATCTAAACCCCTTCGTGTGGTGTGGAAACAAGAAGAGAAAGAGGGAACAAGAGAAAGAGGAAGAAGAGAAAAAAAACAGAAAAACTAGCAAGGTAATGAACTTACTTTGGGTTGGTTTTGTTCTCTGTAAAACACATTTGTAAACATAAGTAACGACCTTGTATGGTGTAGTCATGGTACTGCAATATTGCTTGTTCAATTAAGAAGTGTTAATGTGGTTTGAATGTGGGAAGTAAACCTTGAGAGCAAACTGTTACATATGTATGTACAAGGTGGGAAAAACAATGGGCTGCAGGAATGTTTAATGCTTATATAACAGGGATGAAAAACAGATTTTTGTGAGCTGATTAGTGTGTGTAGAATGCCTAGGAATGTAGACAAACTCTGTCAAAATTTGCCTAGGAATGTATGGACTTGAGTGTATTAAGGCGTGGAGTTAGAATGGCAAGAAAGAAAGGATTGAAAACTTCAACAGAAGCAAGAACTTGCAAACTGTAACAGAGGGAAACATCACAGTGAAATGAGTTATTTGACAGATGAATATATAGAATGGTTTCGGTTAGTTTTGAATGCCTAAACAATGTCAAAACATGTTATAATATATGTAGGAATATTAGGGAAGAGATTGGTGGAAGTTTAGAGTTGAAACAAGTTGAAAAACTTACATAAACTGCAAACTGCAACTGGTCCGGGTTTGCAAACCAGGACACAAACTCGGACCAGCATCAAAACACGGCAGAAAGGTTTATCAAAGGAGTGGTCCGGGCTTGCAAACCAGGACCTAAACCCGGACCACCCCCAAATCTTACCCGAGAGTTTTTCCAAGTGGGGGTCCGGGTTTGCAAACTCGGACAGTAACCCGGACCACCCCAAAATTTGTACAGAAACTATTTTAAAGCTTAATTAAGGATGGGTAATGTTGGGTAATGACAGTATAAGGTAATTATGACCTGATTAATGATGTTTAAAGGTCATAAAGAGTGTAAACAAGTTTGTGAAGTGAATGAGAAAGTTGTGAGTTTGTGAACACATGAGTAAAACCAAGTTAAACGGGGTAACGGGGTTAAGTACGGGAGTAATAGTTTTATGTATCGTAACACCTTAATGTTAATAGAAACATTTGATTGTTATCAGTGGAACAAGTGTGAACCGAGGAACGGGAGGTCACACGGTAAAGCTAACCCCGGCGAAAGGTATGATTTTCTCATACTCCGCGTGCTAACGGAGTTACGTTGATTTGTGTGTTTGTGTGTCGGCTTAATCAACACTAAAGCATGAAAATAATCCCTTGTTTGATTATGTATGTCATGTTGTATGTTGAATTAGCTAACATACTTGTATGCCGGTGTGGTCTAACATAGAGTAAAGACCGACTCATAGCTAACATACTTGTATGCTGGTTTGGCTAGAGACCCATAGATCGGGTCAATGCTTGTGATATCGAAAACGTGCAAACACACAAACTATCCGTTAAAGTATAACGATAACGCAAACATATGAACTCCCTAGAATGTGAGGAGAAGTACGGGTTGAGTAAATACCCGATAACGGTTAGAAAACCATATTGAAACAATCCGCGAAACAAATGAGAGTGGAAAAATAAGTGAACCTCCTTCAAGAGGATTTAAGATAGTTCGAAGATGTGAACTAGTAAAGAAGGTAAAAGAGACCTAGGGGATTAGTAGCTCCCTTAAGTCATGGTCGACCTCCTATATGAGGATTTTACCTGATATGAGCAAATAACCGAAAGTATGAGTAAAGGAAATGTATGGGTAACTCTTAAAACCTAAGATTAACCAAACTTAAGTAATGTTCCCAAGGTCATTAGAGACATCGAGAGTGATGCTTCTAGGCTAATATACATAATATTATTATAACTCCGAGAGAGGAGAGTATGGGAATGTAAGTAGTCCGAGAGTAGTCGGACCTAAGTAAAAGATAAAGGAACTAAGAGAGAGTTCCGTGAGCTAGTTGAACCTTCCCACCATGCTAGACCCAGAGTAGGGTCGAAACCGGGGAAGTAAGACTATGCTAGAGAGCCATGAGTTTTGGCCTAAGTATGTATTAAGAGTAACAAGCGTGACATAGGAGACCTGTAGCGTCTCGAGAATCTACAAGAGCTTGAGTATAATTAACCCAAGAGTGTGGGTGAGATAATGAGTATAAATAACCCAAGAGTGTGGGTGAGATAATATGTATAAGAACCCAAGAGAATGGGTGAGTATAGTACGAGTAGCCCAGGAGAATGGGTGTGTATATGAACAAGTAACCCGAGAGAGCGGGTGAGATATTGAATAAGTAAACAAGGCATAGTGAGGTATAACCCTCAAGGCCTAAGAGTAAACAGATACAACTAACAACCCTGTTATGTTAGTTAGGAATTGTGTTCCGTGATTGGATGTAGACTAATGAACTCCATGTACATCAGACAAAAGTAGTCGGCGTACCCCGGTTAGCGCTCGGGGTATGCGAATTTCATATGCAGCGTTAAGCTGAGCCCCTAGGGGCAACGTTTTTATTTTTCAGGTACACCGAAGATGTTACCGTTCGAGAGTAGGACGGGGTCGGTGGTTTGCATGGGTAGTTAGAATTAATTACTTATGCATTGAAAGAGGTGTAAGACCGAATATGTTGTCGGCATCCATAAATTGTAGACTCGGTATAGTAGAGAAATAGTTTGAGTATTGTATTTGTATTGTGTACTCGGTTGTTCCAGTTCATCAGACCGTTACGGTATGTAAGAAAGGCCTGGTTAGCCATATGGGTGGCTAACGGCGTTGTTTCACCCCTCGTTGTAATTAGAGTTCCGCTGCGTGAGTAAGAGCATTTAGTGACAGTTTAAGAGGTAATGACGAGCTTAACGGTTGGGGTGTTACAAAAATAGTATCAGAGCGAAGTATCGCTCTGATGACTGGAAATACCGAGCTTAGGAAATACCGAGTTAGGAATTAGAGACTTAGGGCTATGGGTTGAGTGGTAGCGTGAGAGATGCGCTAGTTAGGAACTTCCAGTATGAACTGGATACCTACAATACCAAACCCGCCCTCCACAAACCCCGTATTAAAAAGCCCGGGAAAGAACGCCAAAGAGACGGGGAAACCCGATCTGACAATTTATTAAAATATTTCAATGTGAACCAGAACAAGTCATGAGGTGGATCCCAAGAACCGGAAACCCTGGTGATGGATCCCGCGGAAGCGACAATAACCGCACTCGATGGTGAGACGTCGAAACATCCTATTCCAGGGAGACCAGAATCTGTGGCAGCTTGGGGCGACATGCTTTGCAGTCGCGAGAACCTAGCTGGCCGAGCGGCAGCAAGAAGAAAGCACCAATCGTGCGACAAGGCGGATTCATGAGAACTAACGAGAACCGGGACTCAGGTCTACGGACCGCCATAGTTAAACAATACCACCAACAGTATACTAACCAACTAAGAACCTCGTTGAGAGTAGGTACACCCACCCTACCACACCCGAAGAGGTTGCAATATTTAACTGATATGGCTTAGACAGCTACGAGTATAACTACGGGACATGCCCGAATAGGACTACTGAAGTAGTGCCTAAATGACTTAAACCTCGGTAACCACAGTAAAGACGTGGAAATGAGCAACGAGGTAGAGCACAAAACTAATTAATTAAGGAACTCCGAGAGTGGAGAAGCACCTAAATGGATGATAGTCATGTCCAGACGAATAAGAAGCAGCTATAAGGAGTAGTTATCCAACTAAAGGTCAAGGAAGAGCCGACAAGGCTACCAAATATAACGTGAACAATACCGTGACCCGTACAAGTTATCCCAAAAACCGCCTGTACCGCGCACTTGCCACGGCAAGTGCAGTAATAACGGGACCGTTAAGAGGAACGTTAACAAGCAAGAAGTACTTAACAGAGTACCAAGATGGCGAGAGAAGCCAACACAGCACCACAAACCCTAAGAATTATGAAACAAAACCTTGAAAAGGCCTAATGGCCTGATCACTGTATGAAGAACATACCAGTCAGCAAGAAGCTGGACTCGGTAAGGTGCAGCCGGCATTGGTATGCCAAGAAGAATTTACCTTCAAAACTCAAATTTTTCTTTCAATCATAAAGTTTTCCAAAAACCCCCAAATTTTAAAAACCAGACCAGAGGAATCTCAGTAAGGCGTCATAGGACTATATAAGAGGAGCTGGCACAGAATACTTCACCTAGGTGTGTAACCGACACTACAAGTGTACACAACGAGACATGGAACGACCGCACTCCGAAGGAGCTTACGGGCCTGACAGACCAATTATGAGTTAGTCGGGTAAGTGGTAATGTATCAATAAGATACTCCATGTATGTATACAAGTAGAGTACGGAACACGGGAAGTGGCCACCCCATACTACGGATGAAAGAGCCAATTCAAACCAAGACAGTTGGACACCACGAATGACCGAAGAACTCAGAGAAGCTTACGAAGCTAAGGAGTCTAGAACCAGTAAGGTGACGGACCTAAGGACATAGCGTGGATAAGTGTGAGAAGCACAGAGTATTAAGTATAGACATTGGATATGTCTCAGGAATCAAGAAGGAAATACCTAATAACTAGAATGGGTACCAGTGTAAGCAATAAGATGAATGCTTTAAATGATCATATCAATGTTTGATAAACGAGATAGGATTCCCACAACATACCTCACTGAGGAGAATAACGATCTGACCAAGAAGTTAAAGGAAAAAAATCAATGATCTACCCAATAACGGGAGACATTACAACCCAAAATGGGATAATTCAAAACATATGTGACCGTAAGGCGGAGTAAGGAACTGAATATACCCATGAATTCAGGCCAGATGTGATGGCATAACTCAGTAACACCTTGGAGCAATCCGTGAGGGGTGCCGGAATCAACAGCAGTTGAACGAGATATCGTGTTGAGAACACGAGTGTTAAAGCGAACACTCGGGTAGAACCCGAAGGGATCCCACATAACACGAGCTACCCTAAATTGCCAGAGGGCATAAAATAATACCAAGATACTTAAAGGGCCTTCCATGTACGGAAGCGCGGTGAGACAATTATACCAAAGAGCCCAGCAATGCCTCCAAACCATTTAATGGTGTACGGAGAAGCAGAAACTGCATAAACAGCCGCACAGAACATGGCTCGAGGCAAAGTGGCTTCACTAGTAGAAAAATGGCCATTTTCGGCCCCCCATTTTCAGCGGTTTATAAATTTTCGTCGAAAATGTGTGTCGGGACATGCTATTTTCGGCGGTTGTATATAGGAACCGCCGAAAATAGCCAACTAAAAAGACCATTTTCGGCGGTTGTATATAGGAACCGCCGAAAATAGTCAAGTCGAAGCCTCATTTTCGGCGGTTCCTATATACAACCGCCGAAAATGGTCTTTTTAGTTGGCTATTTTCGGCGGTTGTATATAGGAACCGCCGAAAATGAGTCTTGTTTCTAATACCCTAGCGCCCCGACTCGACATATTGTCGAAGCTCTGCTCTGTTCTTCCTCTCGACGCTCTCACTCCAGTTCGCCCCTCAAATCGCCCTCTCTTCTTCTCCGTCGCCGCCGCGCCTATCGCCGCCGTCACCGCCGCCGCCTCCTGCCGCCCCAGTCGCGCCACTACCCCCGCGGTCTGCTGCTGCCCAAATCCGACGCCAACAGAGAACGGGTTAGTTGTTCTCCAATTCGAAAATTATGAGATTTTGTTGAATTTGGTCCTAATTTGTTGTTTATATGTAATTGTTGATTGATATATGTATTCTGGAGTGTAATTGATTGATTGGTTTGATTGGAAATACAATATGTGGGCAATTTTAGAAAATAAACTATACGCTCGCAAGGTGTTCGATGAAATGATTTAACCAATTTCAGTGATTTTTTTTGCTATCTTACCATTGTTTATGTGAATTTTTGAGAAGTAAACGACCTTGGTGAATTGACGTTTCAATTGTACTGTGTTTTCTTCATTTAGATACTACACAAGATTGGCAGTAGTAGTCGCGTTAGCTAGCTCCTCGTGTCTTCACTCGCCACCCGCTTCCGTTTGATCCTCGTCCATCCAAATACCGGTTAGTTTTTTTTTCAACCTAAATCAATTTCAATTTATCATGCATAATTGTTTGTATAATTTGTTGATTACAATATAATAGTTAGTTGCAGGATTATATATATATATATATATATATATATATATATATATATATATATATATATATATATATATATATATATATAACACGATAGAATAACCACAAAATAATGTATATGCCAGCAAGGTGTTCTAAAAATGTTTGTGTAGTTAGTTTATTTATATTTAGTAGCTAGTTAGTTGAGTAGATGTACATATATAAATATAACAAAATAAAATAACCAACTATATATATTTTATATATATATATATATCATCAAGTAGTATATATATTATAGATGTGTATACACATATATATAATATGCATATAACACAACCAAGTAGTATATAAAGATAGCGTATTATATATTATATAGACTCGCCGTGTACGAACATATCGATATATCCTTTTCCGAAGATAGGTTAGTTATTGTTATTTTTTATATTTAATATTTTAAATGTTAGTTAAGTTATTATACATTATAACACTTTTTTCTAAATATTTTTTAAATTTTGACTGGTTGTTTGTAGAATGGACCGTGAATGGATGTACGGTCTGCGAGGGAATTATTTTGAATCGAAAGTGGAAAATGAATTTTGCAAAGCAGCTCTCTATCATCAGAAAAGGATGAACGACACTCACATTCCCTGTCCATGTGCACATGCGAACTTCGCAACAAATTCCCTAACCTACATGCTATCAGATTTCATCTATCACGACGTGGATTTATGCCAAACTATAAGATATGGTTTTTGCATGGCGAGTCTTTAGAAGTAGTAGCAGGGTGCATACTTCCACCCAGCAGAACAGTGAAACAAGAAAGGTTACCGATGATACCACATTTCCTAATAATGAGTGTGATCAGAGTGACACTGAAATCAACGATGATAGTGAAAAGATTGAACAACTGAACTCTATGCTGCAAGATGTTGAGGATAATTTCACAGACAAGCCCGATGAATATCAAAGATTAGTTGACGCATCACGGTCCCCTTTGTTCCCCGGATGCACCAAATTTTCAAAATTGACATCCGTGCTACACTTGTTCAATATGAAAGCAAGATTCGGCTGGAGTGATAAGAGTTTTACGGCAATACTAGAACTATTCCACGACATGCTTCCAGATGATAACAATCTTCCTACATCCACTTATGATGCAAAAAAGTTGATGTGTCCTATGGGTGTGGAGTATGAAAAGATACACGCATGTCCAAACAGTTGTGTATTATACAGAGGAGAGAATAAACATTTGAATCAGTGTCCAAAATGTCATTTGTCACGCTATAAACATAAGGACGGCCAATCATCCAATTCTAAGAAAAAAAGTCCTCCAGCAAAAGTCATTTGGTATTTACCCATAATACCAAGGTTCAAACGTCTGTTTGCAAATGTCAGAGATGCCCAAAATTTAAGATGGCACGCAGAAGGAAGGAAAAATGATGATAAGCTGAGACATCCAGCTGATTCACCACAGTGGAGGACTATCGATAGAAGATTTGAAGATTTTGCCAGTGATAATCGAAATTTGAGACTCGGGCTATGTACAGATGGGATGAATCCCTACGGCACTCTAAGTAGTCAACACAGCACTTGGCCTGTTGTATTGTATTTACAATCTTCCTTCGTGGTTGTGTATGAAGCGAAAATACATTATGTTATCATTGTTGATTTCTGGTCCTAAACAACCCGGACATAATATCGATGTATATCTTGCACCGCTGATTGACGATTTGAAATTGCTATGGAATCAGGGGACATGGTTTATGACGGTTACGCCAGACAAAACTTCACACTTCGTGCCATGTTGTTTTGCACAGTGAATGACTTTCCAGCGTACGGGAATTTATCTGGATACACGGTGAAAGGCACATTTGCTTGCCCAATATGTGAGGACGACACTTGTTCTGATCGTCTAAAGTTTTCTGGCAAAAACGTGTACATGTGTCATCGTAGATTGTTGCCAGCAGCACACCCGTACCGTAAAAAAAGGAAGTTATTCAACGGAAAGACTGAAACACGTGTTGCTCGTATACCTTTGAGTTCTCAAGAGATCTATGAAAAGGTGAAAGACATTGAGAATGTTTTCGGTGTTCCGTCCAAATCTACCCAAAAAAACATCTGGAAAAAATGTTCAATATTTTGGGAACTTCCATATTGGAGACATTTATCTGTTAGGCATTGTCTTGATTTTATGCATATTGTCAAAAATGTTGGTGAGGCTGTTGTTGGGACTTTGCTTAACATACCTGGGAAAACAAAAGACGGAATAAAGGTTCGAAGAGACATGGAAGCTATGGGCATACGTGAGGAGTTGCATCCTCAAGAAAGAGGCAAACGAACATATTTACCTCCAGCATGTTACACTTTGTCTAAGAATGAGAAGATCAGCTTCTGCAAATGTCTTCATTCCCTTAAGGTTCCTACGGGTTATTCATAACTGGAAAAGTCTTGTGTCAATGAAGGACTTGAAATTGGTCGGGTTGAAATCTCATGATTATCACGTTCTGATGTTGCATCTCCTTCCTGTTGTCATTCGGGTATATTGCCGAAGGATGTCCGAAATGCAATTACAAGACTATGTTTCTTTTTGAATGCAGTGTGCAATAAAGTCGTGGATGCTGATACACTTGACAGTCTGCAACGTGATGTTGTTGTTACGATCTGTCAACTTGAAATGTATTTTCCACCCTCTTTTTTTGACATCATGGTTCACTTAGTTGTTCACATTGTTAGGGAAATCAAATTATGTGGTCCAATATATTTGAGGTACATGTATCCGTTTGAGAGATACATGGGAATTTTGAAGGGAAGGATGAAGAATAGATATCGACCTGAAGGAAGTATTATAGAAGGGACAATAACCGAAGAAGTGACAGAATTTTGTACTGAATACTTAAAGGGTGCAGTTGCTATTGGAGTACCACAACCTAGACACACGGGAGGGACAGAAGGTCAAGGTGTTACTGGGAAAAAAATTGTGGCAATTGATTCATCCTCAATGGAGTTAGCACATTTGTTCGTTTTACATCACCTTGAGATTATTGAGCCATTTTTTGAGAAACACATGACTACACTAAGAGGTCAATATCCTGGGAGGAATATTGTTTGGCTGACAAAAGAGCAAAACAAGACCTTTTGTTCATGGTTTAGAGACCATGTTATGAAACTTGCATCACTAGCGCCTGATAATGTAGGTGAAGAGCTCCGTTGGTTAGCTTTGGGACCTGGTTCCACTGCTGTATCTTACGAGGGGTATGACATCAATGGGTTCACCTATTGGACAAAACGACAAGATGATAGATGTTTAAACCAGAATAGGGGGTGAAAGTAGAAGCAGCAACAACTCTGTACACCCGAGCTTCAGCGATTTCAACCTCGAGGTTGTATTATGGATGTATTGAAGATATTTGGGAACTTGATTATCAGTTTCAAAAGTTTGTTATTTTCAAATGCAAGTGGGTGGATTACAGACACGGTTATCGGGTTCAGGATGGGTTTAATTTGGTTGATTTATCAAGTCTTGGTCCTACACACGATCCGTTCATATTTCCCAAGGACTGTGAACAAGTATTTTACATAGAAGATCCCATCGATTCTAGATGGTCAGTAGTTTTACCAGGGAAAAGATTTGTGATCACAAATGTTGATCAAGATGTTGATGACGATGAATTATTTTGATGAGACACCACCCTTTTCTAACAGTGTTCCTGCCACCAACATTGTCGATATTCCAGACGATGTAGTGTATACTAGGTCTGATCATGATGAGGGTCTATGGGTCGAAAAACCATAAATGATGTGTTTGTTTGTTAGGTAATTAAATATTAATTTTTTATGATATCTGATTATGTATTTTTATATTATTTGTTTTGTTGTTATTAATATCATATTGTTTATCTGTGCAGACAGTCAAATGGATGATATGGACGATCCGGTCGGTGAGATTCTGTCTGATGCAGCCCGACCGAGGAAGAGGCAAACACGTGGAGGGAAGGGCCGCAACTCAAGGGCCCGACTGATGAGGGGGGTAGTGGCACCGCCGCCGAGATATAGTGTCTGATGTGCCAGCTGCAGACACACAAGCTGGACCTTCTGTCGCAGATCCCAGAGAGCAGGACCGTAAAACCTCGAGGTCCTACAAAAGCTCTGAAGTCAAAAAGATTGAGTCGAAGCCGCTGCAGTTTAATGAGTATCTACAACCGACTGGGGAATGGGCTGGAGACTTCACTACTGAGCTGGGCATCATAGTGCGAGAGTATTGTGATATCACTCTCTCCTGGCCTCAGGTTGACGAAGGATTGAAGAAGCAGATGTTTGAGATCGTACAGGTATAAAAACTACATCCTTTTCATTTGATGATATGCATGAGAAACGATATCGAATACCTGAGAAACCGAGTACTACACCATGGTAAAATCGATGATGCGCAAAAAATTTTCAGATCATAAGCATGATCTGGTCAAATGGTTCATCACCAAGAAGCTTAAGCGGCCTGACGGCGACACACGCCAGCCTTGGGAGATCTACACAGCAATAACCCAAGAGAAGTGGCAGCAGTTTTATGACAAGAAGATGGAGACGAAGGTACATACTAACTATTAAATAATTAAGTATTGTATATACATACAAATAGGTTTACATATGTATATGTTTTTAATCATCATCGTGTACTTTTGTTTACTTGATAATAGGAGTATCGTGAGGCCCAGTCAGCGAATGCGAAGAAGAATGAATATCGTCACTTGCTGGGTGCTAAAGGGGTTAACAGAAGAGTTCCTGAGTGGGTGGCAGAAGGGGAGTTGCCATCGGATGTGAGCACTCTAGATGAGCACCAGAAACGGGGTACATTTTGGAAGCTTTCACGCACTAAGAAAGACCCAAAAACTGGAGAGCGTCTGTATCCCTTCGAGAAAACGAAGGAAATTGTTGATAAGATGGTAAGTACTTTTGTTTAATCCTTATTATTTTTCAAATTCAATATTTCAATCCTATAATTATTATAAATCTATATGCATTTACTTTAAAGGCTGAAATGAACGAGCAAGCAACCCAAGGGACTTGGGCTCCTGATCGACTGATGACCAGGTCTCGGGCGCTAGGAAAGAAAGATCATCCAGGCCGAGCAGTGGGGTTAGGGGGGTTAACATAGGGATAAGAAAAGTATTTGGAAACCCCGGGTCGAGGAAAGGAAGTAGTAGTCAGGAGGATGATCCCGCATGATGAGCATTTACGTGTCCTCACTAGCTTCAAAGATCAGTTGAGGGATGAGATCCTTGCTGAAGTGCGTCGGGGACTGGTGCACCCCAGCCTATGCTCCTGCTTCTGATCCTTCTTATGGATATGCTCCTGTTCTGATCCTGCTGGACTGCACACAAGCACAGAGTCAATGATCCGTATCCTTAGCATCTGCTACAGGTAAATTTTTTATCTTTAATTGTTTTATACTTGTCTATCGTTATTACTTATTTATCAGTTCAATCATCTACTAATCTGATTAAATTGTAGGATCCAATAAATTGCAACCTCTTGCTCCCGTACAACAATCAAAATATACCAGTTGCAGAAGGAAGAGTGTACACATCACGCTCGAATGACGTGGTCCATGGCATGCCATTACAGCCGTATCACGGGAGAGTGTCTGTGGACGAACCGATATACACGTGTCCTGATTAGCACTCCCTGTACCTACGGAGGTACAGCACGGTTCGGTCCGCAAAGGGTGCATTTCTTCAATGGCCTGTTCGCCTGATTCAGAAGTGTATGAAGGTACGCCCAATACTACCTTTAATATAGTTATTGTAGTAAATAAATAAGTGTGTGGATGTTCGTTCATGATTAGTAATGTATGTCGATTGCAATAGGCATTAAAGGAGAAATCAAAGTCTCCTGAAAAAAGAAGTCAAAGATTACATCTTCTGGATACAGAGCATCCACCAATGTCGTTACCAAACAAAACTGGTGGATGATTCAATATATGCACGCTTGGGGCCAAACATGAAAGTGTTGCATGATGTGATCCGTGACTTCCCAACTGATAAGATTCTATCCTTCTTAGCTTTAAACCTGACATTC
This sequence comes from Limonium bicolor, assembly GCA_023374045.1. NCBI lineage: Eukaryota > Viridiplantae > Streptophyta > Magnoliopsida > Caryophyllales > Plumbaginaceae > Limonium > Limonium bicolor. Next base: position 428,039,036 of record CM041777.1, on the reverse strand, counting down.
TTCACTATGAAGAAGTTTTAGAAGTCGACTTGTGGACAAACGACTTGCAGGACATCCTGAAATCTGACTGGGTGCCTATCACTATTGTCCACCATTCATTCTGTAAGTATTAGTCTTTTTTGGTAATTAAGTTATAAAGTGATGCCCTGAAACAATGTTAATTACTATATCTTTTAATTAATGAATAGGTTTTTGCATGAGAAAATGCAAAACTTTTTCACTTACCAAGTATGGATTTCTATGTCCTGAGAGAACGTCATACACTGCTGTGATGTCTGATGTACAAGGTAGTAAGCTCTACTTACAGCGTGCGATTGCTAACAGCATCAATGCGAGAAAGAAATATCTCCTGCTGCCCTACCATCAAAGGTAATAACTTGTGTTTATCATTTTAATTCCATTAAGCATGATTACTGTTGATTTTGACATTATAATGACATGTTAGTGTTTGGTATTACATAGTGGTCATTGGGTCCTACTGGTGTTGGTTTGGATCGTGCACGTATACTATATCTTGATCCGCTTCGGCATACAGTGCCGAGTAATATCAAGATAAAGCCACACCTTAACACGTAAGTACATTATAAACCACTTCTTTATGCATTTCAATTCTTTTAATTTAATTTTGTTGTGCATGGATATCCTAATTTTATTAATATACATTTATGACATTTAATGTGCAGTATATATCAAAGTGTTATGACTTCACATCTTGGTATAAGGGTAAAAGGTTCTGTCATTTGGACTGCAGTGAAGGTACATGCATCACTTGTTTTTCAATGATAGAACAAATGTCTTATGTAATTAATCCTTTTCTTTCTTTGTTTAAGTGTCCACGTCAACCGGGGGTTCGGAGTGTGGGTATTATGTCATGAGATATATGCATGACATAATCACCCTTTTTGGTGAGATGCAGGATCAATTAGAAAATGTATGTTGAAGTCATATATATATATTTTTAATTTTAATGTATTTCTTTAATGATTAATCATTTTGTATTGTTTTGTTTTTCAAAAGGTTTTCTCTAATGTTGGCGAATACGACAGAAAATGATCAACGCTATGTTGGAGGATGGGCGGAGTTTGTCTATATGAATTTAGTTTTGATTTTCACTTTGTTTTTCGATAGAATTGTTATTAGAACGTTAATGTTTAGAAATTATGGCTAGGCTTGTGAAAGATGACCGTGTTTGAGTACAATGAATATCTTGGTAGTTGTATATCTATATGGTCATTTGTGGACCATTTGAAATGGTTTGTATATGGTCATTTGTGACCATTTGAATGTGTTGTTGGTCATTTGTGACCATTTCATCATTATTTGATTTTTGACAATTCTCTTACAAAGAGTGATTGACATCCTCTACAATATGACGTAGAGAGATATTTGGATATATCTGGATGTTGTATCTGTATATTTTACAGGTTTGTTGACATATGGGATTGTAAACTAAAACTAAAAAAACCAAAAAAAAAATATAGAAATTTTCGGCGGTTCTTACTAGGAACCGCCGAAAATGTCTGTTTTTTACCTCATTTTGAGCTGGGACAGCGGTCATTTTCGGCGGTTTTGACGTTGGAATGCGTAAAAGGTTGTTATTTTCGGCGGTTATAAACGCCGAAACTTTGGAAGGGCCTTTTTCGGCGGTGTAATATTCGGCGGTTTAAAACCGCCGAAAAAGGCCCAAAAGAACCGCCGAAAATGACCCTTTTTCTACTAGTGCTTGTAAGCTGGAAAAACCAACTACCGTTCATAGATTTAAACGTACAAAACCTATGCATAAAGGCATAAAAGAAAGGGTGGAGAATGAACCACTACCTTAGAGTGGGGATACCTGTTATAACCCGTTTAATTGCAACCTTATTTTATGTCCGGTTTATATAATGGTCTAGGTTGGATTACATTTATTATCAGTTGGGACACCGGCGGCATTGTTTTAATTGCAGAGGGCAAGGAGGTCCATCTATTAAAACAATTAAGGTAATTGTTTTCTTTAATTAATAAGGAGTGGGAGCCTTATTTAATTATTCTCCATCTAATTTATTCTTGCATCACGATCAGTTTCCTCCATCGAGCCGATCGTGCATTCAGAGCAGCGACAGTTTTCTCTCTTCTTCTCTCTCTCTCAATCTCTTCCTACGTTGCGAATTTTGGCTCTACTGCTGCAATCAGATTGGTGATCTTAGTTGCGGTGTAGTTTCCTCTTCGTTTTCAGGTTGGTATTGCAGAACCGGTCTCCGTTGTATCATCTGTTCTTGTTCCAGTTTCTGATTGAGGGTTTTTGATTGTGTTCGAATCAGTGGCCGTTGGTTGCGCGCAAGTTGGGATTCTTCTGCAGAGTATTTCGTCTAGTCTCGATTCCAGGTTTGTGATGCAGAGAGTTATACAGTTTTGGAGTTTCCAAGTCTAGGTTTCCTTCGAATGTTTTCTGATTTCTGGGCTTGATTGTGGTATTCAGTGGCTGTTGGTCTGTATCGGATTGTTGCTCTGCGTGGATTGTGCCTGCGGTTTCAGATCGTTGTTCTTCTTCTGCTAATTGAGGTAGGTGGTTACTCGATTCAGTTTGGAAGTTCAGCCATGGGGTGTTGCAAGGATTGTTGTGGTTTTTGTGTGTGATTCTATTAGCGTTTTGTTGGATTTTGGATGGCTAAACCCCCATGGTTTCCTGTTTTAATGTCTGATTTGGTGTGTGTGCTTTATTGGCATTTGAGGCATTGATTTGTGTGTTTTTCTGCTCTGTTCGTCTTCTGGAAATTGCATTTTTCGCACTGTCCGAACTTCCGTCCGAGCTTTGAAGTTCGGACAATGCGTTTCTGTCGTTCTGATTTGCGAGTTCGGGGTATGTCCGAACATCTGTCCGAACATGGATGTTCGGACACACCCTCAAGTCTTCCCTCTGATTTAAAGTTCGACCTGGTCCGAACTTCGAAGTCCGGACACAAGGTCGGACCTTCCGCGTGTTCTTCCGTAAAACCTGTCCGAACATCCGTCCGAACTTGGATGTTCGGACATCCTGAATTCCTCTACCTGATTCAACTCGACTTGTGTCCGAACTGATGTCCGGACACAAGTTCGGACATTTGGCTTTCTCTGGTTTCTGAGTCTCGACTTGTGTCCGAACTTCGACGTCCGGACACAAGTTCGGACACCCCTCGTTTTCAACATAACTTCTTCGTTTGAACTCCGATTTGAGTGCCGTCTGTGGCATTGGTTTCCTTATGATCGGCTATGATTTATGATGTTTTGGCATATTTAAATGCAACTTTGATTCTGTTTAAGCAACCTTTCTGTTTTGGGACATTACACATTGTTTCTGAGCCGTGAATGGCTCAGTCGAGCTATTCCGTGGTATACCATGTAGACGTCGTTCCGAGTGTGGGTCATTCCCTTTCTGTTCTGTGGGGTTGACGACCCTTTGGCTCTTTCGAGTCATTTCGTGCGTTGCCGAGAACCTTTGAAGGCATGGGTCTTCGACCCTTCTGTGTGTGTGCATTGTGTCTTGTCCCCTTTCTGTTTTAGTGCTCTGACTGTTTCTGAAATGGGAACCCTTGTGTTCCACCCTCTACTTCTGTTTCTGAAAGCTTTTGACTATCTGAGAATTGTGCATAAGATGTTTATCTTCTCTTCTTCTGATCAATTGTTTTGCGACCTTGCTGATGACGGTCGCTATTCCTGGCATAGTTGTGTGCTCATTCCCCACTTCTAACATTTTGCAGATTGATCAGCGAGGATCATCTTGAGTTCTGGAGCTGTAGTGCTTAGCTCATTTGACTTTTTAAACTTCTGTTACGACGTGTAGCCTTCGGGCCTTCCTCTGTTTTGAGTTTCTGATTTCGGATATGTATTTGGAATCCTTTTTTCTTCCGCTGTATTTGAATACTTTGGTTTACAATGTTAAATGAACTCTGTTTTGGGCCTTTATTGCTTTTGATCGTTTAGAGCCTTGCGTTATTGGTATAATACACGGCGTGTAACACCCTTAACTTTAGGCCGGTTTTTAGGGGTGTTACATTTAGTGGTATCAGAAGCCAGGTTTGGCTTTCTTTGGTGTCTGTGGGTGTGTTTGCTTGTGAGAGTCAGTTGTGACAAGGGTTGATAGTATGAGTTAGTTCTGACAAGTTTTTGGATTTGTATATCTCAGAATGGCTCCTCGTATGACACCAGTGACCCCTCAGGGAGATGCTGCGGATGAGTGCAGCAGTTGTGACGCAGTTGATGCAGACGATGGCTGCAGCTGCTGGGGGAGCTGGTGGAGGAGCTGGTGGTGCTGGCCAGCAGGGGCGAATGCCGTGGGAGGCCGAGTCCGAGCTCTCCAGGAGTTCATGAAGCTTAAGCCTCCATCCTTTGACGGCTGTGTGACCCTCAGGAGGCGAGCCACTGGATTACAGAGGTCGAGGACCTGCTGAGAGTGATGGGGTCGGAGGATGACCAGAAGGTGGACTTCGCCACGTTCCTCTTTAAGGGGAGGCGAAGGAGTGGTGGCGCATGGTGATGGGTAGGCATCCCCAGCCTTGGACCTGGGATCAGTTCTGCTTGGAGTTCAACAAGCAGTTCTATCCGGATGGTACAAGGACCAGAAGATCAACGAGTATAACGGCTGCGCCAGGGTAGAGAGATGACTGTAGAGGAGTATGTGAGGAAGTTTGTGACGCTGTCGAAGTATGCTCCAGACCGGATGAGCACAGGAAGGCTCGTAAGTTGAGAGCGGATTGAGGCCAGACATCAGGTCGGCGGTGACACCTCTTCGTCACCGGACTTCAGGGAGTAGCGGATGTCGCCCTGCTGGTAGAGGCCGACATCAAGGGCAGCAGGCTGGCAAGGACCATAAGGGAAGAGGCGTGCTGAGGAGCCTCAGAAGAAGGAGGCTGCTCCTCCTCAGAAGAACAGACCTATGGAGATCGCCGGGGAGCTTCTCATCTTCGTCAGCTGGGACGAATTGTGGGTCTGTGGCCACTCCCATCCTGGTAGGGAGTGCTACAAGAAGACCGGTGCCTGCTTTAAGTGCGGGTCGATTGATAAGTGTCTAAATGAGCATGTTTTATAGGTGTATTTCATATATTATATCAGCACTTTTCTGCTCATTTCTCGCTTATCGTATGTTTTTCCTCTAGTTTATGTTTTATTGATTATCTCACAATTTATTGGTTTAAACATGAGGAACAAACAAGCTAGGAGCAAAGTACACGAAGACACGAACGTATAGGCGCAGACGGCTCAGAAAACGGACTTATAACGAAGAATGTAGAGCCGGTTGAAGATTATGTATAATATATTTAATATCGCGTGCACAAAAGGCACGACCGCCCAATAACTTGCGGACGTCTCACATGCGACCGCGAGGCGGTTGAAACAGAGGCGACCGCCTCATACGAGGCGGACAAGACAGAGTGAACCGCCTCTTAAGGAGGCGGACGTGAGAGAGGCTACCGCCTCTTAATGAGGCGGACGTGCTCGCGGTCACCATAGAGGCTACCGCCTCTTAAGGAGGCGGACGTGACACACACAACCGCCTCTGAACCAGGCGGACATATAAGAGGAGACCGCCTGTTTGGCAAGCGGACAGCAGGCGGTCATGAATTAAATCAACGCCGCGACTAGTTTTCTTCGCCGGTCTTCGCCGTCTTCTCAACTTGAATCGATTTATCTATCTACTCCCGCACCGCCTACCATTAATCTCACCTCGCGCCAGCTCTCTGTCCCCTCTGCAATCAATGAAGATAGCAATCAACTCTCCTCTTCATCTGCAATCAAATTAGTACGGAGCCAAACCTCTATATAAACTCACCACCTTAGCTGCAAAACACACACACGCACGACGGAGGAATTCGCTCACCACAATCATCCATTTCCTTCCACTTATTTCCTCCCGTAACACCACATCATTCCACACTCACGCAGTAACAAAGAAATAGAAGAGCAGCAGTGAGAGGAGAGCAGACCAGTTCTTCCTCTGAATTAATGTCAAAATCTATCTGTGTAATCTTCTTATCTCCGTTAATGTCTGAGTAATTTTCTTTGTATCCTAGGATGGGGGTTTGATTTCTAATATTACGTAAAATATTTATCACCTGTTTCTCTTATTTAACTTGTTTTAATTCCTTTCAGCTAATATTGTTAAATGCTTATTCTGACAAAATACTGCATTTATTTGGTAACTATCAACATATGATTTTGAGATAGTCTAGGTACCACAAAGGAATTAATCTTAGTATTTACACTCCGGACTGAGCAGGAAAATACTAAGGCTTTTATTAAGAGTTCGTAACTGACAATTATTAACTCTAATAGGCAATAAATAATTGAAACATGGTTATAAATATGTTTAAGTAATTTAGGAAATTCCCCCGCTATCCTAGGATACATTTTTCCATTCACATCAATTAATTCACCTTTTTAACTGTTTTTATTATTTCTGTATTAATTTAACAACAAATCAAGCTTGCCTCCGGCTAAACCCCTTTTTACAGTTTTTAAGTAACTACCAAGACTAGGGTAAATTGAACAATCTCCCTGTGGATACGACACTCGTTATACTACTACGACCGGGAATTGTTTGCAGCCCGACGTTTATAATTTGAGTTTTTAATTTCTTTCTTTTAATTTTACACCTTTAACCACTCAGAAATAACACTCTGCAAATTGGCGCCGTTGCCGGGGAGATTGATTCCATCAATTTCCCTAGTTTCCGGTAGTTCACCTGTTTATTATAATAAACTGTTAATATTAATTGTTAATCTTGGACATATGAATTGGACATCGGACTTCTGACCTGACTTGGACATTTGACTTCGGACTTTGGACATCTAACTCCTAACATCTTAATATTATTGTCATTTCGTTCCATTGTCATTTCGTTCCATTGTCCTTTCTTTCCATTGTCTCTAACTACTAACTTTAAATTTCTGTCATTTCGTTCCTTGTCCTTCTTTCGTTCCATTGTCCTTAACTTTCTTCCATTGTCCTTAACATTTCATTTCCATTGTCCTTAACATTTCTTTCCAGTATACTAAACTTATAATTTCTGTATACTAACCCCTAACGTTTATCAGCCTAACCAATATTTCTGTCTTTCTTATTTTATTTACTAACTAATTTTGCAGCTTCTGACAAACCACAAGTTATCTTCTGTGCATGCCAAACACTCGAACCCGAGGCTCTCCACCAATCAGTCCGAGCCCCGAACCCGAGCGTACTTTATTTCAAGCGCAGAGAAACCTGAGAAACCAAGCCATGGCCAATAACGAAGTTATAAATGAAATGGACCATGCAATTCAACCAGAACACCGTGCCCTATCTGATTACCACCAACCGAACACCGAAGGAAGAGCATCAGCTATAGTTCTCCCTGAACTAACACCAGAAGAAGCCGGACGTTGGGTTTTCAAAACCCACTACATCACCGCCGTCCGGGATCTAGGCAAGTTTAGTGGAGCGAACCCAGATGAAGCCCCAAATCATCTGAGTCTCTTCCTAGACTTCTGCAATTCCTTTAGTCAAACCGGCATCGTCAAAGAAAGAATTCGACTCCAACTATTTCCTCACTCATTATCGGATTCAGCAAACCGGTGGTACCGAAGCCTTCCCTCCCGATCAATCACCACATGGCTTCAAATGGCCCAAAAATTCCTTGCCAAATACTACCCAACCAGTAGAACAAGGCAATTGATCGGTGAAATCAACACTTTCTGTCAAGAGCCGGGAGAAACGTTGTACGACGCATGGGACAGGTTTAAAGATATGCTAATGAAGTGTTCCCACCATGGTCTTGACGATCAATCCCTCTGCCTGTCATTCTTCAACGGTCTGGATGATGGGAACCGACTACTCGTCAATTCCTCTGCAGGAGGAAGTTTCATGATGAAATCTCCTAAAGAAGGAATGGATCTTCTAAACCATGACGAGCAATACCAGACAGTGGACGAGATCCAAAGGAAGAACGCCACGAGCAGCAGGCCTACTCCACGTTGAGCCTACAGATCATTTATCGGCTCAGATCTCGTCCCTTGCAAAGATGGTGGAAAAGCTAACACATCACAAAACGAAATTGTAAAAACAATAGCTTCCCCACCTACAAGTTCACACAGTCCATACAGAAGGATGTGCATATGCGCCGGTCCTCATGAAACTCATCAGTGCGAAGGCAAAGGCCAGTACGAGGAAGTACAATTCATAGGAAACCGTCCCGGTAATTCCTACAACAACAACTTCAACAACAACTATCCATGGAGAAATCACCCGAATTTCTCATGGAAAAATAATGATCAAACCAAGGAGGGCAGAACAACAACTCCAATACCTATCAGGGGAACCGACCCCAACCAAATTCTAATATGGGTTACAAAGCACTAGGTGCCCCTCCAGGTTTCCAACAACAACAACTACAACAACAACCATCATCATCCTCTTCTGATCCAAACGTAGAACTCAAAGAGATGATGAAAGGTTACATTTCCATGACTCAGAACCAGCTTTGCACAAGAAGCCTTCAACCAGAAAATCGAAGGTAAAATCAATCAACTTGCGGAACATCTTGCTCGAAGACCGCCAGGGGCTCTCCCCAGCCAAAATGAACCAAATCCAAGAGAGCAAGCCAAGTGCATCTATGTGAAGGAGCACGATGAAGAAAAGACGGAGGTGGCTAAAACAGCTAAAGTTCCAGAACTACACCCTTCCCTCCAAGAGTGGGTTGTAGCAATTGAGACTTCCAAAAGGAATGTAGCTGAATTGGAAAGCACCGCCAAAGTCTATAAAAGCATTCAATCTGAGAATACCTACCTTGAGACTTGGTAGCCGGTTATGAAAATGAGAAGCTCGAATTTGAAGAAGAAGAAGAAGAGGTTAAGGCGATAACCTTGAGAAGCGGTAAGAAAACCGAGATTCACATCCCGCAACATCAGAAGAATCCAAAGAGGATAGTGAAGAAAAGTTGAGGTTCCAGCAGAAAAACATCTCCAACGTCCTCACTATTCCACCAGCTTCAGAACCTTCTTCACAAGAACCGCCTATACCATTTCCTCGCCGACTCCAGAAGCAGAAATTGGATAATGAATATGGTAAGTTTCTGGCAATGCTGAAGCAGCTAAACGTCAATGTACAGTTTGTAGACCTCATTGCCAAAATGCCAAACTATGCCAAATTCCTCAAACACCTCATATCCAACAAAACTAAATTGGCCGAAGTCGGTACGGTACCTCTCAATGTAGCTTGCTCAGCTACTCTACAAAAACTACACTACCATCAAAGCAATGATCCGGGCAGCTTCACTATTCCAGTCACAATTGGTAGCACCTCATTTCCATACTCCCTATGCGATCTGGGTGCCTCCATAATTTGATGCCCCTCTCCACTTTCAAAAAGCTGGGAATTGGAGAGATGAAAAAGACTAAGATGACCCTGCAACTGGCAGATGGTTCGGTAACATACCCAAGCGGAGTGGTGGAGGATGTTATCAAAGTGGAGCACTTATACTTCCCATGCGATTTTGTCATTCTAGACATCGAAGAGAACCCCACTACACCTCTCATCCTTGGACGACCATTCCTTGCCACAGCCGATGTGCACATTTGGGTAGCCCAGGGGAAATCACCCTTCAAGCTTATAACGAAAAGCTGGAGTTTGCATCAGGAAGATCTCCAGATAGCAAATCCAAAGATCTCAAGTTTGTGAGGGACACTCAATCACCATCATCCCCACTTCTGTTTATTACCCTTCCAGACGGCATGTCTATCACAGAGATACCACCACCAATCCCGGACGAAGAGCGGGATAAGAAAAGAAAACATGCATCCAGGTGGACTCTCAAAAAACCATCGAGTCATGCTTTGGATCTCCTCCTCATAACCACCCCCCATCGATCGATCTAACGAAAAAGCGTCTAGCTAAAGACGTTAAAGAAGGGCAGCTTTCCGGGAGGCAACCCGGACGAACTTATCTTTTATATGCTTTTATGCTGTTTTAATTCAGGTTCCCTTTAAATTTATTTTTGCTAACTTTTAACCCCGTTTATAGTATGGTTGCTTCTAGTGTTTTATGCAGGTGCAATTTCATGTCTACACGCACCAACCAACTACGCTACTTGAGGCTGAAGCTCAAGTGTGGGGGAAGTCCAAACACGCTAGCAAAAATAAAATCAGGGGAGTACTAGTTTCTTTAAATTATGCTTTTATTTAAATAAATATGCAGAGGAGAATTTATATGCTTAAATGAATATTCGTGAGCTTCGTGTTCTCTCTAATTTATCTACTTACCGAAAAGGTCTTCTGAAACCTTCCCTTGTTTTTCTGGTGAACAACGAGGACTTTGTTCAATTTAAGTGTGGGGGAGTGTGCCCTTTTCGGTGACATTTTATGCTTAAATGCTTAATCTCTCTGCTTATCTTGCGTTTGTTCAAATTCAATATCGTGGACCCTTTTATGTGGGTTGTTCTCTTTAGGAATAAATATTGTTATGAATTGTGGGATAAATGGTACATAAAATGTACAAATTTTAAAATGATTACTTTTTGAGGAGCATTTTTATGCGGTGTGACCAAATGATCTGAAATGGATGGATTTTTATTACTCAGGGGTTCTTTCTGTCTTCTTTCTTAGGGATTGCTAAGGGGTGCTTCTCTGTCAAAAAATATAAAATAAATAAGGGACTTAGACACCATTGGTAACCAACAAAGAGAGTTGAGTGTTCTTAAAAACAAGGCTTGATGCCTACATATTATCTTCTCATCTCTTATGCAAAAGTGAAACAAATGCATAATTCTATTTTTCCTTTTGTTTTCTCCTCAATACCCATTCTTGAGAGAAGTTGGCCATGGTAAAAGTTCTCAAAGTCACCTTAAATCAAGAAGCATTGAAGTACTCCGGATCATACCCCGAAACTCTTTTTTATTTTTGCCCTGAGTACACCTATGCCACCAGTAGGTGATGGATCACACTCCTCTAAAAAGTTTAAGATCATGTACTATTGACTTCTTTATCCTACCCTTCATAATATATTTTAATATTGAGCATTCCCTACTTGTTGGGTACATGGTTTTGCTTGAGGACAAGCAAAAGGTAAGTGTGGGGGTGTGATAAGTGTCTAAATGAGCATGTTTTATGGGTGTATTTCATATATTATATCAGCACTTTTCTGCTCATTTCTCACTTATCTTATGGTTTTCCTCTAGTTTATGTTTTATTGATTATCTCACAATTTATTGGTTTAAACATGAGGAACAAACAAGCTAGGAGCAAAGTACACGAAGACACGAACGTATAGGCGCAGACGGCTCAGAAAACGGACTTATAACGAAGAATGTAGAGCCGGTTGAAGATTGATATATATATAATATATTTAATATCGCGTGCACAAAAGGCACGACCGCCCAATAACTAGCGGACGTCTCACATGCGACCGCGAGGCGGTTGAAACAGAGGCGACCGCCTCATACGAGGCGGACAAGACAGAGTGAACCGCCTCTTAAGGAGGCGGACGTGAGAGAGGCTACCGCCTCTTAAGAGGCGGACGTGCTCGCGGTCACCATAGAGGCTACCGCCTCTTAAGGCGACGTGACACACAACCGCCTCTGAACAGGCGGACATATAAGAGGAGACCGCCTGTTTGGCAAGCGGACAGCAGGCGGTCATGAATTAAATCAACGCCGCGACTAGTTTTCTTCCGCCGTCTTCGCCGTCTTCTCAACTTGAATCGATTTATCTATCTACTCTACCCCGCACCGCCTACCATTAATCTCTCACGCGTGCAGCTCTCTGTCCCCTCTGCAATCAATGAAGATAGCAATCAACTCTCCTCTTCATCTGCAATCAAATTAGTACGGAGCCAAACCTCTATATAAACTCACCACCTTAGCTGCAAAACACAACCCACACGACGGAGGAATTCGCTCACCACAATCATCCATTTCCTTCCACTTATTTCCTCCCGTAACACCACATCATTCCACACTCACGCAGTAACAAAAGAAATAGAAGAGCAGCAGTGACAGGAGAGCAGACCAGTTCTTCCTCTGAATTAATGTCAAAATCTATCTGTGTAATCTTCTTATCTCCGTTAATGTCTGAGTAATTTTCTTTTGTATCCTAGGATGGGGGTTTGATTTCTAATATTACGTAAACAATATTTATCACCTATTTCTCTTATTTAACTTGTTTTAATTCCTTTCAGCTAATATTGTTAAATGCTTATTCTGACAAAATACTGCATTTATTTGGTAACTATCAACATATGATTTTGAGATAGTCTAGGTACCACAAAGGAATTAATCTTAGTATTTACACTCCGGACTGAGCAGGAAAATACTAAGGCTTTTATTAAGAGTTCGTAACTGACAATTATTAACTCTAATAGGCAATAAATAATTGAAACATGGTTATAAATATGTTTAAGTAATTTAGGAAATTCCCCCGCTATCCTAGGATACATTTTTCCATCCTCATCAATTAATTCACCTTTTAACTGTTTTTATTATTTCTGTATTAATTTAGCAACAAATCAAGCTTGCCTCCGGCTAAACCCCTTTTTACAGTTTTTAAGTAACTACCAAGACTAGGGTAAATTGAACAATCTCCCTGTGGATACGACACTCGTTATACTACTACGACCGGGAATTGTTTGCAGCCCGACGTTTATAATTTGAGTTTTTAATTTCCTTTCTTTTAATTTTACACCACTTTAACCACTCAGAAATAACATTCTGCATCGATGGAGCACCGGATTGCTCAGTGCCCTCAGGCGTCCAGTAGAGGCTCAGGGGAGAGGCACCGGCTCAGACTCAGGGGCGAGGTCCGACCAGAAGAAGCCTCAGACTCAGGCCCGGGTTTATGCTATGGCTGGAGAGCGTGATCGAGCGGGTGATCGCGTCATCTCAGGTATTCTCCAGATCCATTCTCGAGATGTGTTTTGTCTGTTTGATTCTGGAGCTACGCACTCCTTTATCTGCTGTGATTTGTTGGGTGACCTTGGACTGACTGCTGTGCCTAGTGAGGTAGACTTGTGTGTGAGTAGTCCATTAGGTGGGGTTGCCCCTTGTGTGCTGGATTCTGTGTGTAAGGCTTGTCCCATAGTAGTTAGGGACAAGACTTTCTTTGCTGACCTCATCCCGATGCGGATGACCTGTTTTGATGTGATTTGGGCATGGATTGGCTAGCAGAGCACCATGCCCATATAGATTGTGCAGCGAGGAGTAGTATTTGATTGCCAGGCGGGTCTCGTTTTGCTTCTCTGGGAATGCAGTTCCATGTGCGCCGGTGATTGTGTCAGCGATGCAGGCAGCCAGTTTCTTGAGGAAGGGCTGCCAGGGCTTCTTATGTTATCTGCCAGAGGTGCGTGAGGGATCTAGCTTGGAGAGCATCCCGATTGTCAGAGAGTTTCCTGAGGTCTTCCAGGACGACGTGCCCGGACTCCACCAGTGCGAGAGGTGGAGTTCACCATCGATTTAGCGCCAGAGACTCAGCCCATCTCTAGGGCCCCTTACCGTATGAGTCCGGCGGAGTTGAAGGAGCTGAAGGTCCAGCTTCAGGAGCTGTTAGATAAGGGCTTCATACGCCCTAGTGTTTCGCCTTGGGGAGCGCCAGTGCTGTTTGTGAAGAAGAAGGATGGGACCTTCCGTTTGTGCATCGACTACAGGGAGCTGAACAAGGTGACCATCAAGAATCGCTATCCCCTTCCGCGCATAGATGATTTGTTTGACCAGTTGGCGGGTGCCACAGTGTTCTCGAAGATAGATCTTCGTTCAGGCTACCATCAGTTGAGGATTAAGGCCGAGGATGTGCCTAAGTCCGCTTTTAGGACTCGTTATGGTCATTACGAGTTCCTAGTCATGCCTTTGGTCTGACTAATGCTCCATCAGTTCATGGACATGATGAACCGGGTTTTCAAACCCTATCTGGATCAGTTCGTAGTGGTCTTCATAGATGATATCTTGGTGTACTCCAGGAGCGTAGAGGAGCATGAGGAGCATCTGAGGATTGTTTTGCAGACGTTGAAGGATCGTGAGCTGTATGCTAAGTTGAAGAAGTGTGACTTCTGGCTTGATCGTGTAGTGTTCTTGGGACATGTGGTCTCGAAGGACGGTATCTCAGTGGATCCTGAGAAGTTAGAGAGTTATGGAGTGGGCGAGGCCCACGAATGTTGCTGAGATTCGCAGTTTCCTTGGGTTAGCTGGGTACTACAGGAAGTTCGTTGAGGGGTTCTCTAAGATTGTATCCCCGCTGACCCGTCTGTTGAGGAAGGAGATCAAGTATGAGTGGAGCGAGGCTTGTGAGCAGAGTTTCCAGGAGATTAAGAAGAGGCTGACGACGCACCGATTCTGACTTTGCCTTCTGGGACCGAGGGTTCGAGGTCTTCTGTGATGCGTCCCATAAGGGACTGGGATGTGTTTTGATGCAGCAGGGTAAGGTAGTGGCTTATGGCTTCGACAGCTTAAGCCCTATGAGAAGAACTACCCTACCCACGATCTGGAGTTGGCAGCTGTAGTGTTCGCGCTGAAGATTTGGAGACATTATTTATATGGAGCGTCGTGTAAGGTTTACACTGACCACAAGAGCCTCAAGTATTTGTTCACTCAGAAGGAGCTGAACTTGAGACAGAGGAGGTGGTTGGAGCTACTTCATGACTACGATTTAGAGATCCTCTACCACCCGGGTAGAGCGAATGTTGTAGCAGACGCATTGAGCCGGAGAGGTGCTCCGGGCGTAGCTTGTGCCTTGTCAGGAGTTCAGAGGTCCGCCTTAGAGCTTCAGCGTATGGGAGTTTGGGTAGTCAGACCAGCCAGTGCCAGTGTGATAGCAGCGCTTCAGGTGCAGTCTTCGTTGGTCGACAGGATCGGGTTGGTCAGGAGTCAGACTCAGCTTTATGTCGGATTAGAGAGGGGCTGTCTTCAGAGCAGAGTTCAGATTTCAGTGTCTCCAGTGATGGTTGTCTGCGTTTCAGAGGCCGTGTGTGTGCCAGACGATGCAGTGCTGCGCAGAGAGATCCTTCAGGAGGCCCATGGAGCGCCATATTCAGTTCACCCAGGAGGGGTGAAGATGTATCGAGACCTCAGAGAGTCATTCTGGTGGTCTGGGATGAAGCGTGATATCTCAGAGTTTGTCTCGAAGTGCCAGACCTGTCAGCAGATTAAGGCTGAGCACCAGAGGCCAGCGGGTTTGCTTCAGCCCCTTCCCATTCCTGAGTGGAAGTGGGAGAGTGTGGGGATGGATTTCGTCATGGGTTTGCCCAGGACTCCTTCGGGTTGTGATGCTGTTTGGGTGATAGTTGATCGTCTGACGAAGTCTGCTCATTTTCTGCCGGTGAAGAAGACCTTCAGTTTGGAGCGCCTAGCTCGTTTATATCTGGATGAGATAGTGAGGCTTCACGGTGTGCCTACTACTATTGTGTCCGATCGTGACCCTCGTTTTGTTTCGAGATTTTGGCGCAGTTTGCATAAGGCCTTGGGTACGAATTTAGCGTTCAGTTCAGCTTACCATCCTCAGTCGGATGGCCAGACGGAGAGGACTAATCAGGTTTTGGAGGACATGCTTCGCGCATGTGTTGGACTTTGGAGGTAGCTGGGAGCAGCATGTGACTCTGATTGAGTTCGCCTACAACAACAGCTTTCAGACGAGCATTAGTATGGCTCCGTTTGAAGCGTTGTATGGTAGGAGGTGCAGGTCACCCATCTGTTGGGATGACCTGAAGGAGAGGGTCTTGGTTGGACCCGAGCTGGTGCAGGGGCAGTAGAGAAGATCAGGACGATTCGGGAGCGTTTGCTTGTTGCTCAGAGCAGACAGAAGTGCTATGCAGACCAGAGGCGTAGACCGCTTGAGTTCGATGTTGGTGATCATGTCTATCTGCGAGTGTCGCCGGTCAGAGGCGTGGTCCGGTTTGGGAAGCGTGGGAAGCTTAGCCCGAGGTTCGTTGGACCGTTTGAGATTCTGGAGAGGATTGGCCCTGTGGCTTACCGTTTGGCTTTGCCACCTGCTTTGTCTGCTGTCCACGGAGTTTTCCATGTGTCTATGTTGAGGAAGTATCTGCATGATCCGTCTCACGTGATCGACTACAGCCAGCTTCAGCTGAGAGAGGATTGCAGTTTCGAGGCGGTGCCTACTCGCATTTTAGCCAGGGACGTCCGTCAGCTTCGTAGTAAGACCCTGCCTATGGTGAAGGTCCAGTGGTCTGATCAGTTAGAGAGTGAAGCTACGTGGGAGCTCGAAGATGAGCTGCGTGCCAAGTCCCTCCTGTTCGAGCAGTAAGGTGAGTTAATCTCGAGGACGAGATTCTTTTAAGGGGGAGGTGATGTTATAACCCGTTAATTCAACCTTATTATGTCAGTTTAAATGATCTAGTTGGATTACATTTATTATCAGTTGGGACACCGGCGGCATTGTTTTAATTGCAGAGGGCAGGGGTCCATCTATTAAAACAATTAAGGTAATTGTTTTTTTAGTTAATAAGGATGGGAACCTTATTTAATATTCTCCTTCTAATTATTTCTTCATCACGACAGTTCTCATTGAGCTCGATCGTGGTCTAAGCGGCAGTTTTTCTCTTCTTCCTCTCTCTCGATCTTTCCCCTCTGTTGAAGATTTGGTCTACTGCTGCAATCAGATTGGTGATCTTAGTTGCGGTGTAGTTTCCTCTTCGTTTTCAGGTTGGTATTGCAGAACCGGTCTCCGTTGTATCATCTGTTCTTGTTCCAGTTTCTGATTGAGGGTTTTTGATTGTGTTCGAATCAGTGGCCGTTGGTTGCGCGCAAGTTGGGATTCTTCTGCAGAGTATTTCGTCTGGTCTCGATTCCAGGTTTGTGATGCAGAGAGTTATACAGTTTTGGAGTTTCCAAGTCTAGGTTTCCTTCGAATGTTTTCTGATTTCTGGGCTTGATTGTGGAATTCAGTGGCTGTTGGTCTGTATCGGATTGTTGCTCTGCGTGGATTGTGCCTGCGGTTTCAGATCGTTGTTCTTCTTCTGCTAATTGAGGTAGGTGGTTACTCGATTCAGTTTGGAAGTTCAGCCATGGGGTGTTGCAAGGATTGTTGTGGTTTTTGTGTGTGATTCTATTAGCGTTTGTTGTGATTTTGGATGGCTAAACCCCCATGGTTTCCTGTTTTAATGTCTGATTTGGTGTGTGTGCTTATTGGCATTTTGAGGCATTGATTTGTGTTGTTTTTCTGCTCTGTTCGTCTTCTGGAAATTGCATTTTTCGCACTGTCCGAACTTCCGTCCGAGCTTTGAAGTTCGGACAGTGCGTTTCTGCTTTCTGATTTGCGAGTTCGGGGTATGTCCGAACATCTGTCCGAACATGGATGTTCGGACACACCCTCAAGTCTTCCCTCTGATTTAAAGTTCGACCTGTGTCCGAACTTCGAAGTCCGGACACAAGGTCGGACCTTCCGCGTGTTTTCCGTAAAACCTGTCCGAACATCCGTCCGAACTTGGATGTTCGGACATCTGAATTCCTCTATCTGATTTCAACTCGACTTGTGTCCGAACATTGATGTCCGGACACAAGTTCGGACATTTGGCTTCTCTAGTTCTGATTCTCGACTTGGTCAGAACTTCGACGTTCCGGACACAAGTTCGGACACCCCTCTGTTTTCAACATAAACTTCTTCGTTTGGAACTCCGATTTGAGTGCCGTCTGCGGCATTGGTTTCCTTATGATTGTGCTATTGATTTATGAGTGTTTTGGCATATTTAATGCAAACTTGCTTTGTTTAAGAAACCTTTCTGTTTGGGACATTACACATTGTTCTGAGCCGTGAATGGCTGGGTAGAGCTATTCCGTTGGTATACATGTAGACGTCGTTCCGAGTTGTGGGTCATTCACTTTCTGTTCTGTGGGGTTGACGAAACCCTTGGCTCTTTCGAGTCATTTCGCGTTGCCGAGAGACCTGGTATGGTCTATGGGTCTTCGACCCTTCTGATGTGTGTGCATTGTGTCTTGTCCCCTTCTGTTTTAGTGCCTGAGTGTTTCTGAAATGGGAACCCTTTGTGTTCCACTGCTTCTGTTCTGAAAGCTTCTGACTATCTGAGAATTGTGCATAAGATGTTTATCTTCTCTTCTTCTGATTTCAATTGTTTTGAGCGACCTTGCTGATGACGGTCGCTGCTTACTGGGCATAGTTGTGTGCTCATTCCCCTACTTCTAACATTTTTGCAGATTGATCAGCGAGGATCATCTTGAGTTCTGGAGCTGTAGTGCTTAGCTCATTTGATGTTTAAACTCTGTTATGACGTTGTAGCCTTCGGACCTTCCTTGTTTTGAGTTTCTGATTCGGATATGTATTTGGAATCCGTTTACTTCCGCTGTATTTGAATACTTTGGTTTACAATGTTAAATGAACTCTGTTTTGGGCCTTTATTGCTTTTGATCGTTTAGAGCCTTGCGTTATTGGTAGTAATACGCGGCGTGTAATACCCTTAACTCTTAGGCCGGTTTTAGGGGTGTTACAATACCACTTGTGATTATGGGGCCTATGGAGCAGTAATTGCGTGAATCCTTCGGAGAAAGGCTACCACCTAAGTATGTAATGCGAGAGAGTAATCGGATTAGTAGTAAGTCGAACAGAGATAGTGCATAGAAAGGCGTTGATAGCAGTGGAAGGAAACCGAGAGAGTAATCGGATTAGTAGTAAACACTGTATGTGTGCAGTATGAATTGCAGAGTAAACGATGCGCAGTAAGCGTAGAGAGTTTAGAGTAATATATTCTATTGAGCCAAGTGAATGGCAAGCCATAGTATAAATGGCAGGAGTATATGAGCGGAAGCTAAAGTAGTAGCTGATGCCATATAAGCAAATGTTGTTTAATGAGTAAGAACATGGTACGCAGTGAGCGACCATTGTAGGAGTATAGCCAGTTCATGATATGAAGCTGATGAGAAAAGATAGTAAAGGAGACATGTTCATTCCTATCTCATGGGTGATTTACTGCCAAGTGTTTACGCTTCTGCACTCTGGATGAGTGTTTGGTATTGCACTTGTGCGGTAATGATCTTATGGGATGGCTAGGAACTTGAGAATTGTCAACAGAACCTGTTGAACAAAAACCTAAAGAAATAACCGTGCGGCCGTTGGCCAAAGATGCACGAGGAACGTGGGCAGTAACCCACAGGGCCCAGGACCGATGGATGGTAAATGCAGAGTAGTATGAATGAAGAACAATGGTACAGAAACAAGTAAACGAACATAAAAATTAAACGAGGAAGCACTACATACTCAGTAGTAGCTTGACCTCAGCCGATAGTAAGTCAAAAGAAGGTAAGTGAATAATCACGAAAGTATACAGTGTTATACGAAATAGATTTCCAGGGAACTTGAGAGAAAATCTATAACTCATCGAATTCGCATACGGTAAGAGATACCAAGCGACGATTGAGAAACCTTTATTCCCAACACACAAAGGGATAGAAAGGGAGTGAATAATACATTGAGAATACCAAAGGGCGAATTAAGCTCTAATTACCGATCACACATCAGGAGCCAGTGGGCTGTAATTCAAGGTTAAGTATACCTGACAAATGCGAGTAAGTAGCTAATCCTAAACTCCTTGAAGCCTTAGAGGCTAGAACTGAACTCGATTATGAGTCAATTAACCACATTGAAGTTAAAACACTTCATGATACTCGAATTAGTGAACCAATGTTCAGTGATAACATATGGTTAGTTACGCGGGCGTAACCCCTTTTAAGGGGGGTAGGGCGAGAAACCGCTTAGAGTATGTTTTACGTATAGCGGCGTAAACTACTATGTGCATAGCACAAAAGAAATAATTTTGATGATTGGAACTTATGTTACATAAACATGTGTACCCATTCATCGTGTAAGCATGAGTATTGTGCATGAGAGATGCGAGTAATGTGTATATAATAAATATGAAAAGAGGAGTAGAGAAACTCCTGGGGAATGAGAATCCCTATAGTATATGTCTAGGGAGATTAGACATGAGACATAATGAGTAGGAATCGGTGTGAAACCGATGTATAACCTAGTAGGAAGTGAGTTTCTCTAGGTGATTTTATTTGAGAATGATTGATGGAGTGAGTTCCATCCTTTGGAGTTATATGTTGTGTGTTTTAAATTGAGTAACAATTTGAGAAAATGAGGTCATGAGTTGCTTAGGTAAAGTAAGCAAAGAAAATTGAGAATGACGGATCACCTAAGTTCTAGGAATTAGAGATAAATTAAAATGAACCGTTTTTTTATTATGACTAGAAAGAGTAAAAGATAGAAAACGAAAATGTTTGACTATCTGATTGTTTGAAACTGACGTGGGAGGTGGAACTTGATCTGCTAGTGATCAAGGGAAACCGAACACAAATTGGGGTGAAAGGATAGTTCAACACTGATGCTGATCACATTAGGGTTGGATGATTCTTGAAGCTCCCTATAAGTGGTCACAAGTAATCACGTTAAGAAAAGAGGAAGCTACCATAAATTGAATTTGGAGTTGTGTGATGTTTTAAAAAGAATTTTCAAAAAGAATTTGAAAAAGGATTTTCTTCAAGTATGAAGATGGAAATGAAAACTAGTTTTAAACCGCTATCACCCGCCGATGGCTGCGGCCTTAAGTCTTGATGACCGGTAGAATGGTGGGCGTGTATTAGTTTTGAAACCATTGCACCGTACGTGTGGCGGTCCTAAGTGACCGGTTGGGGTGGTGACAGTGTTTTATTTTTCCAAAGGTAGCGGGACGGGGAGAGTACCCTGAGACGATCCTGTGTTGAGTGAGTGAACCAGAGTGCCTGAGGATATGTATATGTGTAACGTTTTGATCAGAACCGAAGGGATCGTGGGCCAGAGAGAGTAAGTGCCCAATAGTCATGAAACGGCCGTGGACCAGATAGCGTAAGTGTCCAACGTGACCGGTACCTAAGGGATCAGTAATGTATTACTCAATATGGATTTGAGGATTGGAGTGCCTTCTTGTCTTCGGACCGATTCCATGGAGAGAGTACATAGAGTATTTTTGATTGCTATACATGCTGTGATATATGTGTGGTATGTGTAGTGCGAAATGAGACTGACTTGTGGAGTCTGTAAGGTTATACATGTATTATAACCTTGGCATAGCGTGCCCATGAGAGTAACGATATAAGATTCACCAACTTTGAGGACATAGTTCCTAAGGGGGGTAGATTTTAATACCCCGGACCTAAAAATGGTGATTAAATTACTTTAATACGATTATTAAAGGCCTAATGGTGCCTAAAGAGTATTAGTATTAGTAAAGAGAATAAAACCAAAAGAAAAGTGAAAATGCGTAAAACATGAAAAAAAAACGTTAAAACGCGCATTAAATGAGTATAAGAGATATATGATCTCGTTAGGGTCCGATATGGATTGCTAAGGCTTAGCTAGGCCTAATAAGTATACGGGAGTGATTCCCGAAGAAAACGGATCCAAATAATGGATTAAAATGCTAACAGAGTTTTAAAGCACGTTTTTCGAGAAAACCCGAAAACGTGACTTTAAGTGGTCAAACGGACCCATAAAAAAATATAGTTGATTAAATAACTATAATTAAGTATTAATGGAAGCTTAATAACCATTAAAAATGAAGAAACGAGAAAAATCTGAAAAACGGGCCCGGTTAGTGAATAGTGCTAAACCGGGTAAATTAACGAGCGTTTTCTGTTAAAAAAAAAATGAGAAACGCTCCCAGCTTATATTCTGTGTGGACCGATTTTAATTGCTACACACACACTTGTTAATTAGCTAGTTTTATCAAGTCATAAGAGGACAAAGAAATAAAGTAAGGAGGGAATAGTAAAAGTAGCATTAATACTCTCTCACCTCCTTTTCTTTCTTCTGATTTACGATTCCCTCCTCCCAAACTGAACTCCATCTTCTTCCTCCTCTGTAAAATGGCGATTTCAGAGAGCAACAGCACCATCTTCTTTCTCTCTTTCTTGCTCAATACAACACCAAATCACACAAAATTTGTACCGTTGGATTCCACTTGTTGAGAGCAACATTTTCCACCCAACAAAAACTTGAAACCCTCATCTTCATCTTCATGGGCGTGGGTCATTTTGCAGCTTGGAGAGGTGATTTTGGCTCTCCCTCATCTCCTTAATAATCGAAGGTAAAAATAAGCTCAAGTCTTCCGCCTTTCTAGCTTATTCTTGCTAAATCAAAAAATTCCCACGTTGTTATTTTCTCCATTTCCAGACGGTTTATGGTTTCAACAGAGGGGGTGATATTTTGCTAGTTTTGCTGTTCAAAGACGACACTCAAGAGGGCAAGGTAACTCCTTAGTGTTAAAGCCCTAAAACTAGTTTTTGAAATATCAGTTTTGTGAGGTACGTGAGAATTGAATTGACTTGTTGTGTGTGGTGTGGGGATATAGTTGTAGATAGCAATCTAAACCCCTTCGTGTGGTGTGGAAACAAGAAGAGAAAGAGGGAACAAGAGAAAAGGAAGAAGAGAAAAGAAAACAGAAAAACTAGCAAGGTAATGAACTTACCTTGGGTTGGTTTTGTTCTCTGTAAAACACATTTGTAAACATAAGTAATGACCTTGTATGGTGTAGTCATGGTACTGCAATATTGCTTGTTCAATTAAGAAGTGTTAATGTGGTTTGAATGTGGGAAGTAAACCTTGAGAGAAAACTGTTACATATGTATGTACAAGGTGGGAAAAACAATGGGCTGGAGGAATGTTTAATGCTTATATAACAGGGAAGAAAAATAGATTTTTGTGAGCTGATTAGTGTGTGTAGAATGCCTTGGAATGTAGACAAACTCTGTCAAAATTTGCCTAGGAATGTATGGACTTGAGTGTATTAAGGCGTGGAGTTAGAATGGCAAGAAAGAAAGGATTGAAAACTTCAACAGAAGCAAGAACTTGCAAACTGTAACAGAGGGAAAAATCACAGTGAAATGAGTTATTTGACAGATGAATATATAGAATGGTTTAGGTTAGTTTTGAATGCCTAAACAATGTCAAAACATGTTATAATATATGTAGGAATATTAGGGAAGAGCTTGGTGGAAGTTTAGAGTTGAAACAAGTTGAAAAACTTACATAAATTGCAAACTGCAACTTGTCCGGGTTTGCAAACCAGGACACAAACCCGGACCAGCATCAAAACACGGCAGAAAGGTTTATCAAAGGAGTGGTCCGGGTTTGCAAACCAGGACCTAAACTCGGACCACCCCCAAATCTTACCTGAGAGTTTTTCCAAGTGGGGGTCCGGGTTTGCAAACTCGGACAGTAACCCGGACCACCCCAAAATTTGTACAGAAACTATTTTAAAGATTAATTAAGGATGGGTAATGTTGGGTAATGATAGTATAAGGTAATTATGACCTGATTAATGATGTTTAAAGGTCATAAAGATGTAAACAAGTTTGTGAAGTGAATGAGAAAGTTGTGAGTTTGTGAACACATGAGTAAAACCAAGTTAAACGGGGTAACGGGGTTAAGTACGGGAGTAATAGTTTTACATATCGTAACACCTTAATGTTAATAGAAACATTTGATTGTTATTAGTGGAACAAGTGTGAACCTTGGAACGGGAGGTCACACGGTAAAGCTAACCCCATCGAAAGGTATGATTTTCTCATACTCCACGTGCTAACCGAGTTATGTTGATTTGTGTGTTTGTGTGCCGGCTTAATCAAGACTAAAGCATGAAAATAATCCCTTGTTTGATTATGTATGTCATGTTGTGTGTAGAATTAGCTAACATACTTGTGTGCCGGTGTGGTCTAACATAGAGTAAAGACCGACTCATAGTGAGTAACGTTTGGCTAGAGACCCATAGATCGGGTCAATGCTTGTGATATCGAAAACGTGCAAACACACAAACTATCCATTAAAGTATAACGATAACGCAAACATATGAACTCCCTAGAATGTGAGGAGAAGTACAGGTTGAGTAAATACCCGATAACGGTTAGAAAACCATATTGAAACAATCCGCGAAACAAATGAGAGTGGAAAAATAAGTGAACCTCCTTCAAGAGGATTTAAGATAGTTCGAAGATGTGAACTAGTAAAGAAGGTAAAAGAGACCTAGGGGATTAGTAGCTCCCTTAAGACATGGTCGACCTCCTATATGAGGATTTTACCTGATATAAGCAAATAACCGAAAGTATGAGTAAAGGAAATGTATGGGTAACTCTTAAAACCTAAGATTAACCAAACTTAAGTAATGTTCCCAAGGTCATTAGAGACATCGAGAGTGATGCTTCTAGGCTAATATAATATTATTATAAACTCCGAGAGAGGAGAGTATGGGAATGTAAGTAGTCCGAGAGTAGTCGGACCTAAGTAAAAGATAAAGGAACTAAGAGAGAGTTCCATGAGCTAGTTGAACCTTCCCACCATGCTAGACCCAGAGTAGGGTCGAAACCGGGGAAGTAAGACTATGCTAGAAAGCCATGAGTTTTGGCCTAAGTATGTATTAAGAGTAACAAGCGTGACGTAGGAGACCTGTAGCGTCTCGAGAATCTACAAGAGCTTGAGTATAATTGACCCAAGAGTGTGGGTGAGATAATGAGTATAAATAACCCAAGAGTGTGGGTGAGATAATAAGTATAAGAACCCGAGAGAATGGGTGAGTATAGTACGAGTAGCCTAGGAGAATGGGTGTGCATATGAACAAGTAACCCGAGAGAGCGGGTGAGATATTGAATAAGTAAACAAGGCATAGTGAGGTATAACCCTCAAGGCCTAAGAGTAAACAGATACAACTAACAACCCTGTTATGTTAGTTAGGAATTGTGTTCCGTGATTGGATGTAGATTCCTTGAGTAATACACATATATATTGTATTGCTATGATGCATGTTGTTTGACTAATGAACTCCATGTACATCTGACAAAAGTAGTCGGCGTACCCCGGTTAGCGCTCGGGGTATGCGAATTTCATATGCAGCGTTAAGCTGAGCCCCTAGGGGCAACGTTTTTATTTTTCAGGTACACCGATGATGGTACCGTTCGAGAGTAGGACGTGGTCGGTGGTTTGCATGGGTAGTTAGAATTAATTACTTATGCATTGAAAGAGGTGTAAGACCGAATATGTTGTTGGCATCCATAAATTGTAGACTCGGTATAGTAGAGAAATAGTTTGAGTATTGTATTTGTATTGTGTACTCGGTTGTTCCAGTTCATCAGACCATTACGGTATGTAAGAAAGGCCTGGTTAGCCATATGGGTGGCTAACGGCGTTGTTTCACCCCTCGTTGTAATTAGAGTTCCGCTGCGTGAGTAAGACCATTTAGTGACAGTTTAAGAGGTAATGATGAGCTTAACGGCTGGGGTGTTACACCTAATTACCATAATTACAATATGATTGAATACGTATGTTTATTTAACATAAGTACCAATCATCAAATCAATTCTCATTTGTGCTATGCACATTATAGTTTATGTGTTTTATACGTGACACTTACACTAAGCGGTTTTCGCTCTACCCCCCTTAAAAGGGATTACACCCACGTAATCTACCACATGTTATTATTGAACATTGGTTTAGTAAGTTTGAGAATCCTGAAGCGTTTTAGCTCCCTTACGGTCTATTATACAATGTATTCTGGTCAAAGGGTCTTAACCGTACTAATGGTTTAGTCCCTACACCAAGAATTCTCATTGAGGTTTATTTAACTCATGATTAATTTGGTTCTAGCCTATTAGGCTTCAAGGCATTGATAGCCATTCTCTCGTACTTACTAGGTATATTAACCTATAAGCAAGGGCCCACTAGCTACTGCTGCGTGACCCTGATAACTTGGGTTATTCGCCCTTCTTGTGCTACACATCACCTTTTTATCCCTCTTTGTAGACATGATTTTTGACCTGGTAAAAATAATCAATTGAGTTAGGATCAAAATATCTATCAGGCTGCAAACAATCCCGGTCGCAGTAGTATAGTAAAATTGAAGCAACCAGGTAATCGAACCGTGGGACTTAAGCGAAAATGTCTAATTCCTAAACGTGTCACAAAAGGGGGGTTTTACTGGATTGTAAATGAAACTGATAAAATGCAGATAAATAAAATAACAGATGAATTAAAATGATGGATGGTTTGATTGAGCGGGACCCCGGGTTCCGGTTATTCCAGTTTGGTTAATTATATTTTTTTTCTTCTGGTTTATAGATTGGCAAAAATAGTAACACTGACGAATTTGTTTACCAGAACATGCTATGACTTTTTCGAACCAGCAAAACACATGTAAACAAAATAAGTTTGGGAGATAATATTTATGCAGATGAAGTATTAACTTGTCCGATAAAAACAAGTTTTCCACAAATTTGCGAATTACTCGAACCTATCTATTTATCACTTGATCGGGTCAAAATAGATATAGAAAGATAATGCAATTAAACGATCAGAATTATTGCAGCATAAGCACATTAATTGTAACAATCGATATGATGATTAAAACCAGTAAAAATATAATTTCAATAAAAACACACATTAAAACCAATGTCAAATGTCATGTTAAATCCAAAACTGTAATAAGAAACAAACAACATGTATCAAATATAATGGGTTAGTTTATTAAACCCTTATATTATTGTCCAAACCGGTCTGGTTCAATGTTTTTGCCGGTTCGGTCCATGTTGGTTCACTCCCGCCCAGTATCGGTTCTTCCACGTCAGTTTAACTCCTCTTCTCCTTCTCGCGCCGATCCTCAACTCGTCGCAACGGTGCTCTAATCTCCTGCTTTTATTTCGCCGGTAACTGAGTTTCGATTCAGTTTATTCCCACGCCTCAAACAACAACGATTAATGGTGGATGTTGGCAGCGACTGAAGACAGACGGTCGCGGGAGGCTATAGTCGACGGTGTTGTCGGTTTGGCGAAGAAACGGGGGCGGTGCAGTGATCTGGAGCAGTAATGTTGTGAGGGCAAGAATGTAGCGATGAAAAAGATCGATGGAGATAGCGGTGATGGTGTTGTGATGATGTGGGTGAGGTGTGGCGATGGTGATCGACGTGAAGGTCAAGAATGGACGTGGTTGATGGAGGATGGAAGTCGTGAAGATGATGACGGCGAGTGGATGGCGTCGTCCGGTGTTGTCGGTGTCACAATGAAGGTGAGGTGAAGGCGAATGATGATGGTAGAGCAATGGCGAAGCAGATGATGATGGTCCCTGAATGACGATGGTCGATGCGATTGAAGCGTGAATGAAATGAAGATAGCGAATCGGTGATGATGGAGTGATGCAATAGGTTGATAGCATGATCGGTGGATCGAGGGCGGTGGTGTGGTGAGTGAATGCGATGGTTTCCCCGGTGGTCGGTGTGGGTGTTGATGACGAGTTTACGAGGGTGAAGTCGATGGATGAAGATACGATGAAGGCGAAGAAGATGATCGGTGAATGATGGCGATGGAGATACGATAGTAAATGATGTGGATGATATCGATGGTGAAAGTGGGTCGATGGTGAATGATGTGGATGGCAGTGGTGGTGGGATGATGATGCGGGAGTGACAGTGAGGACGGTGGTTGATGGTGTGAGTATGAAGACGATGGGTGTAGTGTGAAGATGGATGCGGTACCATCCCGTGTCCCTGTAGCGTAAACACTATATAGACCGTGAGTAATGTTGAAGACGATCTCCAAATAGTGCGATCGATCCCGCCTTCCCCTCTATATGCATGGGTTTTATGATATCATATTCTAAAATTGTTTTGTAATATGCTTTTTATTTTTGTCTTGTCAGTCCATTGTAATCGAGCAACAGGGCTCAAATTCTCAGCCCATCTTAATCCCATGTCTGCGCCTCTCGTGTCAAAAGCCCAGCAGTCCTCTTGTTTCATAAATATATCCATGTGCATGTATATGTATGTATACATATGTTATTATTTGTTGGGGTGTAATCTTTAATGTAAATCCAATTGATTTCCTGCATTTTACATATAAAATATATCAGTTCTCATCAAAATATAAATAGTAGAAAAATTATAAGATAAGTGTGAAATATAAGCCAATTCATTATGAATATTAATTCAAATATACTGTTAAAAGTATATGTATTTTACACTTATCAAACTTCCTCACACTTAGCTTTTGCTTGTCCTCAAGCAAATACAGAATATGACTACTCTTAAGGATCGAAGTATTGAACTCAGGATCAAACAACTGCCGTTGGAATACAAGCAAAATGACAATCAAAAGAAAAGTTCTGCTACTAGTTGTAGGTTTTCGCAAACAGTGAAAAAGAATGAAGTTAAAAAGCATGGAGAAGTTAGATTATAGAAACTGAAACTGAATAGTTTGGGATCCTCCACCATTTCTTTCCTCTAACCTTTGGATGACAAGGGGTGTGAAGTA
The DNA here is from genome assembly GCA_023374045.1 of Limonium bicolor. Classification (NCBI taxonomy): domain Eukaryota; kingdom Viridiplantae; phylum Streptophyta; class Magnoliopsida; order Caryophyllales; family Plumbaginaceae; genus Limonium; species Limonium bicolor. The sequence continues at coordinate 428,010,775 of CM041777.1, read as the reverse complement.
ACACCTTATTCCGTGATACCTTTCAACACCACATACTCATGATTAGAATAAGCAAAAATGAATTACATATTTAACTTTCCAAAGTTCATTTTCCTTAACATTCTGCCATTCACATATTTCATTCATCCCCTCAGACTTTTCTCTTCACCCTTATAGCAGCTTTGGGACTTCTATCCCAGATCACAAGACCTTAGGTAGATGGGTGGTAGGGCACCCCAAGGACTTTATAACCGAATGAAGAGGCCTGTTTTGGTTCAAAAATTTTAATTTAGATCAGCGGAGTACCTTGCCTTATCCTTTCATTCCAAACTTTCACATCATTCCCAAGACCCCAAAACTAGATCAATTCAGTTTTCATAATCAGCTAATCCACTAAATTTCAGTGAAAACAGATTCAATTTGGAAAAAATTATACCTACAAACAGCCAAAAGCAGAACGATTCTTGAGGTGGCCATCAGGCTTGTTTTCAGAATCTCAACAAAAAAATTTTACCGGGAGGTTCGACTTTTATTGGCACTTAAAAGGGGCAATATTTTCAAAATAAGAGGACAAACAAAACAAATGTGGCATTAAGTGCAATGACAATATTTAGAAAGTACTCCTACTTCCTCACACTTAAGAGGAGCAATGTCCTCATTGTTCACAAAGTAAAAACCAAGAAAAGGACTTTCTAAATATTGCAAACTCATCAAGGATTTTATTCGGGACAATAATGACTGATATAAAAATAATCTTTAAGCATAAAAGTCATGATAGGCTGAACATGAACATTAAAAATAAGGAGAAACTGAAACTCCCCTGATATCGTTAATTGAGGAAGGTCACCTTCCTCACACTTAAGTCCTTAGTCGGGGTAAGAGTCCTTCTCACACTTGTTGTAAAGCATGTGTCCAACCTTGGAGTGTCCATGATCATTGCACCTGTAAGAACTTTTAGAGAAACACAAAAATTTTACACTTAAAAGCATCACGTTAAACACATGGGCTCTGAAGAGATCTAATGAAAATTCAAAATGCTAAAAACAAAACTGGAAAATAATAGCACAACACTGATTAAACAGTAAACTACCACTGGGTTGCCTCCCAGTCAGCCGCCCGTCTTTATAGTCTTTAGCTAGACTTTTCAAACTGATTTTACAGTGAGAGTAAGGGATCTGTCCTACTAGCGTTAGTCAGTTCACTCATTTTCTTGAACTTATTACGTTCCCGCCATGGGGGTGTCATCTTTTGTTCCGTTGGTCTTGGGGCTTCGAGGTTATCTTCGGGTTCCTACACAAATGAAATTTCTAACAAAGCACTATTATCAGCAGGAATACCGGCATACCTTTTTAGGCGGGATCCATTGACTTTGAAACATTCTCCTTTCTTGTTCTGGAGTTCATAAACACCAAAAGGAGTGGTCCCAACTACTTGGAATGGTCCGACCCAGTGAGATTTGAGCTTTCCTAGAATATTTCAAGCGGAGTTATAAAGTAGCACCCAGTCACCATCCTAAAATTCGCGTTTTTGGATCATTTGATCATGGTGTTTCTTGTTGTGCTCCTTGTAAATTTTTGCACTGTGGTATGCTTGACCCCTTAGCTCCTCAAGTTCAGAAAGTTGAAACTTATGTTGTTCCCTTGCGGCTTCGATATCAAAGTTCAGGGCCTTGAGCGCCCAATATGCCTTATGTTCGAGTTCGATAGGCAAGTGGCATGTTTTTCCATAGACGAGCTTAAAAGGAGACATCCCGATGGGAGTCTTGAATGCTGTGCGGTAAGCCCATAATGCATCATCTAATTTTAATGCCCAATCTTTCTGTGAGGAGTTAACGGTTTTCTGGAGAATCCATTTTAATTCACGATTGGAAACTTCTGCTTGGCTGTTTGTCTGGGGGTGATAAGGTAGTGCTACCTTATGATGCACCCCGTACTTACCCATTAGTGCTTCAATTGAACGGTTGCAGAAGTGGGATCCCCCGTCGCTGATAATGATTCTAGGTAAGCCAAAACGGGTGAAGATGTGCTTTTTCTGGAATTTGGTTACGGTCTTTGAATCTGCATGATGACAGGGTATAGCTTCTACCCATTTTGACACGTAATCCACTGCCACTAAAATATATTGGTGGCCCTGCGAGGAAGGAAAGGGCCCCATAAAATCAATGCCCCAGCAACCAAAGAGTTCTACTTCCAGTATTCCCTGTTGTGGTATTTCATGTCTTCTAGATGTATTACCCATTCTCTGACAATTATCACAACAGGTGCAGAATTGGTGTACATCCTTGTGAAGAGTCGGCCAGTAAAATCCGGATGCAAGGATCTTGGTAGCGGTCCTTGTGGGTCCATGGTGGCCACCGGCTTCCCGTGAATGACAGAAATTTATGACACTGTGAACTTCATCTTCAGGGAGACACCGGCGAATTAACCCGTCCGCACAAACTCGGAACAAATACGGACCATAAATAATGTTTTGCATCAGAGAGAAATTTCTTCTTCTGGGAGTAAGATAGGTCGTGTGGTATTGTTCCAGAGACTAGATAGTTGGCCAGGTCTGCATACCATTGCTCTTGTACCTTGGTGATGGAAAAGACAGTCTCATCGGGGAAGAATTCGTTGATAGGCACACTATCCGTTGGAACTACCAACCGTGAGAGATGGTCGGCAACAACATTTAATTTTCCGCTCTTGTCTTTGACTTCTATGTCAAACTCCTGTAGTAAAAGAATCCAGCGCAACAGGCAAGGCTTGGCTTCTTGTTTTGCAAATAGGTATTTGAGAGCAGAGTGGTCGGTGTGCACTATTACTTTGCTGCCCCACAAGTATGACCAGAACTTATCAAGGGAGAACACTATAGCCAGAAGCTCTTTTTCAGTGTTAGTATAGTTCTTTTGGGCCTCGTTTAGTGTCTTGCTGGCATAGGCAATGACTCTCAAAATCTTCTCTTTTTTCTGGCATAACGCTGCCCCTACTGCATAGTCACTGGCATCGCACATGATCTCAAACGGGAGAGACCAGTCGGGTTGTATGACAAAAGGTGCAGATACCAATTTTTGGTTTATGGTATTGAAAGCGGATAAACAACCATCATCAAAATGAAAAGGAGCATCTTTCAGTAGCAGATCGGTCAACGGTTTGGTGATTTTTGAAAAGTCTGGTATGAACCGTCGATAGAATCCTGCATGCCCGAGGAAAGCTCGAATATCTTTAATAGAGATTGGCGCAGGTAATTTTTCTATAACCTCCACCTTGGCTTTATCAACCTCAATTCCTTGAGCCGACACTTTATGTCCAAGGACAATCCCGTCCCTGACCATGAAGTGACATTTTTCCCAGTTTAAAATGAGATTTGTATCCTCACACCGGCCTAGGATCAAATCAAGTTGTGCCAAGCATGTATCAAAACTAGAGCCATAGATAGAGAAGTCGTCCATGAATACTTCTATGCTCTGTTCGATGAAATCAGCGAAGATAGCTTGCATGCATCGCTGGAAAGTGGCAGGAGCATTACATAGTCCGAAGGGCATTCATCGGTATGCAAAGGTGCCATATGGACAAGTGAAGGTGGTCTTGTCCTGGTTCTCTGGTGCGATTGGTATCTAGAAGTACCCTGATAACCCATCCAGAAAGCAATAGTATTCCTGTGCTGGTAGTCTTTCTAACATCTGATCAGTAAAGGGTAGAGGGAAGTGATCTATCCTGGTTGCCAAGTTTAAGCGCCTATAGTCGATACACATGCGCCAACCAGTGATTTTTCTTTGAGGGATCGCCTCTCCCTTATCATTCAAAACAGCCTCGATGCCCCTCTTCTTCGGGACAACTTGTACAAGGCTTACCCATGGACTGTCAGAGATGGGGTAAATGATATCTACGTCTAAGAGCTTCAAAATTTCTTTCTTGACCACCTCCTTCAAGTTTGGGTTAAGCCGACGTTGGGGTTGTCTGACAGTTTTGTAGTTTTCCTCCATGTATATGTGATGCATGCAGTAGGAGGGGTTAATTCCTTTGATATCAGCAAGAGTCCACCCGATCGCTGTTTTATGTTTCTTCAACACCGCAAGTAGCCTATTTTCTTGCCTGGAATTTAGAGAGGAGGAAATAATGACGGGCAACAGGTTATTTTCAGCTAAAAAGGCATACTTAAGGTTAGAAGGAAGGTCCTTAAGCTCGAGTTCTGGTGGCTGCTCCACTGAGGGAATGGATTTTTGTGGCTCTCTGTCAAGTCTTTCAATTGGAGGGCGGTAGGCTTGGAAACCTGCTCTTCCTTTCTCCACATACGCAAGCATGGTGTTAACTTCCGGATCTCTTACTTTTTCTTCCAGGGAAGTGACCAATACTTGCTCCAATGGTTCGGTTTCAGCACATGGAAAGGAGGATAGGTAATATACATCTTCATCTGCAGAGAACTCACATTCCTCCTCCTCATCATCAATTAAACCCACTGTTTTTGCTGGATGGGTAAAACTGGAGGTCTTTGTCATCATTTTCTTCATGTCAAACTCGATTTTCTCGTCCTCATACCTCAAGGTGATCTTCCCGTCATGAACATCAATAACAGCTTTAGCAGTACTCAGAAATGGTCGTCCCAAAATTAGGGGGACCTCGACATCGTCATCTATCTCTAAAATGATGAAGTCAGCGGGAAAGATAAAGTGGTCTACTCCAACCACCAGATCGTGGACTATTCCCATTGGCTTGATCTCCGATCTGTCGGCTAGCTGTAGTTTGAACGGGACCGGCTGCATCTCCCCTCCTTTTACTTTCAAGAAGGTGGCGTAAGGCATGATATTTATACTGGCCCCCAAGTCGCACAAACCACTTCCACAGTCTACTCCACCGATAAAACACGGGATAATGGGATTTCCCGGATCTGTTTGTTTGGGAGGAAGTACCCGGAGAAGGGCAGCAGAGCATTCCTCTGTGAGGTGAACTGTTTCTTTTCCACTTTTCTTCTTTTTCTTTGTTAAGAGATCCTTCAAGAATTTGGCGTAGTTAGGCATCTCTTGCAAAGCATCGATTAACGGGATATCCAGAGTCAACTTCTTGAATATGCTTAAAAACTTGGCAAACTGCTCATCTAGATGATTCTTCTTCATTCTGTTGGGAAACGGGAGTTCTACATATTTAGGAGATGAAGATGGGATGTCGATCGTTTTTTAGTTGGAGAAGGGTTAGATGAGATAGGAATTTGGATTTTGGGGAATATGAGATAGGAATTTGGATTTCTGGGGAAGATGAGATTGGAATTTGGATTTTTGGGGAAGATGAGGTTGGATTAGTTGTGTTCTCCATGTTGATGCTAGCCTCCCCTTGGCTATTCTTACCTCTTTTGGTCGTAAGCTCTCTTCCACTTCTTAGAGAGATGCCACTCACATTGGTAGTTTGGGAGGTGTCGCCTCCTATACTGACTGAATTTGCTTGCTCTCTTGGGTTGGGGTGAGTTTGAGAAGGGAGATGACCAGGGGGTCTTTGTTGGGTGAGTAGTTGTTGAATTTGAGATTGCAAGGCTTTCTGATCTTTGCGAAGGGCCGCGACTTCTTCTTGCGTGTCTCGGGTCTTACTCATCATTGCCTTAAACATCTCTTGCATTTGTGAGAATTCAGATTCAAGGGTTGACGGAGGTTGAATAGGTCTGCTTGAGGTAGCAACATCGCCATAAGGTGGTTGCTGAAACTGCCTTTGGCCTCCTTGAAAATGAGACTGCGATCTGAAGTTCTGAGATGGTTGGAGCGTATGTGGGTTTTGCACATTGTCAGTGTTTGAATAGCGAAGATTGGGGTGCATGTTCCACTGCCAAGGTTGCCTATACCCTGAATTGTGCCTACAAAATTCACCTCCTCGGCTGGTTTTAATCCTTGTAATTGGGGACATTGTTCATAATCATGCGGTCCACCACATTGTGTACAAGATACATCTGGAGAAGATAATGATAGAGGAGCGTAACCCGGGGGGGTTGTAGGCGATCAAGAAGCCAATGACTTTGCTTGTTGGGGATAGGAATTCATGGCCATTTGCTCGATAACTTTCTGCAGGGTGCCAATCTTTGTCACTTGCTGGGCATTACTCTCCATGAGTTGCTCGTGGCTTCTCATCAGCTGTTCAAATCTGTTATCGCTTTCTCCTATGTGGTATAAGCCTGGAATGCCACCTCTTGATCCGCCCGTGGCCCAGTCTCTGATTTTCTCACAAAGGGAATCTATCCCATTCAGAAATTGTTCACCCGGCTTTTTCAAAATGTCAGCTCCTAAGGAAGACAGTACCATAGTTTTGCATTGGTTCACCAATCCTTTGTAGAATAATTGAGATAATTGTTCCTTTGTTAGACTATGGTGGGGGCACGTCAGAAGTAGTCCTTTAAATCGGTCCCAAGTTTCACAGATGTTCTCCACCCCTGGCTGTTTAAAATTGTAAATCTCTGCAATCATCTCCAACATTCGGCTAGGGGGCAAGAACTTGTCGTAGAACTTAGTCGCCATATCGTCCCAGCTATAGATGGTGCTCGGTGTGAGACTGTGATACCATTTGTTTGCATCTCCCGTCAGGCTGTGAGGGAACAAGGACAGTCTTGCAAACTGGAGTACTGCGTCGGTAGCAGTTAAACTGTTAGCGTGCTGCAAAAACTTGGTGACATGTAGTAGGGCTTTGTCTGGACTTGAGCCGTCGAACATTCCTAACTCTTTCACGCATCGGATTTGATGATATGGTTTCAGCTTTTGTCATTCATCATATTCGGTTGGGGAGAGGTGGGGAAGGACAATGGCTGGTTGTTGACCTTGGATTGACGGTCTGTTTATATTTCTGACAGTAGCTGCTGATCCCATAACTGCTTCCTAGTTGGTTTCTACTACCACGGCGGATATATTTTGTTGAAATCATTTTTGTCTTAACGCGCGCAGAAATGTCCTTTCAATTTCTGGGCTGTAGATGCCTGTATTAATTTCGTCTGGAAGGCTATGCGATCTCGTAATAGGCATTCACTGCAGAAAAAATAAAAGTGATAGAACAACAAAAATAAAAAGTAATAAAAATGGGATTTAAACAGCTCAAAAATAAATAGACTTAGAAGAAAAAGAAATAAATACAATAAAGAAAATGAGATCAGTAAGATGAAAAGTGACAAAATTAAATTGCAGGAATTTAAATGACAAAGGAATTTAAATAACTGGAATTTAAATGACTGGAATTTAAATGGCGGAATTTAAATGACTGAAATTTAAATGACAGGAATTTAAATGACTGGAATTTAAATGACTGAAGAGGACCAGATTACTAGAATTTAAATGACTGAAAAGGACCAGATAACTGGAATTTAAATGACTGAAAAGGATCAGATAACTGGAATTTAAATGACTGAAATTTAAATGACTGAAAAGGACCAGATGACTGGAATTTAAATGACTGAAACGGACCAGATAATTGGAATTTAAATGACTGGAATTTAAATGACTAAAAAGGACCAGATAACTGGAATTTAAATGACTGAAAAGGACCAGATGACTGGAATTTAAATGACTGAAATTTAAATGACAAGAATTTAAATGTCTGGAATTTAAATGACAATAATTTAAATTACTGGAAAATAAATTACAAGAAAATAATTAACTGAAATTTAAATAGCATAATTTAAATGACAGAATTAAAATAACAATAAAATAACAGGAATATCAATTAACTGTAAACAATATGATAAGTAAATTGCTGGGATAATTAAATAACAGAAACAATAATAACAATATAAACAACAAAAGAAAATGACAATACGTAAAAGGAAATGAATTATGAAACAGAAATCAAAAATAGCAAACAGAATGTTAGAAACACAATAAAACCGAAAAAAATAAATAAAATAAAAACAAAATATTAAAGAAACAAAATATCTAAATATCAAGTGAATTATCCGGGGTTTAGGGACTAGACAAAGTCAAGTCCCCGGCAACGGCGCCATTTTGCAGACATGATTTTTGACATGGTAAAAATAATCAATTGAGTTAGGATCAAAATATCTATCGGGCTGCAAACAATCCCGGTTGCAATAGTATAGTAAAATTGAAGCAACCAGTTAATCGAACCGTGGGACTTAAGCGAAAATGTCTAATTCCTAAATGTGTCACAAAAGGGGGGGTTTTACTGGATTGTAAATGAAAGTGATAAAATGCAGATAAATGAAATAACAGATGAATTAAAATGATGGACGGTTTGATTGAGCGGGACCCCGGGTTCCGGTTATTGCAGTTTGGTTAATTATATATTTTTTTCTTCTGGTTTATAGATTGGCAAAAATAGTAACTCTGACGAATTTGTTTACCAGAACATGCTATGACTTTTTCGGACCAGCAAAACACATGTAAACAAAATAAGTTTGAGAGATAATATTTATGCAGATGAAGTATTAACTTGTCCAATGAAAACAAGTTTTCCACAAATTTACGAATTAATCGAACCTATCTATTTTTCACTTGATCGGGTCAAAATAGATTTAGAAAGATAATACAATTAAACGATCAGAATTATTGCAGCATAAGCACATTAATTGTAACAATCTATATGATGATTAAAACCAGTAAAAATATAATTTCAATAAAAACACACATTAAAACCAATGTCAAATGTCATGTAAAAGCCAAAACTGTAATAAGAAACAAACAACATGTAACAAATATAATGGGTTAGTTTATTAAACCCTTATATTATTGTCCAAACCGGTCTGGTTCAATGTTTTTGCCGGTTCGGTCCATGTTGGTTCACTCCCGCCCAGTATCGGTTCTTCCACGTCAGTTTAACTCCTCTTCTCCTTCTCGCGCCGTTCCTCAACTCGTCGCAGCGGTGCTCTAATCTCCTGCTTTTATTTCGCCGGTAACTGAGTTTCGATTCAGTTTATTCCCACGCCTCGAACAACGACGATTAATGGTGGATGTTGGCAGCGACTGAAGACAGACGGTCGAGGGAGGCTATAGTCGACGGTGTTGTCGGTTTGGCGAAGAAACAGGGGCGGTGCAGTGATCTGGAGCAGTGATGTTGTGAGGGCAAGAATGTAGCGATGAAGAAGATCGATGGAGATAGCGGTGATGGTGTTGTGATGATGTGGGTGAGGTGTGGCGATGGTGATCGACGTGAAGGTCAAGAATGGACGTGGTTGATGGAGGATGGAAGTCGTGAAGATGATGACGGCGAGTGGATGGCGTCGTCCGGTGTTGTCGGTGTTGCGATGGTAGAGCAATGGCAAAAGAAGATGATGATGGTCCCTGAATGACGATAGTCGATGCGATTGAGGCGTGAATGAAATGAAGATAGCGAATCGGTGATGATGGAGTGATGTAGTAGGTTGATGGCGTAATCGGTGGATCAAGGGCGGTGGTATGGTGAGTGAATGCGATGGTTTCCCCGGTGGTCGGTGTGGGTGTTGATGACGAGTTTACGAGGGTGAAGTCGATGGATGAAGATACGATGAAGGCGAAGAAGATGATCGGTGAATGATGGCGATGGAGATATGGTAGTAAATGGATGTCGGAGCAGTGAGTGGATGGATGACGGTGAAAATGATATCGATGGTGAAAGTGGGTCGACGATGAATGATGTGGATGGCAGTGGTGGTGGGATGATGATGTGGGAGTGACAGTGAGGACGGTGGTCGATGGTGTGAGTATGAAGACGATGGGTGTAGTGTGAAGATGGATGTGGTACCATCCCGTGTCCTTGTAGCGTAAATAGTATATAGACCGTGAGTAATGTTGAAGACGATCTCCAAATAGTGCGATCAATCCCGTCTTCCCCTCTGTATGCATGGGTTTTATGATATCATATTCTAAAATTGTTTTGTAATCTGCTTTTTATTTTGTCCTGTCGGTCCATTGTAATCGAGCAACAGGGCTCAAATTCTCAGCCCATCTTAATCCCATGTCTGCGCCTCTCGTGTCAAAAGCCCAGCAGTCCTCTTGTTTCATAAATATATCCATGTGCATGTATATGTATGTATACATATGTTATTATTTGTTGTGTTGTAATCTTTAATGTAAATCCAATAGTTTTCCTGCATTTTACATATAAAATATATCAGTCTCATTAAAATATAAATAGTAGAAAAACTATAAGATAAGTGTGAAATATAAGCCAATTCATTATGAATATTAATTCAAATATACTGTTAAAAGTATATGTATTTTACACTTATCACTCTTATTGTGGGAATAAGGTTTATTAACCAAGTGTGGTATTCTTTTACCGTGCGTGAACTCAATGAGTTTTCGATTTATAACTAGCTCTCTGGCAATCTATTGTACATACTATTCGTTCTCCCATGATTATTCACTAAGTTCCTTCGACTTATTGTCAGGTGGGGTTAAGTCACTACTCAGTTGTAGTGCTTCCTCTGTTGTCAGTAGCTTCTGAATTATACCAGTTCCTCTGGTTCAGTACAAGTGTTCTTTACTTGTATGACATGCATTTTCTATGCGTCGGTCCTAGTGACTTTCTTAAGTCTCCTTTCACTTTTTATTCCAATGGAATTCACATCTTGTGATTGTTGGTGTGTTTTACACTTTACGTGCTTCTTTGGCCTTAAGCCGCACGGTTGTTTCTAAGCTTTTACTTAACTAGCTTACGCTATGTTCATTGGTGAAACGAAGAATTTACCACGATTCACATTTTCCATACTCCTAGCTATCCCACTAGATCATTAACTGCACAAGTGCAATACCAAAACACTCAGTCCTACAGAGTGCAGAGGCGTAAACGCTTGGCAGTAAATCACTTATGTGATCACAATAGGAATGAATACTTCTGCCTGTCATCTCGTATTTACAACTTCGTGTCATTGTGTGGTTATTAACACAGACTGGTGCCTGCTGCTCACCATGTTCTTATTCGTTACAGAACATTGTTTTCATGTCCTACTGTTCCCACTATTACATTAGATATACCATTTGTTCATGGTGTAAACACGCTGGAAGTTTCCTAGGTTCGTTTGTACTGCGGTTGTCGTAGCATACCGCAATGTCATTATTTTAATGTGAAGATGTTCTTCTTCTATTTAGGTTTCATATGTAGGTTAGCTTACCTCACGTTCCTTCATCATTTATGATACAATTGACCAAGTATCTTGGTTGACCAAGGATGAAGTGCTCGGTTGGGTCACTAACTCCTTTGAGCTTTGGTCATTCGATGTCATATTACACGCTCTCCCTGCTCTTCTCGACGTTTACGGTAGTCTAAGTCATGAGCATTGGATATAGGGTCTAGCTGTGCAGTTCTACTTTTGTATGTACATCACTGGGACATCCCAAGGGACTTCAAGGGTTTTGGTCCCGTTCTTCAATTAAAGAATATTCTATCACTGATAAGTGAAAGTTCTTGTTGAGAGGTTTGTTTCCACTCATAAGTCTCATGACAAGGTTTACTATGTTAGTCTCGGTTTATGTACTTCTGCCATTCATACAATAGTTCACCATATGCTTGGTTGCATATGGAGTGTACTTACTCCTTCAAGTCTCTATGGTCTTTAAGTGATGTGCTTCTACAGTCCACATTATACACATTCTGTGTTTGCTTCTAAACCGACTCGTCTTTGGTTTTCACAGTTGCTCCCAAAGCCTCTTCCTAGGCGTAGTGGTTTGTAAATCTCATTTCCTTATTCGATTGTCTCTTGGCAATAACTACATGTGCAAGCTTTGTTTTTATGGTAGGTGAAAGCCTTTCTAAGGTTTCCCCTCATCACCGCCTTGGTGATTTTCCGTTAATGAGAGGTACCTTCCCTCAGATTTCTCGTAGTGTCCGAATGTGGACTAGCCCAGTGTTGGCATTATCCTGAATCTTTTGCCTCTGTGCTACCATTGCCACAGAAGGCATGAAGGCAATTAAGAGTCTCGTCAAGTGTATACTAGGCTGATGCTCCAGTGACAGTGACACTGAGGTAGCCTTTACTCCAAGCCACTCATTATATTGAGTTTAAGTTGAGTGATTCAATTGTTGTTCTGCTCATTATAGGAAATAACATTTCTCCACTTGCCATTCTCAGCAGTTCTTCTTATTATTCAATGTGGTTCTGCAACCATTTAAATCTACATAACGTAGTTGGTTTATGGCTTTTGAACCTTATTGCTGCGAGCTATGCTCCTTGCAGGCTGTTTATACATGTATTCACCTCCTTGTATGCCATCATAGGGTTGAAAGTATTTACTGGGGTCCATGGCAAGTTGTTGCATTACTCTTTCGTTCATGGGAGGCCCTTTAGGCAATCTTGAGTTAATCAGTGCCTTTTACGGTTGAGGGTATTTCCTGTTAAGTGAAATCCCTTCGGAGTCCTAACCGAGTGTTCGTTCTAGCTCCTATGCTCTTATCATGACGCTTCGTTTGATTATTGTTAACTCAGACACCCTTCAAGGATTGCTCCTGGGTGTTATAAGATCACACCGTTACATCCGACTAATGTCTATGGTATATCATGTCCACTATACCGCCTTGCGGTATCGTATTTTGAGCTATCCCTTTTAGGGTTATAACGTCTCCCGTTCTTGGGTAGACTGTTTATACTTTCTCCTAGTGTTCTTGACTGGGTTTAAAATCCTCTCCAAGGATGGATTATACTCCCTGATAGTCTTTGTAATTGTTCTTGGGAACTCCGTCCCGTTTGTTGAACATCGTTGTGTTCACATTAGGCATTTTCCTTACTGTGTTTAGGTTGGGGGTCCCTTCCAGCTGTCATGTATTTTCTTGAAGTCTTTGAGACGTTTTCAATGTCTATACTTACTAGTCTGTGCTCTTTGCACTTTCTAATTCTCATTCCTTATCTTCAGATGGATTCTCTAAGTTCCTTTATACTTATTACCTGGCTGAGTTCCTTCTCCTTGATCGTCTGAGGTGTCCAGCTGTTCTGGTTTGAACTTACTCATGGTCCGTAGAACGGAGTTGACTACTTCCCGTGTCTCGTACACAACATGTATACATACGTGGGGTACCTTGTTGGTGCGTTACCACTTACCTGACTATCTGTCAGGCCCACAAGCTCCTTCAGAGTGCGGTCATCCCACTTCTCGTATTTGGGTACACTCATAGTGCTTATCACACGCCTAGGTGAAGTATCCTATTGTCAACTCCTCACCATATGTCTATCGTTTGATTTTAAAATCCAAGGTTTAAAAGAAGAGTTGTCGTTTTGAATGAAAAATTTCGGGTTTTGAAATAACAGTTCGGTGTCAAAAGAAGTTCTTCATGACGTGGCCATGTCTGAGGTCTTGACCAAGTCCAGCTTCTCGCTGACTGGTATGTTCTTAATGCAATGGTCGGGCCATCAGGCCCTTCCAAGGTTCCGTTCTTCCAGTTTTTAGGATGTGTGATCCTGTAGTCGCTTCATTGCGGTCATGGTACTTTACTAAGTACTTGTAGTGTGTTAGGGTTCCTCTACTTGTTCCTGTTCTTACTGCACTTGTCGTAACAAGTGTGTGGTACTGGTGGTTTTTGGGTAAACCTATACCGGTCACAGTATGGTTTCCACTCGTATTTGGTAGTCTTGTCGACTCTTTCCTTGATCTATTGGTTTATGTTTGAGATACTTGATCTTTTAAGTAACTCTTAGTGATCTTGACATGATAGTCGTTACGAGGGTACTCTCCAATCTTTGGAGATCCTTATTTATTGCCTGGTGTTTTTTGTTGCTCTTCCCACACATTTACCATGGTCACCAGCCTCAGCTTGATTAGGCACTACTTCTGTAGTTGCGTCGGATTAAATCCCGTGAATGTTCTTGTAGCTGTCTGAGCTATGTCGTCCAGGTATTATAACCTTTTGGCGTTGTAGTTTTGGAGTTAACCATCCCGACTATGTCCTTTGTCATCTAGCATACCGTTGGTGGTGTTATGTAGCTATTACTATCCCGTAGACTTGTGTCTCGGGTTTTGTTACTGTTCCTTTTTCCGCTCTGTTGCATGCTTAGTGCTTCTTTTCCTGCTGCTGGTTGACTAGCCAGGTTTCACGACTGCTAAGCACGTCGCCCCATGCTGTTGTAAGTTGTAGCCTCCTATGGTTGGAGTACTCATTCTACCGCTATTAAGTGCGGGTATTGTTGTTGAATCGGGAACCATCTCCGGGACTTCCAACTCTGAAATACCCCAAACCTTGGTATGTTGTGTAAATGTTAAACTATGGTATTTAAAGGCTAAAAAGTGCCTTAGAAACATAAATGAACATTTAAACCATGGTAAACACAATAAAACACTAAGACACGGTTTGAGCAAAAACATGCTCTAAGCTTGGAGTGAACTTGGCTAGGACCCAAAGAGCCTACCAAGACTTGATAATGTTTAATTATGACTTTATAAGGCTAATTAAGTCCTTAGGAAACTTTGGTAGACAATGAAACCAAACAAAACACAAATAAATACCTTAAGGTCAATATGGGCTAAAATGTGCTCTAAGCTTGGGATAAATGTGTATAAGACCTAATGGTCATACCTATGCCTTATTTATATGTTAATGAACATATTAAATCAATTACTAAAGAAACCAAGCTTGAAAACAAGTTAAAACGCAAAATGTGCTTTAAGGAGTCTTAAAGCACGTTTTTGAAAAATTGTCTTGTAAATGAGTTTTGAATGGCTAAATGTCCATCATTACTCTTTATTAACATGTGTACTATATAGTATCACATTTGGAAGTCTATATCAATGGGAAATCAAAAATTTCACTTCTATGTGCCTTGTTTTTGTGAATAGTGATTTTTATAAGCTAGTTTGTAACATATGTTACTATAAGTGAGACAATTGATTAATAAAGTCTAAAATATCCCTAGGTACATTGGGGGCCGGTTTTAAGGTGTGGTGACTCACCACCCTTGTTAACATGCTAAGGAAATAAAGAATGACTAACTTAAGTACTATTTGCTTTTTAAGTACAAATATCTTCCAAAAAGCAAAACTTATCTCATTCTTTCATTTCCTTCTTCATTTCCCCACGTATCCAAGCTCTCTTCTACCTCTCTTCTCTCTGTTCTCACGTTCATACAGCACCACCACCATGGAAGTCCACCTTTGAACCCTTGTAAAACATAGCTCACTTAACCAAATCAAAAACAAACACCACCATTCTCTTCCTCTCATCAAGCTCTTCATTCCTATCTTCTCAAAATTTCAAGATCACCATTTCGGTGCCATGGAGTTCCACCATTGATGGAGCTTGAGCTTGTCTTTCCACATATTATTGATCTCCTTTGCTTCTAGGTAAGGAATCTCAAAGAAAAATCAAGTTTCCTCCATGTTTTGTCATTGACCGAAAATATTCATTGATGGAGCTCCTTGTGTTGCTTTGTTCTAGCTCCATTTGAATCTTTCAAGGACTAGGTGGAGTCCTCTCTTCATAGATATTCAAACACCCTTCAAAGATCAAGGTAAAACAACTACATTAATGTTTTGAAATAATGCAAACCTAGGGTTTACAATGAGATGAAGCATAAAGCTTATATACTCATTTCAATGTTGGTATATTGTTTAGTAGTTGACAAGGAAAGAAATGCCTTACCGGTTTTAAGAGGAAACAAGAAAGAAGTTTGTGTGGAAAAGAGGTAAACATGCTATCTCAATGTGGTTTAATGCCTTAGGAGAAATGAGCTTATAATGCTTGCTAAAACTACCTAAAGAGCAAATGGTGAATGACTTAGTAAGGTGTTTCTCAAGGAGACTAGTAAAGGAACATATGTCTTGGTGTGTGTAATTGCAGGTCAAAGGCTTATATATTGTGGAGATTCAGTGTTTAAGGTTTATGCAGTTTAAGGGCCTAAGAGCCATGTTGTTTAAGGGCCTAAGTGCCAAGCAATTTAAGTTATGCACTATATTGTGATGTAGTGCTAAATGTGTGAAGTCTTGTGTATAAAAATGTGTTTGATGGATTTTAGGTGTTCTTGAATGAAATAAGGTAAAAACCTAAGTGGTTGGATGTGAGTATATACAAGAGAAGCTATGGCCAAATTTGGGAAAATGTGTAAGAAGATCTAAGTGTTTTAAATGGTTTTGATGAACTAGGAAGTGTTAAAGGTGAATAAATGTTACTTGAGAAGAAAACAAGTATTAAGGTGATTTAGAGTGATGCAAGGATTTAGGTGTTATCTTGGAAGTTCTAGGAATTCAATGTGTTTTGAGAATGTATTAAAGTCTTGAAGAAGTTTGTTTAAGGTTTAGGTTATGTGATGTGCAAGGTGGGAATAATGTATAGATAAGGTTTTGAGAAAGGAACTTTAAGGAGTTGTGAAAGAGAAGATTTGGTTAGTAAGAGAAGATGCTTGGGAGATGATGTTATGATGGTGAGGAAACACTTTGGTATAAAGGTTATTAAGGATGAAACACCACTTGAAAAACTAGGAGAAAACATTGTAAGTGTTAGAAATTTTGTGAAGATATAAGTAAAGGTTTAAGGAATTAGAAAAAGAGTTTTGTGAGTGTTTAAGGATATCTTAAGGTGTGTTTGAAGTGCCCAAATGAGGTTAGGGTATACTAGGATATATGGGGTGAAGTTTGGAGTTGAATGTAAAAAGGAAAACAAAGATCTGGGGCAGACCGGACTTGCGACCGGACTTGCAAGTTCGGTCGGGCCCAGTTTACCCTGCGAGAATTAGTTTCTGGAATGGACCGGACATAGGACCGGACTTACAAGGTCGGTCGGAGTAGAAAATTTTGGCGGAAATGTGTTCTGGAATCGACCGGACATGGACAAGTCCGGTCGGTAAGTCCGGTCGGACCAAAAACATGGGTTAAGGTTATGAAATGATATGTAATGATGGGGATTGATTAGTAATGAGTTATAAAGTTGTTAAGGACATGTTAGGTGAGTTTTAATGACAATTAAGTGGGTAAAAAGTTGTATTGAAATGTAAAAGTAAAACAAATTAAAAGTGAAGTTATGTAACTAAGTTAACGGGGAAAAAGTTATAAGCATTAGACATTAAATAATCATGCTACCCCGATGTTAATAAAAGTACATGTAATGTTATCAGTTGTTCGAGAATTGCTCGAGGAACATAAGTGGACGTGGTAAAGTGGACTCCGGTGACAGGTATGGTTTTCTTGCAACCTGTGTCCTACCGGATTACACCGGCTTGTATGCCAATATGTTTTACTGAGTGTTTGCCACCTTGTAAGATTAAAACATGTAATGAGTTTATAGTAATTCATTTATGTGGCGGATTGGCCTCCGATACCATTTAACCTCAAATATGTGTTAAACCTTAGCTAACCAAATCTAGGAACACATGAGTGATCGGTATTCGGAGTTGACGGCCCAAACCTTGGGAACGTGCTAACCACGGCTATGTGTGAGTTAGTTGGATATTGTTGTTGTATGCAAGTGTGTGAACCTCCCTTGTGTGCTTAACTCGGTTATGATACCGTTTGGTGTGTGGATGTGGTAGGCTCCATAATGGATCTCTAACTACTTATTTATAAGTGTATATGTACTAATGGGGGGTGAGGAGTCCGGTTGTTCCGGCCACGCGTGTGATGGACGGGAGTCGATGTCATATCCGGTTCGGCTCTCTTGGTGTATGTATAGGTGGTATTCCAATTTGGTTTCTACCTTCCCTTAGCTTATCCAAAGCTAGTTACGACTCACGTCGGGCCACAGGGGCATACGAATGTTATTTCGGTGTGCTTGGGATTACTATATCCGACACACCTTGGGTTTAAGTTAACCGTTCGATATAATGGACGGTAACGAGGTTGGTAACGAGCTTAGCATGAGATTGACAATAATCTCTAGGCTCACTATATATACTAACTATGGTGGAAGGTTCCTTGTGTGAACCGATCTTATGGTGTTTGTGTTGATATGTGCTAGGCAATTCCCTTGCTATGCTATGATGATACGTTAGGTGTTTAAAATGAATGCGATGTTATCATGTGTACGCGAAACAAGAAAGGTTTTGTTATGTGAGGAATGAGATATGGTAGGATATGGAGTGTGTGGATCATGGAAATGAATCCCAGTTTGTGACAAGAGGCGTTTAAGGATAACCCGATTAATGGGTACATGTCGTTAAGGAAGTAGCTCCGTTTTAGAGGAGAGCCACTCTAGGGTTTAAGGAATCATTGGATGGTTGGTTAAGTGTGGATGTGTTGGTTATAGGTTGAGCCCATTGAGGCGAAATATTATGTGTTGTATGTTTATGGCTTGTATGCATGATTTAAATATAATCAACTGCATGCTAAGACGACAATTAGTTGTGCGTGGCCCGGTAGCATGTGGGCTGCGGGATTACCATACCAGCAAAGGTGCTGAGCCCCTTGGGGGCCACCCTTTCTCTCCTTTTCTATTTCAGGTACAAGGAGCTGGAAGCCGTTCGAGAGTAGGACGGGGTAGATGTTTATACATGGGTAGCCATTTAAATGGCGTAAGCATTGTAAGCGTAGTAAGACCGAAATTGTTATCGGCATTAGTTTGTAAATACTCGGTACAGTGGGAATGTATGTATATAATAAATGTTGAAAATGGAATGAGGATTGTATTGTGTAGTTGCTCGGGAATCTAGTCCATCAGACCGATACAAATGTATATGTATTAGCCTTGTTAGCCACGTGGGTGGTTAACGGCGTGTAACACCATTGAATTAAGTAATGTGATGAGTTGAGATTTCCGCTGCAGTTTGATGTTAAGTGTACGGTGGTGGTTGGGGTGTTACAAAAAGTGGTATCAGAGCGAAGTATCGCTCTGATGACTGAATTACCGAGCTTAGGAAGTACCGAGTTAGGATTTAAGTACTTTGGGTTAAGGGTTGAGTGATAGCGTGAGAGATACGCTAGATAGGAACTATCAGTGAATACTGGAAACCTAATATCCTTCCCACCCTCCACAATCCCTGTTTTATAACTTGGGAAAGGACGCCAGAGAGATGGAAGTCCACTCTTACTCGGGAATACCCGATCTGGCTGTTATTAAATACCTTCAGAGTACGGGAGAACCTGTCATACGGAAGATCCCGAAAACTGGGAATCCCGGAGACGGTTCCTATCTAAACAGTGTTAACCGCATTTCATAGCGAAGAGCGAGGAATCAGTGTACAGAAGAATAGAATTTCCGGCAACCTGGGTCGACATGCAGAGCAGTCGAGAATAACCAGCTTGCAACGCACTGACCGTGCAACAAGCAAGAAGTGGATTAGTGAAACCCGAGACGAATGTCTACGGGACCACAGTTGATAAATAATACACCAACGGTATATCAACCGACAAGGGAACTATAACGTAGTGCCCAAACAAGAGACAAGTCTCAGTAACCACGACAATGCGTGGAACGGGCTACAAAGAGAAATAATGCTAAGTAAAAAGGGGACTCCAAGAATGGGAGACACCCCAGTTGATAATTATGATGTGAATACAGTGAGAAGTCACCTAGAGAAGTTATTATCAAGACAGTAACATCAGTGAGGGCCAACAAGGCCACTGATGACAGTGCGGATAAAAACAATACCACAACCGGTATGTGTTGAACCGATAGCCAGTTAGCATGGCGCACTTGCCATAGCAAGTGCTGCTATAACAGGGCTATTCGGAAATTTATAACCACTACAAAGTACTTGGAAAGTACCATAAAGTTAAATGTGATGTCATAACAGTGGAAGGGCCTGCTAGCCTAACCTCTGTAATTGTAAGGACACCAGTCAGCAAGAAGCTAGACTTGGCTAAGGTAAGAAGATGTTGTGAAACCATGGAAATTTTCTTTCAAACCTAGATTTATTCAAACCCTTTCTTTTCAAAACCAGATTTCCTTTCAAACCAACACTTCTTTCCAACCTTCTTTTACACCAAACCAGTAAAACCAAGGACAGTTGACAAGGATACAACAGTGGATAAACTTCCCTCGATTAAGTTCGGGAAGCAAGGAATGAATATTGTCACGGACAATATAAGGGAGTTGACAACAGAATACTTCACCTAGGCGTGTGACGGACACTACGAGTGTACCAACTGTGTTGTGGGACGACCGCACTCCGATAGGAGCTTGTGGGCCTGACAGACCTACTTATAGGTTAGTTGGGTAAGTAGCAATGTATCATATGATACCCCATATATGTATACGAGTAGAGTCCAAACACGGGAAGTAGTCGACTCGTCTACGGTCAGCAGTAAGTCAAACAAGAGCTAAGGATTACCATGAATGGTTGAAGTAAGGAACCCAGTTAAGTTAAGGACTAAAGGAACTAGTGATTTATTTCAAGGAAATGTAAGAGTCAAGAAGTGCGAAGTGCAAATGTTATGTAAAGACAGCATATGTCTTAATAAGCCGAGGGATAAACATGATAGCTGGAAGCAGGGCAAGACAGATGCCTAATGTGGACACATTAATGTGCAATGAACGGGATGAAACTCCCAGAATCAGTACCTACACTATCTGGAAATGTTGACCTTTACAGAAGAAGATAATAACCAGTGAAGAACGCAAAAAGGCGTGGCTAACGGAATGTACCATGAGTGCAAGCCAGATGTAATGGCATATGTTAGTAACACCCAGGAGCAATCCTTGAGGGGTATTTGGATAAAATTGTTGGATGAAGCAAATAATGAAACACAAGGGTTGAAATTACACCCAGTTTAGACATAAGTTGTCAGGAGACGGACTGGCAATCCTAAGGGACATCCCATGAAAGGAAATATGATGCAACAACCTTGTCATGGATGCCAATACAACCTCAACCAGGTAACATGGTATAGAGAAGTACATGTGTGTGGACAGCCTACAATGAGCGGAGCTCAAGGCAGCAAGGCTTATAAGCCACAAACAAGATATGTTATGTAAATTTGAGTTAATTGTAGAAGTTATGTGGTACAAGGAAATAGAGCGGAGAACGAACCACTGCATTAAGAGTGGGGATACCTCTCGATATTGTGAACCGCAGGAGCGGTAGTTAGGTGAACCAAGTTCAAGAGATATGCCAGGGATTAACCATATATTGTTACCCAGGAGTGATTTGAATGAACTAATACGAAAGGAAATGTTTGTACCAGTTGTGTAGACAGGAAAGTGATAAGTTGATAGCAATCACCATAGGAGTGTGAAGCTAAATGTGTAGCGAACAACGCTCAAAGAAAAAATAGTAGTATATTCAAAAATCAGCCAAATAAGTGGCCAGATAAACCAGTGTAATGGCGGAAGCTAATATAATAGCGGATGCAGTATAAGTTGATATGTATAATGAGTAAGGATACGGTGCGCAATGAGCGACCGTTGTATGAGTATTGTTAGATGATAAAATGGTGAGTGAGCAGAGCTATGAGCTAACCCCAGTGGAGGTACAACGTAAGTAATAGCAAAGGAACCGAGCAGTAAGCCGGAAGCAAGTGATATGTGATAAGAATTCCAGTAAACACAGAGTAAACTCCTATGCAATCGCATAAGAGATTTACTGTCAAGAGTTTACGCCTCTGCACTCTGTATGACTGAGTGTTTTGGAATTGCATTTGCGCAGTAATGATCGAGTGGGATAGCTAGGATTTGGGAAATGTTAATTGTGGTGGATGTAGAAAGAAACCTATGATACTATAATGATCAATGGATAGGAAATGCAAGGTCATACCAATGGAAGAGTACTTGTACGAAACCAGATATGGAGGTATGATTAAGAATAAGTGATAACAGTGGCACTGAATACCAAATGTCGGTATGAAATATACCTCAGGTGTGGAAATAACCGAGAGAGCACTACACATTAGGTAGTAGCTCAATCTCAACCGACAATAAGTCGGTAGAAGCAAGTCAACATTGTGCAGTTTACGTAGTAAGCTATTGGAGAAGTGGATGGAAAGTTGTGAAACTCACCGAATTCGCTCAGGGTAAGAGATACCATGCGTCGGTTGAGAAACCATTTACCAAGATAAGGGTAATACATTGGAGATGTACAATACAGTAACAGTAACGAATGGGGCAAACTAGCTCTATAATTATCAGGGTTGCGCAACAGAGGCCAGTGAGCCCATGCGTCAGGTACCGGGTATACATTGTGAATATGAATGGATGGCTAGTTATCAATGCCTAAAGCCTCACAGGCCAGGACCGAAACCGGTTATGAGTTACAACTCCAATGCGAATTCTTGGTTTAGGGACTAAACCGCCAATATGGTTAAGATCCTCTAATCAGAATCCATTGTGTAATAGACCGCGTGGAAGTCAAAACACTTCACGACGGCAGAACATTTTAAGCCAAGGTTTAGTGATTGATTACGTGGGCGTAATCCCTTTTAAGGGGGGTAGAGCGCAAAACCACTTAGTGTGTTTTACCGTACAAGTGTACGAACTAGGTTGTGCATAGCACAAAATGATTGTTATGATGGTTGGCGCGTGTGTATATAAACATACGCATTTATTGTGGTAAATTGTGGTAATTGCGCACAGAAGATGCGAATACCATTGTGGGAAGTGTGTTTATTTGTTAACAGTGGTGTGTGAGAGTACAAGTGGAAGGGAGTAAAGAAACTCCCGGGGAACTAAAACCCCGTGATGCATAAATGTAAACCATGTATTGTATTTTGAAAAAAATATATGTATATATACAGTGTTGTGATTTATGAAGGGATATGAGACCGACATAGAACCTAGTGAGAATTAAATTCCCTAGGTAACTTGAATTAAGTTGGATTTGGGTGATGATTGATAGACGGAGTTCTATCCCTTGGAGATGTAATGATTATGACTAGAAGGATTTAAAGATAGAAAATGGGATACGCTTGAATTAGTTGTTGGTTGAAAAAGAAGTGGGAGGTGAAACTTGATTATCATGAGATCAAGGGAAGCCGAACACAAATTGGGGTGGAAAGATAGTTCAACACTGATGCTGATCACATCAGGGTTGGATGACTCTTGAAGCTCCCTGTAAGTGGTCACAAACAACCACGTTAAGAAAGACAAGAGCATAAATGGACTTGGAGTTGTGTGTGTTTTCAAAAAGGATTTTCAATGAGTATTTCCAAAACAATCGATTAATTTTGAATAAAAGATCTTCTTATACTTAACCTAGTAAAGAATATTTTTGTAGTACTTGCTCACGAGCTGAGGACGTATGAGCCTTTGTCTTCGGACCGGTGACATGAGAAGTATATATGTTAAAAAATTAAGTGAATGTTTTGATCTCCCAAAGGAACGGGGACCAGAAGGTGTCCATCGCGACCGGGTTCTGCGGGATCACAGTGTATATGTACTCAACATGGGATTCGACCCATGGAGAGATGGAAAAGGTATTTCTGTTTGATATACATGCTATGACATGTTGTTGGTATGTGTGATAAAGGTTTTTTGACTTTGATCTCCTAAAGTGTATGCTATCAAGCCTATGAGTCTAAATGTTGTGTTACACAGACCTATGTGTCTAAATGTGGTTATGTCACCCAGACCTAAGAGTCTGAGGGATATGTATAGGTGCAAGTGTGGTGAAGGTACCCGGACCATTAAGTCCGAGGTTACCATGTGAGTATGATATTTTATGTATAATGTGGATATGTTGCCCGGACCATTAAGTCCGAGGTTGGATGTAAAGGGTGGTTGGTAATGGAAGTTTATGGCTATAAGTAATTCCCGTATTCTAATCCAATGATGCGAGGAAATGTGAACTTCGAGGACGAAGTTCTTTTAAGGGGGGTAGATTGAAATACCCCAAACCTTGGTATGTTGTGTAAATGTTAAACTATGGTATTTAAAGGCTAAAAAGTGCCTTAGAAACATAAATGAACCATTTAAACCATGGTAAAACACAATAAAACACTAAGACACGGTTTGAGCAAAAACATGCTCTAAGCTTGGAGTGAACTTGGCTAGGACCCAAAGAGCCTACCAAGACTTGATAATAGTTAATTATGACTTTATAAGGCTAATTAAGTCCTTAGGAAACTTTGGTAGACAATGAAACCAAACAAAACACAAATAAATACCTTAAGGTCAATATGGGCTAAAATGTGCTCTAAGCTTGGGATAAATGTGTATAAGACCTAATGGTCATACCTATGCCTTATTTATATGTTAATGAACATATTAAATCAATTACTAAAGAAAACCAAGCTTGAAAACAAGTTAAAACGCAAAATGTGCTTTAAGGAGTCTTAAAGCACGTTTTTGAAAAATTGTCTTGTAAATGAGTTTCGAATGGCTAAATGTCCATCATTACTCTTTAATTAACATGTGTACTATATAGTATCACATTTGGAAGTCTATATCAATGGGAAATCAAAAATTTCACTTCTATGTGCCTTGTTTTGTGAATAGTGATTTTATAAGCTAGTTTGTAACATATGTTACTATAAGTGAGACAATTGATTAATAAAGTCTAAAATACCCCTAGGTACTATTGGGGGCCGGTTTTAAGGTGTGGTGACTCACCACCCTTGTTAACATGCTAAGGAAATAAAGAATGACTAACTTAAGTACTATTTGCTTTTTAAGTACAAATATCTTCCAAAAAGCAAAACTTATCTCATTTTCATTTCCTTCTTCATTTCCCCACGTATCCAAGCTCTCTTCTACCTCTCTCTCTCTGTTCTCACGTTCATACAGCACCACCACCATGGAAGTCCACCTTTGAACCCTTGTAAAACATAGCTCACTTAACCAAATCAAAAACAAACACCACCATTCTCTTCCTCTCATCAAGCTCTTCATTCCTATCTTCTCAAAATTTCAAGATCACCATTTCGGTGCCATGGAGTTCCACCATTGATGGAGCTTGAGCTTGTCTTTCCACATATTATTGATCTCCTTTGCTTCTAGGTAAGGAATCTCAAAGAAAAATCAAGTTTCCTCCATGTTTTGTCATTGACCGAAAATATTCATTGATGGAGCTCCTTGTGTTGCTTTGTTCTAGCTCCATTTGAATCTTTCAAGGACTAGGTGGAGTCCTCTCTTCATAGATATTCAAACACCCTTCAAAGATCAAGGTAAAACAACTACATTAATGTTTTGAAATAATGTAAACCTAGGGTTTACAATGAGATGAAGCATAAAGCTTATATACTCATTTCAATGTTGGTATATTGTTTAGTAGTTGACAAGGAAAGAAATGCCTTACCGGTTTTAAGAGGAAACAAGAAAGAAGTTTGTGTGGAAAAGAGGTAAACATGCTATCTCAATGTGGTTTAATGCCTTAGGAGAAATGAGCTTATAATGCTTGCTAAAACTACCTAAAGAGCAAATGGTGAATGACTTAGTAAGGTGTTCTCAAGGAGACTAGTAAAGGAACATATGTCTTGGTGTGTGTAATTGCAGGTCAAAGGCTTATATATTGTGGAGATTCAGTGTTTAAGGTTTATGCATTTTAAGGGCCTAAGAGCCATGTTGTTTAAGGGCCTAAGTGCCAAGCAATTTAAGTTATGCACTATATGTGATGTAGTGCTAAATGTGTGAAGTCTTGTGTAAAAAATGTGTTTGATGGATTTTAGGTGTTCTTGAATGAAATAAGGTAAAAACCTAAGTGGTTGGATGTGAGTATATACAAGAGAAGCTATGGCCAAATTTGGGAAAATGTGTAAGAAGATCTAAGTGTTTTAAATGGTTTTGATGAACTAGGAAGTGTTAAAGGTGAATAAATGTTTACTTGAGAAGAAACAAGTATTAAGGTGATTTAGAGTGATGCAAGGATTTAGGGTTATCTTGGAAGTTCTAGGAATTCAATGTGTTTTGAGAATGTATTAAAGTCTTGAAGAAGTTTGTTTAAGGTTTAGGTTATGTGATGTGCAAGGTGGGAATAATGTATAGATAAGGTTTTGAGAAAGGAACTTTAAGGAGTTGTGAAAGAGAAGATTTGGTTAGTAAGAGAAGATGCTTGGGAGATGATGTTATGATGGTGAGGAAACACTTTGGTATAAAGGTTATTAAGGATGAAACACCACTTGAAAAACTAGGAGAAAACATTGTAAGTGTTAGAAATTTTGTGAAGATATAAGTAAAGGTTTAAGGAATTAAAAAGAGTTTTGTGAGTGTTTAAGGATATCTTAAGGTGTGTTTGAAGTGCCCAAATGAGGTTAGGGTATACTAGGATATATGGGGTGAAGTTTGGAGTTGAATGTAAAAAGGAAAACAAAGATCTGGGGCAGACCGGACTTGCGACCGACTTGCAAGTTCGGTCGGGACCAGTTTACCCTGCGAATTAGTTTCTGGAATGGACCGGAATAGGACCGGACTTACAAGGTCGGTCGGAGTAGAAAATTTTGGCGGAAATGTGTTCTGGAATCGACCGGACATGGACAAGTCTGGTCGGTAATTCCGGTCGGACCAAAACATGGGTTGTTATGAAATGATATGTATGATGGGGTTGATAGTAATGGTGTTATAAAGTTGTTAAGGACATGTTAGGTGAGTTTTAATGACAATTAAGTGGGTGAAAGTTGTATTGAAATGTAAAGTAAAACAGTTAAAAGTGAAGTTATGTACTAAGTTAACGGGGAAAAAGTTATAAGCATTAGACATTAATTCATGCTACCCCGATGTTATAAAAGTACATGTAAATGTTTCAGTTGTTCGAGAATTGCTCGAGGACATAAGTGGACGTGGTAAAGTGGACTCCGGTGACAGGTATGGTTTTTTTGCAACCTGTGTCCTACCGGATTACACCGGCTTGTATGCCAATATGTTTTACTGATTGTTTGCCACCTTGTTAGATTAAAACTGTTAATGAGTTTATAGTAATTCATTTATGTGGCGAATTTGGCCTCCGATACCATTTAACCCTCAAATATGTGTTAAACCTTAGCTAACCAAATCTAGGAACACATGATGATCGGTATTCGGAGTTGACGGCCCAACCTTGGGAACGTCTAACCACGGCTATGTGTGAGTTAGTTGGATATTGTTTTTGTATGTAAGTGTGTGAACCTCCCTTGTGTGCTTAACTCGGTTTATACCGTATGGTGTGTGGATGTGGTAGGCTCCTAATGGATCTCTAACTACTTATTTATAAGTGTATATGTACTAATGGGGGGTGAGGATCCGGTTGTTCCGGCCACGCGTGTGATGGACGGGAGTCGATGTCATATCCGGTTCGGCTCTCTTGGTGTATGTATAGGTGGTATTCCAATTTGGTTTCTACCTTCCCTTAGCTTATCCAAAGCTAGTTACCGACTCACGTCGGGCCACAGGGCCATACGAATGTTATTTCGTGTGCTTGGGATTACTATATCCGACACACCTTGGGTTTAAGTTAACCGTTCGATATAACTGGACGGTAACGAGGTTGGTAACGAGCTTAGCATGAGATTGACAATAATCTCTAGGATCACTATATATACTAACTATGGTGGAAGGTTCCTTGTGTGAACCGATCTTATGGTGTTTTGTGTTGATAGTGCTAGGCAAATTCCCTTGCTATGCTATTATAGTTACGTTAGGTGTTTAATGCGATGTTATCATGTGTACGCCGAAACAAGAAAGGTTTTGTTATGTTTTGTTATGTGAGGAATGAGATATGTGGATAGGATATGTGTGGATCATGGAAATGAATCCCAGTTTGTGACAAGGGGCGTTTAAGGATAACCCGATTAATGGGTACATGTCGTTCGTTTAAGGAGGTAGCTCCGTTTTAGAGGAGAGCCACCTAGGATTTAAGGAATCATTGGATGGTTGGTTAAGTGTGTGTGTTGGTTATAGGTTGAGCCCATTGAGGTGAAATATTATGTGTTGTATGTTTATGGCCTGTATGCATGATTTAAATATAATCAACTGCATGCTAAGACGACAATTAGTTGTGCGTGGCCCGGTAGCATGTGGGCTGCGGGATTACCATACAGCAAAGGTGCTGAGCCCCTTGGGGGCCACCCTTTCTCTCCTTTTCTATTTCAGGTACAAGGAGCTGGAAGCCGTTCGAGAGTAGGACGGGTAGATGTTTATACATGGGTAGCCATTTAAATGGCGTAAGCATTGAAAGCGTAGTAAGACCGAAATTGTTATCGGCATTAGTTTGTAAATACTCGGTACAGTGGGAATGTATGTATATAAATGTTGAAAATGGAATGAGGATTGTATTGTGTAGTTGCTCGGAATCTAGTCCATCAGACCGATACAAATGTATATGTACTAGCCTTGTTAGCCACGTGGGTGGTTAACGGCGTGTAACACCATTGAATTAAGTAATGTGATGAGTTGAGATTTCCGCTGCAGTTTGATGTTAAGTGTACGGTGGTGGTTGGGGTGTTACAAACTCTTGGAATCTACTATACATCGGATTCTTGTTTACCGTATGATTATTTCACAACTGCCAGATCGGGTTTCCCCGAGTATAAGAGGACTTTCCTTCTCTCTGGCGTTCTTTCCCAAGTTATACAATGGGGATTGCGGTGGGCAGGTCTGATATTGTAGCTATCCGGTACACACCGGGAGTTCCTAACTAGCGTATCTCTTGCGGTAACACTCAGCCCTTAGCCCTAAGCTTCTAATTCCTAACTCGGTATTTCCTACACTCGGTATTTCCAGTCATCAGAGCGATACTTCACTCTGATACCACTTTTTGTAACACCCTTACCGCTAATACTGTCATTACCGTCTAATCTCCTCATACTTCCATACTTATGTAGCAGATACTTCCTTACACAACGGTAGGTGATACAATGCCGTTAGCCACCCACATGACTAACAAGGCCTACTTCCACTACAGCATCGGTCTGATGGACCGGAATACCCGAGTACTAAAATAATTACATTCCATACTACAATTACAACCAAATACAATAATCCTCCATTCAATACACTACTCAATACTTACCATACAATACACCGAGTGTTCTAAGTACAATACCAAAGTACAACTTTTCCACACATCCATACATACTCACTAAGAGTCCAACATCCTACCCATTCCTCACAAATCCCACTCACTCCCCGAATACATAATGGTGTTCCCCTTGGTACACTAGCACTACAAAGGCTACAAGCCTTATACAGTTCTTTACTAGCTACAATTATCCCTAGCTAACTAAGCATAGCCACCGGTCTCTTACAACGACCAAGCTTCGGGTACCTGTAAAATAAAAACAGTGCCCAAGGGGCTCAGTGAAATACCCCAAATTATAATTACTTTAATTAATAATGAATTAATTAAATAAAAGTAATTAATGAGATATTAAGGGATTAAATATCCTTAAATAAGTAAAAGGGAATAATATAATATTTAAATAAACTCTAAGAAGTCGTTAGAAACATTAACGAAGCCTAAAACGATCTTGAGGAGGGTTCAGAAATATAAGTAAAAATGAAAGTAATCATTTTTACATTGAAACATGCCACGAATATTTTCAGAGTGAAAACGAGGTCTTAGATACCTTACAAGGATATTTGGATAATTTTGGAGGCATGGGGAAATTGGCTAATAAGACGAAATAAAAGGCGTTGCGTTTTCGCCTAAAATGGCAAAACGCGAGCCAATTAGAAATTAAATACTAAATAATCAAATTTTTGAATAACAATAATAATTATTGTTTGAAAGTATAAATTTGAAGTCATAAAAAGGTTTGTCTCGTTAAACTGGACATCGTGTCGCGAACGACACAAAAAACGGATATAAAACAAGTTAGAAACAGCTTATAGAGATAACGTTTTTTTAAAAAAAAAAATAGATAGGGCCGACCCGCCCAAAGGAGCTGGGCCGGCCCAACATTCTCTTCATTGCCAGTAACAGGGTAGCCCGACTAACCAAAAAATAAAATAAAATGAAGGAGCCCATCAGCCTCCTACTTCTCGGTAATATAGCAACCCAAAAAAAAATAGTAAGCCCAACTAACCTAACTCTATTCTCTATATTCTAATTCACTCACGGTAATATCGCAAACCCTAACTGGCGATCTATTCCTTCCTTTCCTCCACGCCGCCCACGTCTGTCTTCCTCTGTCGATCTTCATCATCCTTCTTCATTATCAACTCAGCATTTGCAAGCCCTAACTGTCGGACGAACAAGGAACATTTGTCTCCTCTCATCCGCGCCAGATTCAAGCGCTAGAATTGAATATTCGAAAGGTAATCTGGCAGTTGTTCCTTAAGAACCGAAAACGAAAGAACCCAAATGCCACCTTACTCGGCTGGGTCTGGGAGGAATCGCAAAGAAACCACCGAAAATGTCCGAAATCAGAGTCGATCGTTCTGGAATCTCAAAAGGTGTACATCGGTCCATTTCATTCTTTCTGTTTTGCTTATTTTCTGCCCAGTTTTAGTTAGATTCAAACTAAGAAACTAGAATAGAGTACCCCTTCTCCCTTTCTGATTTGCGGCATTTTGTTGAAGCCGATTTTCTTCTCTGTTTCTCGGCGCCATTGGAGCCCGGTTTTGTTTACTAATTTGTACAATTACTATGGACTTTGTATCTGGATTTCAAATCAGAAAACTGTTGCTTGTGTTCTGAAAATTTTGAGAGGATTATGTACGGATTTTAATCCGAGATTAGGGCTTAATTAGAGTGAGTTTGTGTTCTGCTCAAGTTCAAATTATGAGAACTTTTGTGGTTTTTGATGAATCTGAAAGTTGAGTTAATTTTGGAAGTTTGACTGAAATCGAATGAGTTCTGAAATTTAATTGGGAGTGTCCAAATAATTAGAAGAAATTAGGGGGCGTAAGTGTGATTATGATAAAATTCTAGGTCTAAATTGTAATATTTGAAAAATTGAGGGTGAAATGGTAATTTGAGGAAATTGGGGCTGATTTTGCAATTAAATTCAAATTTAGAGCTTCAGTTGATAGATTTAGGGTTCTCTGTAATTGAATGCGATTTGGGGCTTTTCAAATTAGAAATTAGGGTTTCAAAAATGGAATCGGGATGAACTGAAATTGAAATCAAAATTTGAGTTTGGTAATTAAAATTGGGAATTTGAATTGAAATTAGGATTTGAAATTGATCTGGGGGCAAATCGTGAATTTGAGCAATTTTGCAATTTCTGGAAAATAATGGGCCAGAGTTGGGCTTTTGGCAAAAAGAAAAATGAAGTTAGTCAAACTGGAAAGGGGCTAGAACTAGAAATTGGTCACACTGAAGATGAATTGGACCGTAAAACTAGTCTAATTTGTGATGGACTTTTAGAAGGTAAATCAAAATTTTATTAGGCTTAGGATCGGTTGGACCTGAGTCAAGACTTGCTTCGATGGTCCAACCCGAGAACTAGTTTACCAAATTAGAATAGTGGGCTTAGAGATACTTAGTATGTAAAGAATCCTAATTGGAATATGACCAAGTAAGAAGGATATAATAATCTAAGTATTAATTAGTCTTAATCAAGTTAGAGGTGAATATAAACACCAATATTGAATTGGACCAACTTTAGGTGATCAAGTATTTAAATTGACAAGTTGTTAAGGAGATTAATGAATTTCAGTAAGGTATCATTGGAAGGGTTAAAATGATTTAGAATTGTTCTATAGACTTGTTTTAATTGTTAAAGGGAGTAAGGTTAATATTAATCATATGAAAACTTAGAGATATATGTTTAATATATATATATATATATATATATGTGGGTGTGTGTAGATAATGGTTTATTGTTGGTAGTTTATGACTATTATAACTATAAGTTATAAATGGTATAAGAATATAAATGTCATAATATTGTTATATTATTATAATGTAACATTATATGAATAATGCAGTGGTTTTGGTAAATAAAAGAAATATAAGTGTGTTCTATAATATGAATATTTTGGAATGAGAATTTATAATATGGTTTATAATGTTATAAAGATTGTAACATTTATAATATAAGAAATATTCATTAAGGATGGATGAATATATTATTAAAACTTACCATATAATAAATGGTCCCATAATACATATATAAAAAATATGTTATGGAGTGAGAAATATAATATGGTTCAATAACCATATAATATAATAAATGAGATGATATAAGATAAGGAGAAAAGAATTATAAACATTAGTTAATTAAATTCTAATGTTATGTGTGGAATACAAAGGAGTTATATGATTCAAAGTATTTTAAATGTGAAATATACCACATTTTACACTTGAATGAACTAACCTAGATAAATAAATACTAAGGTAGGATGTATAATATATGATAGAGATTATACATGCAGTATAGTTTCAAAACTATATAATATACGAGTGTATTGTAATACACTTGCGAATGAACGTATAAGTTTAAGTATATTAATATATTGTGACGTTTACGTGGAACTAATCTCGCATTAAACCGAAAACCCGAGAGATGTTATTAGTTAACAACGGGGAATAAACCGGGACGAATTAGTAAGGGTACGGGGTGCCGTAGTGTATTGTTAGTATGAGATGCTGATGCATAGTGTGATGCATATTATTAGATTGTTAGAGGCGTCTCGAGGATCACCAGAGGATTTAGCTGATTCATACTCCACGATCTTATAATCCCGGTGCACGGTATGTTATTATGTGGCTTGATTGTCTCTGAGGATTTCCTCAGTTCAGACGTTGTGTCAAAAATCTGTGTTAAGATTGAATGTCTGCTTGTGTGAATTAATATGCTTGAGTTGTGTATTAATGCTGCCTTATTATTATTACTGTTGTACGATAACAGTACTGTTCGTATATATGAACATATTATAAAACGACCTAGCGGCAATGATGCTATCTTATATGTGTAATATAAGGAACGCAAGTAAAACATTGTATATATATATATATATATATATATATATCCGAGACTTATATACGGAGCATTGGCCTTTTTAATGTCGCTCTCGTATCTAACACTGGATCCCGAGTTGACATACTCAGGATTGGACTAACGACTTTAGTCTGCTGTGTTAGGAAAATAGTAAGACGATGCGATGGTATAGATAAATTAATCAAGAGGATGTGGCTCTTGCTGTGAATTGTGATCAATTAACGATACTAGGATGCCGTGTGGGTATCTGTAAGTATCAATATAAATTTCCAACGGACTACAGATGGTTCGTCGGTCGGAGACTCTACCGCTGGAGTGGCTACTGCCGTGGGTGACCCGCCATATGAGATGGGTAACTTAGAGACACGTCGTTTTAATGAGACGTCGTCATTAGGCATGACTGAACAATTACGAACAGCTACATTAGCTCGTACAGTAGGCGAACATTATTTGGGCCTGTATGCCAAGACGGGAATCTATACTTGCTTATAATCCTCGTTGTTTCGCCTTGTTGTTCATTGGTTACGCTATGTGGTTATGAGATGTATGTTTATGGATTTGTTGAATGGGTCGCAGTACTTATATGTGTGTCGTGGACTGGTTTAATTGAGTCGATGTACTCATATCTATGTAGTGAATTGGTTGAACCGAGCCGCCGTACTCGTGTGTGGATTATTGTGAATTGATTGGTTGAGCAGAGTCACTGTACTCGAATATGAATTATTAAGTGCTTGGTTAAGTGGAGTCTTCGTACTCATATATGTGTTGTAACGCTTTCAGTTGTTTTATTGCGATGTGATGTGTGAAGCCGGGGGCTTGTTTGCTATTTGAGTTACTGCAATATATTTGTTGTTTACAGTTTTTATGTTAAACTACTTGCATGGAAATGAATTGCATGCTCTCGACCAATTAACTGAGGGTCTGAGGGGGCATGACAGTTATGTAGTAACATACTCAGCAGGGGCTGATTCTATACCATAAACAAATATTTTGCAGGTATGCAGCTTCCGGTGTCGACAGAGAGCGGGACGTGCTGGGTAGTTTAGTCACAGTTGTTTAAATATGTACTGTTGTATTTCAATACGAACATAGAAACGTGTATAGGATTGGGGTACTTAGAATGCTCACTATGATTGTATTTTATATTGGAATGGAAGGATAGATATATCTCTTGTTGTCACTGTGGGAAATTGTTTCGTATTTATGAATATATCAGTAAGCACGTTTTTACTCGTATGGGCGAGTGAGAATGGTGACACCAGTAGTTCAATTGTTTAGATTACCGCTGCGATTACAATTTTAAGTAAGACGATTAGGAGCCGATTAGAGTAGGGGTGTTACAAAAGTGGTATCAGAGCGGAGTACCGCTCTGATGACAAGAGATAGTAGGATTTAGACAATGAGCATAGGTTTTGGGAATACGGGAAACGTTGTGAGGATACGTGACCTTGTGAGGTCGATGCAATGCTTAATGCTTGCACACAATAGCCGTAGAGGCACTTCAATATTAAACGACCGAGACTGAGGTATGAGACCGAGTAAAGGTCTAACGCGTCCTTTTGACATATGTCAGGGAGAGGTCTGGGTACTAGTACTAAGGAAGGACGGGGCGCGGTGGAAGGTGGTGAAGGTCCAGCAACCCCAAGTAACGCGAAGTCGGTAGGAACCCTCGCACTTGACAGGAGAGCATCCCGGGAAATTTGCAATGGTACCCCACCTGCCGCAGCCCGTACCTCGAGTACCGCCTAGGGAGGCAATGAAATGAGAAGCACCACGAAGATAATCCTCCTGATCGGGAAAACCCGATGTGGTCGCTATGAGAATTATGTTAATTGTAGAAAATTAGACTTTGTGTTGTGATAAATTGTTTAGGACCGGGGGTCCTGGTAATGACGTAATGTCTACCATACCAAGTATGAGATGAATATTAAACCGTGGTTGAGGAGATAATTCACGTAGGACTAATGGGGCCAGCTTGCCATAAGCAAAGCAACCCTATCCTACATCCAGGAAAGCACTGATAAGTGTGCTTGAGGGGAAAGAAAGTGGAAACGACGAGTAAAGATTAGTTTATGAGATATGTAACAGACGGAATGGATGACCTTTTTGAAGTCACACCCGAAGCGAGTAACTCTAACCCATGCAACACTGAAGGTTCAAGATGGCCTGACGTGCATGAGGAGAGATCACGGGAGCTGTAGAAATAAGAACTCGCTAAGTTGCTACCATGCAACGTCTCGAAAGGGAAGTAAGACCTTACTACCACGGTAAACTTGTGGGAACGAGTGCGGGAATGAGACTGTAGTAATTTAAATAAGAACTTCTTCAACAGGAGTGGAAACCTGATTAGGGAATTGCACTGCACTGACACACATCGTACCGGTGGCTCAGTCTGCATGGCGCACTTGCCACAGCAAGTGCCACACAAACCAAAGTACTAAATTTCAACCTGCCTTGCGCACTTGCTACAACAAGTGTAGCGACGGTAAACTATCCCCGATGGACCGAGTAGTCCAGGTGGTTACCAATAAACACTAAACTTCCATGTGAATCCGTAATGCAATGAAGCAGGACATAGCCTTCTTAAAGGCAGGGTTACGAAACCCTTGGGTTGGAGGTCAATAAAACCTCGGAAAGACCTAGCCGATCTGACCATTAAACCTGAATATAATACACCATTTACTAGAGTGTGAAAAGGGAGTAAATGAGAACAACGGTAATTAGTGCCTATGAGCCTAACCCCAGTGCGGGTACGGACATTAAACATCAAGTAATACCGGTGGGGAGTGTCGAGTCTTCAGGACCAGCATAACCATATTTAGGGAGTGCGGGACACTTGTGGTTAAACCACTACCATTGAACATTACCAGAGGGCAAGAAGTGAGCTATACGAGCCAAGACTTTAATTGAAACCTATCTGATTGAATGGATGAAAATAATAGACAAGTGCCGTTATGGCAAGCTATTTGGGAGTTATAAGAGAAGAATAGGCAGATGCAAATGTGCAATGAAGGGGCCGATGTTACGCCCGCACCGCACACACCGGGGGTGTTGTGAACCCATTATGCTGCTAGACTCCCGTACTGAGGGCAGTCGATATTAACTGAACAATGAATTTACCTGAGGACGGAAGATACCGTTACCTCGAAGATGATGGAGGTGATATGAGTTGAATAAGAGTTAGGACGACATAACGGAGAGCGATAATCAGCAGAACCCACTAAGTTTGTGAGTACCCAATTGTAACCCTTAGGAAAAAGCGTTAGAACCAACTAGGATTAAATTAGATGCAGAGACCAACAATCATTCGACTATCAGATTGGGCACTGAGATTAAATACCGTATAACATAGTGCAGACAAGATTTTTGACCTGGTAAAAATAATCAATTGAGTTAGGATCAAAATGTCTTTCGGGCTGCAAACAAATCCCGGTCACAGTAGTATAGAAAGATTGAAGCAACCGGGTAATCGAACCGCGGGACTTAAGCGAAAATGTCTAATTCCTAAGCGTGTCACAAAAGGGGGGTTTTACTGAATTGTAAATGAAACTGATAAAATGCGGATAATAAAATACAAATAAATTAAAATGATGGATGATATGATTGAGCGGGACTCCGGGTTCCGGTTATTGCAGTTTGGATAATTATATTATTTCTTATGGTTTATAGATTGGCAAAAATAATAACTCTAACGAATTTGTTTACCAGAACATGCAACGACTTTTTTGGACCAGCAAAACACATGTAAACAAAATAAGTTTGAGAGATAATATTTATGCAGATGAAGTATTAACTTGTCCGATGAAAACAAGTTTTCCACAAATTTACGAATTAATCGAACCTATCTATTTTTCACTTGATCGGGTCAAAATAGATTTAGAAAGATAATGCAATTAAACGATCAGAATTATTGCAGCATAAGCACATTAATTATAACAATCTATATGTAAATTAAAACCAGTAAAAATATAAATTCAATAAAGGCACACATTAAGACCAATGTCAAATGTTATATAATAACGAAAACTACAATAAGAATCAAATAACAAGTAACAAACATAATAAGTTAAAGGTTAGTAAAACCCTTATTATATATCTAGACCGGTCCAGTTCAATGTTTTACCAATCTTCCGGTTGGTTCATATTTGTTTGCCCCGTTATTTAATTTCCGATTTGCCCAAGTCCGTTCTCGAACTCTGTTCTTCGCTCCATGTCTTCTCCACGCCGATAGAATAATCACGCTTTTGCCTCATCTCTTCATACAGTCGACGATGAAAGGAAAAACAACAATGGTAGTGTTGTGGTGATGGAATGATGATGAAGACTACAGAACGGAGAGGCGACGGCGAGAGATGAAGATGATGGCGTGAGGTCTGCGATAAATGACGATGTGATGGCGATGGTGATGGAATGAGATGGTGATGGAATGAGGTCTGTGTGATCGGTGGGTGAATGGCGCGGAGCACCGTATCGGGGTGCAGGGCGTCGGTGGTGAGGCGAGGCGAAGATGGTGTGGAGGGAGGCGGTGAATCCCGGAGATGAATGGGTCACGACTGAAGATGATGGTCCGACGTCGAAGGTGAAGACAGTAGATGGATGGTGAAGCGAGGATGATTGCTGTAACACCCCATCCAACAATAACATATAACAACAATCTGCAGCGGAAAATATACTTCATCACATAACTTAACTCGTTGGTGTTACACGCCGTTAACCACCCACGTGGCTAACAAGGCTATTACATATACATTGTACCGGTCTGATGGACTAGATTCCCGAGCAACTGTACATTACTATACCTTTTCATTAACAACCAACATACATAAGCCTTCCAACTATACCGAGTATTTACAAACTGATGCCGATAACAATTCTGGTCTTACTACACCTACTGTATATATACAACTTAAATGATTACCCATGTACAACGACCACCCCGTCCTACTCTCGAATGGCTTCCAGCTCCTTGTACCTGAAATAGGAAAAAAAAGAGAAAGGGTGGCCCCCAAGGGGATCAGCACCTTTGCTGGTATGGTAATCCCGCAGCCCGCATGCTACCGGGCCACGCATAACTAATTGCCGTCTTAGCATGCGGTTGATTATATTTAAATCATGCATGTAACTATAAATGGACAACACATAACATTCCGCCTCAATGGGCTCAACAAACAGATAACACATCCTTATTTGATAAGTCACTCATGGTGTTCATTACCCCTAGAGTGTTTCTCCTCTAATGGAGTTACTTCCTTAATAGACGACACTTACCCATTATTTGGGTTATCCTTAAACGCCTCTTATCACAAACTGGATTCATATCCATGATCCACATACTCCACATTTTACAACATATAACATACACTACATAACAACACTTTTAACGTTTCAACGTACACACAAACATCGCAATAGAAATTGCATTACAACAACAACACATAACATAACGGGAACGGTTCTCTTAGGAACCGACCCAAACGTAGTTAATTCACTTATGAGCCTAGAGAATGATGTCACCCTCATGATAAACTCGTTATACAACACTCATTACCATCCTAATAGTCGGACGAGTAACTTAAGTTAAGATGGTTTGGATATGGTGACCCGAACACACCACATAAACACATGTTCCCCCTAAACCGATCATAAGTCAGAATAGCTAAGATTTGGAGTAAGCTAATGGGAGATCATAACCCGTGAGGGAAACAACCATAACAGAGAGAAGGGTAAGGCTAAAAAGGATACCCACTCGCAATCAACGCGCGACCGGCCTAACCGGATTCCTCACCCCTGTTAGTACATACTTACTTTTAGATACTAGTTAGAACCCCAATATGGAGTCTATCACATCCACACATCATACAGTATTACAACTGGGTTACACATACAAGGGAGGTCCCTACATGCACACACAAATATCACACAATTAACACACGCATAACCGTGGTTAGAACGTCCCATGGTTCGGGTCGTTTAATCCGAATACCGAACTCTCATGTGATCCTAGACTCAATTAACTAAGGTTAACACTTTCGAGGTTAAATGGTATCGGAACTAGACACGTCACATATATGAACTGCTGTAAACTCATTACATGTCTTATCTTACAACATGGCAAACATACAGAAAAACACATTGGCATATAAGCCGGTGTAATCCGGTAGGACACAGGTTGCAAGAAAACCATACCTGTCACCGGAGTCCACTCTATCATGTCCACTTATGTTCCTCGAGCAATTCTCAAACAACTGATAACATTACATGTACTTTTATTAACATCGGGGTAACATGATTGTTTAAAGTCTAATGCTCATAACTTATCCCCGTTAACTTAGTTAAATAATTTCACATTTTAACTTGTTTTACTTTTACATTTGATACAACTTTTCCCCCACTATATTGTCATTATAACTCACTTAACATGTCCTCAACAATCTTATAACATCATTACTTAATAATCCCCATCATCCTATAACCTTAAACAATGTTTTTGGTCCGACCGACCTTACCGACCGACCTTACACAAGGTCGGTCCATTCCAGAACACATTACCGTCAAAAATTCTACTCCGACCGACCTTGCAAGTTCGGTCCAGAAGGTCGGTCCATTCCAGAAACAATTCTCGTACAAAAGTTTAGACACGACCGACCTTGCAAGTCCGGTCCCAAGGTCGGTCTATTCCAGAGACTTAATCCGTACTAAAAATACAAGCCCGACCGACCTTGCAAGTCCGGTCCCCAAGGTCGGTCCGTTCCAGAAACTCTTTCTGGTAGTGTAAACTGAGCTCGACCGACCTTGCAGGTCCGGTCCCTAAGGCCGGTCGGCTCAAGACCTTTGTTTCTAAAATCCCATTTGACTCCAAACTTCACCTCATAGTGCCCTAGTATGTTCTAACCACATTTGGCACTTCAAACACATCTTTAGCCATGTACTAAACTCCTTAAATCACACACCAAAACCATCTTTATCATTCCACAAACTCCTTACAAAATCTCTTAATACTTGTACATTTTTCATTTGGTTTTCTAAGTGGTATTTCACCTATAATGACCACTATACCAAGATGTTTCCCCTACACCTTAGCATCATCTCTCAACATCTTTTCTTACTAACTAAATCTCCTTTTCCACATCTTACCTAAACATAATTTATTCCTTGAATATCAACATCACCTAAACCTTAAACAAACTTCTCCAAGACTTTAATACATTCCTCAAAAACACACATTGAATTCCTAGAACTTCCAAGATAATACCTAAATCCTTGTATCACTCTAAATCACCTTAATACACGGTTTCTTCCCTAGTAAAACACTTGGTCACCTTTAACACTTCCTAGTTCACCAAAACTTATTTAAAACACTTAGAACTTCTTATAAATTTTCCAAATTTTGCCATAGCTTCTCTTGTATATTCTCACATCCAAACACTTAGGTTTTTACCTTATTTCATTCAAGAACACCTAAAATCCATCAAGAGTATTCTCACACACAACACTTACCAAATTCACACTACATCACAATATAGTGCATAAACTTAAATTGCTTGGCACTTAGGCCCTTAAATAACATGGCTCTTAGGCCCTTAAATTGCATAAACCTTAAACACTGAATTTCCCACATAAATAATGCCTTTGACCTGCAATTACATACAACAACACATATGCCCTTTAATAGTTTCCTTGAGAGCATTTTACTAGGTCATTCACCATTGGCTCCTTAGGTATTTTTATCAAGCAAATCAAGCTCATTTTCTTAAGGCATTTAAACTACATTAGGTTAGCACATTTACCTCTTTTCTTCAAGATTTTTACTTGAACACTCTTGTTCTTCCTTGTTTGGAAATCGGCAAGAGGACTTGGTTACTTGTAAATGTTCTAATCAATATACAAGTAACACCAATGAGCATTCAAGCTTCAAGCTTAAACTCATTTACAAACCCTAGGTTATATATTGTCTTAACACATTAAGGTAATTGTTTTACCTTGGAATTGGAAGAGAGCTTGAATAAGTATCAAGAGAGGACTCCTCCTAGCCCTTGGAAGATTCAAATGAAGCTAAAACAAGCAAGGTAAAGACACCATTGTGAGGTGAATTTTCGGACATGTACCAAAATGAGAGGAAACATGGTTTTTCTTTGATTTTCCTTACCTTAAAGCAAAGGAGAATAACATGGCATGAAAATATGAGCTCAAGCTCCTTCAATGGTGAATCTCCATGGCACCGAAATGGAGTTCTTGAAGATTTGAAAAGATAGAAGTGTAGAGCTTGGTCTAACTAAGACAAATATGGTCTTAGAATTTGATTTGGAGCATAGAGTTGGATTTGGCAAGGAAATGAAGATGGAGAAGAGAGGTTACTATAGCCCATCGTTTTTGAAGAAGAGAGGAGAGGATGAAGACGGTGGGAACAAGGAGGAAAGAGGAGAATGATGTGAGAGGTCTACCTTTGAAGATATTTATGTTATAAAGTAACTTTCTTCTTTTTTACTTACTTTTCCTTCCTTTCTTAAATTGATTTTTACATGGTGGTGAGTCACCACTTAGAAAACCGGCCCCCATTTAATAAGAAGGGTTTTTGGTCTTTGTTGACCAATTAACTTACTTATATTGACTTATGTCATAAACTAGCATTTTTTGTTACTATTCACAAAAACAAGGCACATTCTTGTGAAATTTTTGATTTCCCATTGATTTAGACCTCCAAATGTGATACTTAGTAGTACACATGTTAATTAAAGAGTAATGATGGACATTTAGCCATTCAAAACTCATTTACAAGACAATTTTTCAAAAATGTGCTTTAAGACTCCTTAAAGCACATTTTGTGTTTTAACTTGTTTTCAAGCTTGGTTTTCTTTGGTAATTGATTTAATATGTTCATTAACATATTTATAAGGTGTAGATATGACCTTTAGGTCTTATACAAATTTATCCCAAGCTTAGAGCACATTTTTGCTCATATTGACTTTAAGGTATCTTCTTGTGTTTTGTTTGGTTTAACTGTCTACCAAAGTTCCCTAAGGACTTAATTAGCCTTATTAAATCATAATTGAATATTATTAAGTCTTGGTAGGATCTTTGGGTCCTAACCAAGTTCACTCCAAGCTTAGAGCATGTTTTTGCTCAAACTGTGTCTTAGTGCTTTATTGCATTTTACTACGGTTTAAATTGTTCACTGATATTTCTAAGGCACTTTTTAGCCTTCACATACCATAGTTTAAATGTTTAACAACATATCAAGGTTTGGGGTATTTCAATCTACCCCCCTTAAAAGAACTTCGTCCTCGAAGTTCACACTTCCCACACATCATAGATTAGAACACGGGAATAACTCACAAAATAGAACTTCCATAACCAAACGTACTTAACATCACAACCTCATACTTAATGGTCCGGGTAACATATTCACATGCATACATAGCATAACATAACATAACATACTTACATGATAACCTCGGACTCAATGGTCCGGGTATCTTAACAATATTTACACGTACATAACAACCGTTAGACTCTCTGGTCTTGGGTAACATAACAACATTTAGACACATAGGTCTTGATAACATAACAGCCTTTAGACACATAGGTCTATGTAACACAACAACATTTAGACTCATAGGTCTTGATAACATACACTTTTGGAACTCAAGGTCAAAATAATATTTATTACACATACCACACAACATGTCATAGCATGTATAACAATCAAAAATATCTTTGATATACACTGTGATCCCGCAGAACCCGGTCGCGATGGACACCTTCTGGTCCCCGTTCCTTTGGGAGATCAAAACAATCACTTAATTTTTAACATATATACTTTTCATGTAACCGGTCCGAAGACAAAGGCTCATGCGTCCTCGGCTCGTGAGCAAGTACTACACAAATATTCTTTACTAGGTTAAGTATAAGAGAATCCTTTATTTCAAATGTTAACCGACTGTTTTGAAAACACCAATTGGAAATCCTTTTGAAAACACACACAACTCCAAGTCCAACTTATGCTCTTTGCTTCTTTTCTTAGCGTGGTTATTTGTGACCACTTAAGAGGAGCTTCAAGAATCATCCAACCCTGATGTGATAAGCATCAGTGTCGAATTATCCTTCCACCCCATTTTGTGTTCGGCTTCCCTTGATCGCATGCAAATCAAGTTCCACTTCCCACTTCATTTTCAAGCATCAAATAAATCACTCATTTCCAATTTTCTATCTTTTTAATCATTCTAATCATGATCATAACATCTCCAAGGGATATAACTCCGTCTATCAGTTACCTTCATTCACTTTAATGCTGTTACCTAGGGAATCTTATTCTCACTAGGTTCTATGTCGGTTTCATACCCTTTCATGAATCACTATATAGTATATATATACACATATATTTTATCAAAATACAACACACAGTTTCACATTTATACACTGTCGGGGTTTTTTGTTCCCCGGGAGTTTCTCTACTCCCCACACTTGTACCATCACACACAACTGTTAACAAATAAACACACTTATCACAATGGTATTCGCATCTTCTGTGCGCAATTACCACAATTAAACCATGAATGAATGCGTATGTTTACGTAACACACACACCAATCATCAAAACAATTATTTTGTGCTATGCACAACATAGGTCACGTACACTACGTACACTTGTACGGTAATACACACTAAGTGGTTTTGCGCTCTGATAAGTCAGGAATTTGTCTAAGTTTACTAGACTAATTCATGCTTAATTTTCTACATTATGACATTGACTTTCCTCTTTAATGCTTTAATTACTCTTCATTGTTATTTGTCTCCAGTGATCGATTTCAATGTTTTCAGGACAAATTACTCAACAAAGTGCTTAAATGAAGATTTTAGAGGTTAGAGCAACATGGGAAGTCAAATCAGAGTCAATACAGATTTTCATTCATCACTGTTGCACTTTATAGAGGGTCCGGGTTTGCATCTGGGTTTATAAACCCGGATCCCCTCGTCGCAGAACATTCTGCCTAATTTCAGGCTTGTTCCGGGTTTGAGGAATGGTTTGAAACCGAACATACCAGGGCGAGACCTTCTGCCTCATTTTCAATGTTCAATTGTTCCGGTTGTTTGCATGTTGTTTGCAACCCGGACCACAAGACCGGAGAAGCTACTGCCTCAAATCTCATATGTTCCGGGTTTGCATATGGGTTTTAAACCCGGAACATCACCAGCGGGGAAGCTACTGCCTCAATTTTCATATGTTCCGGGTTTGCATATGGGTTTTAAACCCGGACCATCACAGGCGGAGTGACTTAATCAGTTCCAGAAATAACGGAGCTCGGGTTTTATCTTTAGTATCGCGTAGTATATCTGTTGTCCGTCGTTTTAATTAAAAGGGATTAGAGATAGATTAGAAGATATATACCTGTTATTATAAAAGGAGGAACGGGGCCAACCTGAGGGGGAGGTCTTTGAACACACAAAATCCCCACAATACACATCTTGGAGCGCACAGAATAATCACAACACAGAGAGAATTAGTTTGAGAGCTTGGAGTCTGGTTTGGAGTTTGGAGCAGAGCACAGAAAGGGTTCACCACGGAGACTTCACCAGAGTCTCAGAACAGAGTTTCTTCTTGTCTCTATTATTACTAAGCTTATTGTAAACATGTCAATGGCTGAGTAGTTCCCTTAGATTTCGGTTTGCTATGTATCCCTAAATTGACTATTCCTGTTCCTTTGTGATTTAATGCAATTTAATTGAGTAAAGTTATTTTCCTTGCTTAATTTCTTTAATCGTTATAATTTGGCCAATTATAAGGATTAGTTTTGTTAGCTTATATGTGACGACTGCGGCTTTCAATTGAATTCAGGAAAATAACCGGTTAGTTTAGAGACGGTAATTCCTCTAAATAGCTAATTGACTAATAAACTAGATTGTTCTTAAGGCGGTTAGTAAACAGTGGGTTCGTAACGAGAGTTAGAATTCGGTCTTTATTAACTAGTATTTGCTAAGCGGGAGACCGGAG
Organism: Limonium bicolor; assembly: GCA_023374045.1. Classification (NCBI taxonomy): domain Eukaryota; kingdom Viridiplantae; phylum Streptophyta; class Magnoliopsida; order Caryophyllales; family Plumbaginaceae; genus Limonium; species Limonium bicolor. Next base: position 427,966,232 of record CM041777.1, on the reverse strand, counting down.
GTAAATTATCTTAGTTCTAGGGTTTTACTCAGAATTATCTTTTAAATCACTTAGGGATAGGAATCACGGATTTAGGGTGCAGTAGTAAACCGGGATCTTCTTCTCCAAATCAGTTTCACAACATTATTTTTCCTGCTTATTATTGTTTCGCATGCCGTTTACAGTTTTAATTGTCATCAAATCAAACCCCAATTTCCTGTTTTATTTTAATTCGGTTAGTGATTAAACTAGACACATCGCCTCCTCTGGTTCGATACTTAGGGAATACTCTCTATTAAAACTTGCTAGAATTGACCGGTACACTTGCCGTTAGGTTATACCCAACAAGTTTTTGTGCCGTTAGCCAACAAGTTTTGGCGCCGTTGCCGGGAGGCACGGTTATTTAGTTTAGTCTTTATTTCGTTTTCTTTTATTTATTTTGTTTTGTTCGTTTAATTTCTTTATTTTAATTGTTCTGTTTCATTCGATTTTGGTTGTTTTATTCTTTTCAGTTTTTCTGTTTTTAATTTTCTTATTTTTTGTTTAACGTCAGATTTTATTTAGTTTAGTTATTAGGATAGCTTTATTATTTTAGTATTTCTTTTTCTGTTTTGATTTCTGTCTAGATTTTGTTTTAGGTATTCTTTTATCTTTTAGATTTTATTTCTGATTTTATTCCTTTATTTGAATATTCTGTGCTTAGTAGTTAGGAAATTTTATCTGCATATTTTTGGGTTAAATTCTTTTTATCTTTTTCTGATTTTCTGTTATTTTATTCTAATTACTGCTTCCCTTTTAATTTGCGCTATTATAGTTTCAGTTTACTAACTCTCGGTTTATGGTCAAAACCCGTTCTGCAGGAGAACCAGAGTTCGAGCTCAATCTTGAGATCGAGAGATTCGCAAGACAGCTTCGAAGAGACTTGAACCTGGATCCACCAGTTGAGGAGAAGGTGCCGAGCCACCTGTTATAAGAGGTCCAGAAGTCCAGCCACCGGTGAATATGGCGAACAACGAGAGACAGATGAGGGACTACACCCGTCCAAGTGTTGAAGGGTTGGTGTCGCCAATTGTGATTCCAGCATTGCCAGCAGGAGTGCAGTGGCAGTTCAAGACTCACTATGTGACCATGGTGATGAACGCGCCTCAGTTCAGCGGGACGGTTACTGAAGATCCGAATGTCCATCTCACTACATTCCTGAGATTGGTAGGAGCGTGTTCGACACCAGCTTCGCAGGAGGTGGCCCGGCTCACTCTGTTTCCATTCTCTCTGAGGGATAGAGCCGCTGAGTGGTTGAACTCGTTGACGCCTGACAGTATCACCAGTTGGACCGAGCTGGCTAATGCATTTTGGCAAAGTACTTCCCACCCTCTCGGATGCTGACCATGAGAGGAGAGATTACAACTTCAAACAGTTTGCTGGTGAGTCCTTGTCTGAAGCTTGGGAGCGTTTTAAGGGAATAGTGAGGAAGGTACCACATCACGGTCTAGGTGAAGAGGTTATACTGCAGTCCTTTTACAAGGATTTGGATCCGTCTAGCCGGTTGTTGGTTGATACTTGTGCTGGAGGAAGTTGATGGAGCTGCCTATTACACGAATTAAGGAGTTGTTAGATACTATCACCACAGCGGCGAATCAGTGGGGAGGTACAAGAGCAGGAGAAGCTGCACCGAAGAAACCAGCTGGGGTTTATGAAGTAGATTCAAACACTTTCTTGGCTGCCAAGATAGAGGCAATGTCGAAGCAGTTTGAGCGTATGTGTGCAGTTATGAATCCACAGTCCAGTGCAGCAGCTCCTGAGGTTTATCCACCGTGCGAGTACTGTGGTAGAGCTTCTAACATGTGCCAGTGTTCTCCACCACAAGAAGAGGCAGCGAACTATGTTGGTAACAGGCCGGGTAATTACTTTGGGAATCAAGGAAATCCGGGTTATCAAGCTCAGCAGCAAAACCGTTACCAAGCTGGTGGTAACAACAATTATAATCAGAGGCCCCAGCAGCAGTACAATCCTTCCTATCAGAAGCAGCCACTGCAGAGTCAGCAAGCACAGAATTCAGGTGCTGGAGCGTCTTCTAGTATGGATGAATTCTGGCCAGGATGGATGATTTCATCTCGGTTAGCGGAAGAAGTTCAATGACTGGAAGTTTTCAATCAGAGCAAAGAACTTTCAAACGCTGATCAAAGGACATTCAATAGAAACATCGGACTCAGCTGTCTCAGATATCTCAGCAGCTAGCTCACCGTCCTTCGGGTTCCTTGCCTAGTCAGTCAGAGCAGAATCCGAGAGAGCATGCCAAAGCTGTTTTTGTTGTGGAAACGATGCTCCACTTGTTGCTGTCATTCAGCCTGTTCGAGAAGAGGTTGAGGACTCTAGTAAAGCTTTTAAAACACCCAAGGAGAAGGAGTCTCCTGAACTCACCTTCTTACTCTTCTTTCTAATATAAATTTGAAGAACCTATTCCTTTTCCTGACAGGTTAAAGAAAAGGGACCTTGATGAACAGCTTGGAAAATTTCTTAACATTTTTAAGAAATCAACTAAGGATATGCCTTTTTCTGAAGTGCTTAAGTTTATGCCAAATTATGCTAAGCTAGTAGATGATATCTTGGCTAAAAAATCTTCTTTGCAGGAAAAGGAAACGGTGAAGAAGGTAACTACTAGGAGCGGTAAAGGTAAAACTAATGAGCTTGAGGTGTGAATATAAAGGAACCGGTGCTAGAGAATGAGCGTAATTGCAAAACCACCCAATCTCCTCCACCTACACCACCTGCAGTCGACGTTTCCCCTTCAGTTCCCTTCCCAGGAAGAACCAAGCGTTTCAAGGAGGATAGTGAGTTTGATAAGTTCCTTACTTTACTTCGTCAACTATCTGTTGATATTCCTTTTGTTGAATTAGTTGCGAAGGTGCCTAACTATGCCAAGTATTTAAGGAAGCTTTTATCTAACAAGGAAAAGTTAGTTGAGACAGGGACTATTCAGCTTACAGGAACTTGTTCAGCGATCATACAAAAGCGCCAACCAGAAAAATGCAAAGATCCTGGAAGTTTCACAATTCCTTGCAGAGTAGGAGACATTGACTTTGACCACTGTCTTGCTGATTTGGGAGCATCAATCAGTCTCATGCCATACACTATTTATGAAAAGCTTGGGATTGGGGACTTACAGCCTACACGAATGACACTTCAGCTAGCAGATCGCTCAATGGTTCATCCTTGTGGAATCGCTAAGGATGTGATGGTTAAGGTGGAGCATCTGTACTTTCCTTGCGATTTTGTCGTACTCGACATGGCTGCAGATCCAACAGTCCCTCATCCTTGGAAGACCCTTCCTAGCAACAGCCGACGCTCGAATCGAAGTTGCTCACGGTACGATCACTTTGAATGCAGAAGGTGAGCAACTACTGTTTTATGCTGGTAGGTCTTCAAAACAAGTTTTGGAAGCATCTCAACTTCTTGTCGCTGGGACCCCAAAACAGCCCAATCATCTGGAGCCTCTTGAGAGAATGGCACGGTCTAGCCAAAGACCGAAAAGACGGGCGGCTGGCTGGGAGACAACCCAGTTTTGTGAGTTTTATTATTTTCATTTTTGTTTATTTCTCGTAAGTTTTATTATTTTTCAATCTTTATTTTTGGGCTAATAAGTTTGTTAGACATGTTCTTCATGAGGGAACCAAGGGAAACCCTGTCGAATTTTCTGCAGAATTCAACCCCCGCTGTTCTACATAAGTGTGAGGACGTTGTCCTCACCATACTCCAGGGGCGTGATTTTCTAACTTCTTTTATTTGAGTTGTTTTCTGCGACTTTGTGTTATCTTTCCGTCTTAATCATTTACATGAAGCAATGAGGGCATTGCTAATTTAAGTGTGAGGAAGGGAAATTACATGCTCATCTCTTGCTCAATTTCATTCGAATGTGCTAATTTTGAACATTTTTAAGGCTATCACTCCATTTTCACAGTATTTTTGTTGGCCCTTAAAAATTTTTGGTTGCATAACATACCTGAGTCTTATTCAGTGGTTGGATAAGTTGGTTTGGAACACCGCACGAGTAGCTCTAGTTTTTTGAGATCGAAGCTGGAAAACAGTTGTGGGAATTCTGGTTGCACTGCTTGTATGTACAGTTTTTATTAATGTTTGTCTATTTCTTCTTTAAAAAGTTAAGCCTATTAGTGCAACTATTTGATTTTCATTTCACTTGGGGACTTTGGGAATGATTATTGAATGAAAGGAAGGAAGGACAGAGGCAAGGTACTCCTCTAATCGAACTTTTAACCCAGAAAACATGCCTCGCCCATTTGGTAATTAAGTCCTCGGGGTGCCTCATCACCCATCTACCTAAGGTCATCTGATCTGGGATAGAAGACCCAACACCGCTACATGAATGGAGAGAAAAGTCTGAGGGATATAAAAGAGAAAGTTAATGCTTGTTTAGAAAGTTGAAGAAATTTGCTAATTTCAAATGCAAAGTGCAAAATCTTTCTTGATTATGAGTACGTGGTGATGAAAGGTAATATGGAATAAGATATTACTTCTCACCCCTTGTCGTCCATGGATTGTGGAAAATTAATTGGAAAGTAGTCCCTGAGTGAAATTGGAGTCAGTGGTTTTACTATGTGCCTTAAGCTCTTGCAAAATACTTCTCAATTCACTGTTTATGAAAACCTGCAAGTGTGGATCATTGTTCTCTATGACTGCTTTTCATTTTAGATCTCCTTGTGCACAGTTCTGAACTGACGGCTCCCTTCTGTAAGACTTTAGTATGTTTCTATTTGCTTGAGGGCAAGCAAAGATTAAGTGTGAGGAAGTTGATAAGTCAGGAATTTGTCTAAGTTTACTAGACTAATTCATGCTTAATTTTCTACATTATGACATTAACTTTCCTCTTTAATGCTTTAATTACTCTATATTGTTATATTTGTCTCCAGTGATCGATTTCATATGTTTTCAGGATAAATTACTCAACAAAGTGCTTAAATGAAGATTTTAGAGGTTAGAGCAACATGGGAAGTCAAATCAGAGTCAAATACAGATTTTCATTCATCACTGTTGCACTTTATAGAGGGTCCGGGTTTGCATCTGGGTTTATAAACCCGGATCCCCTCGTCGCAGAACATTCTGCCTAATTTCAGGCTTGTTCCGGGTTTGAGGAATGGTTTGAAACCCGGAACATACCAGGGCGAGACCTTCTGCCTCAATTTTCATATGTTCCGGGTTTGCATGTTGGTTTGCAACCCGGACCACAAGACCGAGAAGCTACTGCCTCAAATCTCATATGTTCCGGGTTTGCATATGGGTTTTAAACCCGGAACATCACCAGCGGGGAAGCTACTGCCTCAATTTTCATATGTTCCGGGTTTGCATATGGGTTTTAAACCCGGACCATCACAGGCGGAGCGACTTAATCAGTTCCAGAAATAACGGAGCTCGGGTTTTATCTTTAGTATCGCGTAGTATATCTGTTGTCCGTCGTTTTAATTAAAAGGGATTAGAGATAGATTAGAAGATATATACCTGTTATTATAAAAGGAGGAACGGGGCCAACCTGAGGGGGAGGTCTTTGAACACACAAAATCCCCACAATACACATCTTGGAGCGCACAGAATAATCACAACAGAGAGAATTAGTTTGAGAGCTTGGAGTCTGGTTTGGAGTTTGGAGCAGAGCACAGAAAGGGGTTCACCACGGAGACTTCACCAGAAGTCTCAGAACAGAGTTTCTTCTTGTTCTCTATTATTACTAAGCTTATTGTAAACATGTCAATGGCTGAGTAGTTCCCTTAGATTTCGGTTTGCTATGTATCCCTAAATTGACTATTCCTGTTCCTTTGTGATTTAATGCAATTTAATTGAGTAAAGTTATTTTCCTTGCTTAATTTCTTTAATCGTTATAATTTGGCCAATTATAAGGATTAGTATTTTGTTAGCTTATATGTGACGACTGCGGCTTTCAATTGAATTCAGGAAAATAACCGGTTAGTTTAGAGACGGTAATTCCTCTAAATAGCTAATTGACTAATAAACTAGATTGTTCTTAAGGCGGTTAGTAAACAGTGGGTTCGTAACGAGAGTTAGAATTCGGTCTTTATTAACTAGTATTTGCTAAGCGGGAGACCGGAGGTAAATTATCTTAGTTCTAGGGTTTTACTCAGAATTATCTTTTAAATCACTTAGGGATAGGAATCACGGATTTAGGGTGCAGTAGTAAACCGGGATCTTCTTCTCCAAATCAGTTTCACAACATTTATTTTTCCTGCTTATTATTGTTTCGCATGCCGTTTACAGTTTTAATTGTCATCAAATCAAACCCCAATTTCCTGTTTTATTTTAATTCGGTTAGTAAAGATTAAACTAGACACATCGCCTCCTCTGGTTCGATACTTAGGGATTACTCTCTATTAAAACTTGCTAGAATTGACCGGTACACTTGCCGTTAGGTTTACCCCAACAAGTTTTGTGCCGTTAGGTTATACCCAACAAGTTTTTGGCGCCGTTGCCGGGAGGCACGGTTATTTAGTTTAGTCTTTATTTCGTTTTCTTTTATTTATTTTGTTTTGTTCGTTTAATTTCTTTATTTTAATTGTTCTGTTTCATTCGATTTTGGTTGTTTTATTCTTTTCAGTTTTTCTGTTTTTAATTTTTATTGTTTTGTTTAACGTCAGATTTTATTTAGTTTAGTTATTAGGATAGCTTTATTATTTTAGTATTTTATCTTTGTTCTGTTTTGATTTCTGTCTAGATTTTGTTTTAGGTATTCTTTTATCTTTTAGATTTTATTTCTGATTTTATTCCTTTATTTGAATATTCTGTGCTTAGTAGTTAGGAAATTTTATCTGCATATTTTTGTGGGTTAAATTCTTTTTATCTTTTTCTGATTTTCTGTTATTTTATTCTAATTACTGCTTCCCTTTTAATTTGCGCTATTATAGTTTCAGTTTACTAACTCTCGGTTTATGGTCAAAACCCGTTCTGCAGGAGAACCAGAGTTCGAGCTCAATCTTGAGATCGAGAGATTCGCAAGACAGCTTCGAAGAGACTTGAACCTGGATCCACCAGTTGAGGAGAAGGTGCCGAGCCACCTGTTATAAGAGGGTCCAGAAGTCCAGCCACCGGTGAATATGGCGAACAACGAGAGATAGATGAGGGACTACACCCGTCCAAGTGTTGAAGGGTTGGTGTCGCCAATTGTGATTCCAGCATTGCCAGCAGGAGTGCAGTGGCAGTTCAAGACTCACTATGTGACCATGGTGATGAACGCGCCTCAGTTCAGCGGGACGGTTACTGAAGATCCGAATGTCCATCTCACTACATTCCTGAGATTGGTAGGAGCGTGTTCGACACCAGCTTCGCAGGAGGTGGCCCGGCTCACTCTGTTTCCATTCTCTCTGAGGGATAGAGCCGCTGAGTGGTTGAACTCGTTGACGCCTGACAGTATCACCAGTTGGACCGAGCTGGCTAATGCATTTTTGGCAAAGTACTTCCCACCCTCTCGGATGCTGACCATGAGAGGAGAGATTACGAACTTCAAACAGTTTGCTGGTGAGTCCTTGTCTGAAGCTTGGGAGCGTTTTAAGGGAATAGTGAGGAAGGTACCACATCACGGTCTAGGTGAAGAGGTTATACTGCAGTCCTTTTACAAGGATTTGGATCCGTCTAGCCGGTTGTTGGTTGATACTTGTGCTGGAGGAAGCTTGATGGAGCTGCCTATTACACGAATTAAGGAGTTGTTAGATACTATCACCACAGCGGCGAATCAGTGGGGAGGTACAAGAGCAGGAGAAGCTGCACCGAAGAAACCAGCTGGGGTTTATGAAGTAGATTCAAACACTTTCTTGGCTGCCAAGATAGAGGCAATGTCGAAGCAGTTTGAGCGTATGTGTGCAGTTATGAATCCACAGTCCAGTGCAGCAGCTCCTGAGGTTTATCCACCGTGCGAGTACTGTGGTAGAGCTTCTAACATGTGCCAGTGTTCTCCACCACAAGAAGAGGCAGCGAACTATGTTGGTAACAGGCCGGGTAATTACTTTGGGAATCAAGGAAATCCGGGTTATCAAGCTCAGCAGCAAAACCGTTACCAAGCTGGTGGTAACAACAATTATAATCAGAGGCCCCAGCAGTACAATCCTTCCTATCAGAAGCAGCCACTGCAGAGTCAGCAAGCACAGAATTCAGGTGCTGGAGCGTCTTCTAGTATGGATGAAGTTCTGGCCAGGATGGATGATTTCATCTCGGTTAGCGTGAAGAAGTTCAATGAGCTGGAAGTTTTCAATCAGGAGCAAAGAACTTTCAACGCTGATCAAAGGACATTCAATAGAAACATCGAGACTCAGCTGTCTCAGATATCTCAGCAGCTAGCTCACCGTCCTTCGGGTTCCTTGCCTAGTCAGTCAGAGCAGAATCCGAGAGAGCATGCCAAAGCTGTTTTTGTTGTGGAAGACGATGCTCCACTTGTTGCTGTCATTCAGCCTGTTCGAGAAGAGGTTGAGGACTCTAGTAAAGCTTTTGAAACACCCAAGGAGAAGGAGTCTCCTGAAACTCACCTTCTTACTCTTCTTTCTAATCATAAATTTGAAGAACCTATTCCTTTTCCTGACAGGTTAAAGAAAAGGGACCTCGACGAACAGCTTGGAAAATTTCTTAACATTTTTAAGAAATCAACTAAGGATATGCCTTTTTCTGAAGTGCTTAAGTTTATGCCAAATTATGCTAAGCTAGTAGATGATATCTTGGCTAAAAAATCTTCTTTGCAGGAAAAGGAAACGGTGAAGAAGGTAACTACTAGGAGCGGTAAAGGTAAAACTAATGAGCTTGAGGTGGTGAATATAAGGAACCGGTGCTAGAGAATGAGCGTAATTGCAAAACCACCCAATCTCCTCCACCTACACCACCTGCAGTCGACGTTTCCCCTTCAGTTCCCTTCCCAGGAAGAACCAAGCGTTTCAAGGAGGATAGTGAGTTTGATAAGTTCCTTACTTTACTTCGTCAACTATCTGTTGATATTCCTTTTGTTGAATTAGTTGCGAAGGTGCCTAACTATGCCAAGTATTTAAGGAAGCTTTTATCTAACAAGGAAAAGTTAGTTGAGACAGGGACTATTCAGCTTACAGGAACTTGTTCAGCGATCATACAAAAGCGCCAACCAGAAAAATGCAAAGATCCTGGAAGTTTCACAATTCCTTGCAGAGTAGGAGACATTGACTTTGACCACTGTCTTGCTGATTTGGGAGCATCAATCAGTCTCATGCCATACACTATTTATGAAAAGCTTGGGATTGGGGACTTACAGCCTACACGAATGACGCTTCAGCTAGCAGATCGCTCAATGGTTTATCCTTGTGGAATCGCTAAGGATGTGATGGTTAAGGTGGAGCATCTGTACTTTCCTTGCGATTTTGTCGTACTCGACATGGCTGCAGATCCAACAGTCCCTATCATCCTTGGAAGACCCTTCCTAGCAACAGCCGACGCTCGAATCGAAGTTGCTCACGGTACGATCACTTTGAATGCAGAAGGTGAGCAACTACTGTTTTATGCTGGTAGGTCTTCAAAACAAGTTTTGGAAGCATCTCGAACTTCTTGTCGCTGGGACCCCAAAACAGCCCAATCATCTGGAGCCTCTTGAGAGAATGAGGCACGGTCTAGCCAAAGACCGAAAAGACGGGCGGCTGGCTGGGAGACAACCCAGTTTTGTGAGTTTTATTATTTTCATTTTTGTTTATTTCTCGTAAGTTTTATTATTTTTCAATCTTTATTTTTGGGCTAATAAGTTTGTTAGACATGTTCTTCATGAGGGAACCAAGGGAAACCCTGTCGAATTTTCTGCAGAATTCAACACCCCGCTGTTCTACATAAGTGTGAGGACGTTGTCCTCACCATACTCCAGGGGCGTGATTTTCTAACTTCTTTTATTTGAGTTGTTTTCTGCGACTTTGTGTTATCTTTCCGTCTTAATCATTTACATGAAGCAATGAGGGCATTGCTAATTTTTAAGTGTGAGGAAGGGAAATTACATGCTCATCTCTTGCTCAATTTCATTCGAATGTGCTAATTTTGAACATTTTTAAGGCTATCACTCCATTTTCACAGTATTTTTGTTGGCCCTCAAAAATTTTTGGTTGCATAACATACCTGAGTCTTATTCAGTGGTTGGATAAGTTGGTTTGGAACACCGCACGAGTAGCACTAGTTTTTGTGAGATCGAAGCTGGAAAACAGTTGTGGGAATTCTGGTTGCACTGCTTGTATGTACAGTTTTGATTAATGTTTGTCTATTTCTTCTTTAAAAAGTTAAGCCTATTAGTGCAACTATTTGATTTTGATTTCACTTGGGGACTTTGGGAATGATTATTGAATGAAAGGAAGGAAGGACAAGGCAAGGTACTCCTCTAATCGAACTTTTAACCCAGAAAACAGCCTCGCCCATTTGGTAATTAAGTCCTCCTCATCACCCATCTACCTAAGGTCATCTGATCTGGGATAGAAGACCCAACACCGCTACATGAATGGAGAGAAAAGTCTGAGGGATATAAAAGAAAGTTAATGCTTGTTTAGAAAGTTGAAGAAATTTGCTAATTTCAAATGCAAAGTGCAAAATCTTTCTTGATTATGAGTACGTGGTGATGAAAGGTAATATGGAATAAGATATTACTTCTCACCCCTTGTCGTCCATGGATTGTGGAAAATTAATTGGAAAGTAGTCCCTGAGTGAAATTGGAGTCAGTGGTTTTACTATGTGCCTTAAGCTCTTGCAAAATACTTCTCAATTCACTGTTTATGAAAACCTGCAAGTGTGGATCATTGTTCTCTATGACTGCTTTTCATTATTAGATCTCCTTGTGCACAGTTCTGAACTGACGGCTCCCTTCTGTAAGACTTTAGTATGTTTCTATTTGCTTGAGGGCAAGCAAAGATTAAGTGTGAGGAAGTTGATAAGTCAGGAATTTGTCTAAGTTTACTAGACTAATTCATGCTTAATTTTCTACATTATGACATTAACTTTCCTCTTTAATGCTTTAATTACTCTTATTGTTATATTTGTCTCCAATGATCGATTTCATATGTTTTCAGGACAAATTACTCAACAAAGTGCTTAAATGAAGATTTTAGAGGTTAGAGCAACATGGGAAGTCAAATCAGAGTCAAATACAGATTTTCATTCATCACTGTTGCACTTTATAGAGGGTCCGGGTTTGCATCTGGGTTTATAAACCCGGATCCCCTCGTCGCAGAACATTCTGCCTAATTTCAGGCTTGTTCCGGGTTTGAGGAATGGTTTGAAACCCGGAACATACCAGGGCGAGACCTTCTGCCTCAATTTTCATATGTTCCGGGTTTGCATGTTGGTTTGCAACCCGGACCACAAGACCGGAGAAGCTACTGCCTCAAATCTCATATGTTCCGGGTTTGCATATGGGTTTTAAACCCGGAACATCACCAGCGGGGAAGCTACTGCCTCAATTTTCATATGTTCCGGGTTTGCATATGGGTTTTAAACCCGGACCATCACAGGCGGAGCGACTTAATCAGTTCCAGAAATAACGGAGCTCGGGTTTTATCTTTAGTATCGCGTAGTATATCTGTTGTCCGTCGTTTTAATTAAAAGGGATTAGAGATAGATTAGAAGATATATACCTGTTATTATAAAAGGAGGAACGGGGCCAACCTGAGGGGGAGGTCTTTGAACACACAAAATCCCCACAATACACATCTTGGAGCGCACAGAATAATCACAACACAGAGAGAATTAGTTTGAGAGCTTGGAGTCTGGTTTGGAGTTTGGAGCAGAGCACAGAAAGGGGTTCACCACGGAGACTTCACCAGAAGTCTCAGAACAGAGTTTCTTCTTGTTCTCTATTATTACTAAGCTTATTGTAAACATGTCAATGGCTGAGTAGTTCCCTTAGATTTCGGTTTGCTATGTATCCCTAAATTGACTATTCCTGTTCCTTTGTGATTTAATGCAATTTAATTGAGTAAAGTTATTTTCCTTGCTTAATTTCTTTAATCGTTATAATTTGGCCAATTATAAGGATTAGTATTTTGTTAGCTTATATGTGACGACTGCGGCTTTCAATTGAATTCAGGAAAATAACCGGTTAGTTTAGAGACGGTAATTCCTCTAAATAGCTAATTGACTAATAAACTAGATTGTTCTTAAGGCGGTTAGTAAACAGTGGGTTCGTAACGAGAGTTAGAATTCGGTCTTTATTAACTAGTATTTGCTAAGCGGGAGACCGGAGGTAAATTATCTTAGTTCTAGGGTTTTACTCAGAATTATCTTTTAAATCACTTAGGGATAGGAATCACGGATTTAGGGTGCAGTAGTAAACCGGGATCTTCTTCTCCAAATCAGTTTCACAACATTTATTTTTCCTGCTTATTATTCGCATACCGTTTACAGTTTTAATTGTCATCAAATCAAACCCCAATTTCCTGTTTTATTTTAATTCGGTTAGTAAAGATTAAACTAGACACATCGCCTCCTCTGGTTCGATACTTAGGGATTACTCTCTATTAAAACTTGCTAGAATTGACCGGTACACTTGCCGTTAGGTTATACCCCAACAAGTTTTTGCCGCCCGGCCGTTGCCGGGGAGGCACGGTTATTTAGTTTAGTCTTTATTTCGTTTTCTTTTATTTATTTTGTTGTGTTCGTTTAATTTCTTTATTTTAATTGTTCTGTTTCATTCGATTTTGGTTATTTATTCTTTCAGTTTTTCTGTTTTTAATTTTCTTATTGTTTTGTTTAACGTCAGATTTTATTTAGTTTAGTTATTAGGATAGCTTTATTATTTTAGTATTTTATCTTTGTTCTGTTTTGATTTCTGTCTAGATTTTGTTTTAGGTATTCTTTTATCTTTTAGATTTTATTTCTGATTTTATTCCTTTATTTGAATATTCTGTGCTTAGTAGTTAGGAAATTTTATCTGCATATTTTTGTGGGTTAAATTCTTTTTATCTTTTTCTGATTTTCTGTTATTTTATTCTAATTACTGCTTCCCTTTTAATTTGCGCTATTATAGTTTCAGTTTACTAACTCTCGGTTTATGGTCAAAACCCGTTCTGCAGGAGAACCAGAGTTCGAGCTCAATCTTGAGATCGAGAGATTCGCAAGACAGCTTCGAAGAGACTTGAACCTGGATCCACCAGTTGAGGAGAAGGTGCCGAGCCACCTGTTAAAGAGGGTCCAGAAGTCCAGCCACCGGTGAATATGGCGAACAACGAGAGACAGATGAGGGACTACACCCGTCCAAGTGTTGAAGGGTTGGTGTCGCCAATTGTGATTCCAGCATTGCCAGCAGGAGTGCAGTGGCAGTTCAAGACTCACTATGTGACCATGGTGATGAACGCGCCTCAGTTCAGCGGGACGGTTACTGAAGATCCGAATGTCCATCTCACTACATTCCTGAGATTGGTAGGAGCGTGTTCGACACCAGCTTCGCAGGAGGTGGCCCGGCTCACTCTGTTTCCATTCTCTCTGAGGGATAGAGCCGCTGAGTGGTTGAACTCGTTGACGCCTGACAGTATCACCAGTTGGACCGAGCTGGCTAATGCATTTTGGCAAAGTACTTCCCACCCTCTCGGATGCTGACCATGAGAGGAGAGATTACAACTTCAAACAGTTTGCTGGTGAGTCCTTGTCTGAAGCTTGGGAGCGTTTTAAGGGAATAGTGAGGAAGGTACCACATCACGGTCTAGGTGAAGAGGTTATACTGCAGTCCTTTTACAAGGATTTGGATCCGTCTAGCCGGTTGTTGGTTGATACTTGTGCTGGAGGAAGCTTGATGGAGCTGCCTATTACACGAATTAAGGAGTTGTTAGATACTATCACCACAGCGGCGAATCAGTGGGGAGGTACAAGAGCAGGAGAAGCTGCACCGAAGAAACCAGCTGGGGTTTATGAAGTAGATTCAAACACTTTCTTGGCTGCCAAGATAGAGGCAATGTCGAAGCAGTTTGAGCGTATGTGTGCAGTTATGAATCCACAGTCCAGTGCAGCAGCTCCTGAGGTTTATCCACCGTGCGAGTACTGTGGTAGAGCTTCTAACATGTGCCAGTGTTCTCCACCACAAGAAGAGGCAGCGAACTATGTTGGTAACAGGCCGGGTAATTACTTTGGGAATCAAGGAAATCCGGGTTATCAAGCTCAGCAGCAAAACCGTTACCAAGCTGGTGGTAACAACAATTATAATCAGAGGCCCCAGCAGCAGTACAATCCTTCCTATCAGAAGCAGCCACTGCAGAGTCAGCAAGCACAGAATTCAGGTGCTGGAGCGTCTTCTAGTATGGATGAAGTTCTGGCCAGGATGGATGATTTCATCTCGGTTAGCGCGAAGAAGTTCAATGAGCTGGAAGTTTTCAATCAGGAGCAAAGAACTTTCAACGCTGATCAAAGGACATTCAATAGAAACATCGAGACTCAGCTGTCTCAGATATCTCAGCAGCTAGCTCACCGTCCTTCGGGTTCCTTGCCTAGTCAGTCAGAGCAGAATCCGAGAGAGCATGCCAAAGCTGTTTTTGTTGTGGAAGACGATGCTCCACTTGTTGCTGTCATTCAGCCTGTTCGAGAAGAGGTTGAGGACTCTAGTAAAGCTTTTAAACACCCAAGGAGAAGGAGTCTCCTGAAACTCAACCTTCTTACTCTTCTTTCTAATCATAAATTTGAAGAACCTATTCCTTTTCCTGACAGGTTAAAGAAAAGGGACCTCGACGAACAGCTTGGAAAATTTCTTAACATTTTTAAGAAATCAACTAAGGATATGCCTTTTTCTGAAGTGCTTAAGTTTATGCCAAATTATGCTAAGCTAGTAGATGATATCTTGGCTAAAAAATCTTCTTTGCAGGAAAAGGAAACGGTGAAGAAGGTAACTACTAGGAGCGGTAAAGGTAAAACTAATGAGCTTGAGGTGGTGAATATAGAGGAACCGGTGCTAGAGAATGAGCGTAATTGCAAAACCACCCAATCTCCTCCACCTACACCACCTGCAGTCGACGTTTCCCCTTCAGTTCCCTTCCCAGGAAGAACCAAGCGTTTCAAGGAGGATAGTGAGTTTGATAAGTTCCTTACTTTACTTCGTCAACTATCTGTTGATATTCCTTTTGTTGAATTAGTTGCGAAGGTGCCTAACTATGCCAAGTATTTAAGGAAGCTTTTATCTAACAAGGAAAAGTTAGTTGAGACAGGGACTATTCAGCTTACAGGAACTTGTTCAGCGATCATACAAAAGCGCCAACCAGAAAAATGCAAAGATCCTGGAAGTTTCACAATTCCTTGCAGAGTAGGAGACATTGACTTTGACCACTGTCTTGCTGATTTGGGAGCATCAATCAGTCTCATGCCATACACTATTTATGAAAAGCTTGGGATTGGGGACTTACAGCCTACACGAATGACGCTTCAGCTAGCAGATCGCTCAATGGTTTATCCTTGTGGAATCGCTAAGGATGTGATGGTTAAGGTGGAGCATCTGTACTTTCCTTGCGATTTTGTCGTACTCGACATGGCTGCAGATCCAACAGTCCCTATCATCCTTGGAAGACCCTTCCTAGCAACAGCCGACGCTCGAATCGAAGTTGCTCACGGTACGATCACTTTGAATGCAGAAGGTGAGCAACTACTGTTTTATGCTGGTAGGTCTTCAAAACAAGTTTTGGAAGCATCTCGAACTTCTTGTCGCTGGGACCCCAAAACAGCCCAATCATCTGGAGCCTCTTGAGAGAATGAGGCACGGTCTAGCCAAAGACCGAAAAGACGGGCGGCTGGCTGGGAGACAACCCAGTTTTGTGAGTTTTATTATTTTCATTTTTGTTTATTTCTCGTAAGTTTTATTATTTTTCAATCTTTATTTTTGGGCTAATAAGTTTGTTAGACATGTTCTTCATGAGGGAACCAAGGGAAACCCTGTCGAATTTTCTGCAGAATTCAACACCCCGCTGTTCTACATAAGTGTGAGGACGTTGTCCTCACCATACTCCAGGGGCGTGATTTTCTAACTTCTTTTATTTGAAGTTGTTTTCTGCGCTTTGTGTTATCCTTCCGTCTTAATCATTTACATGAAGCAATGAGGGCATTGCTAATTTTTAAGTGTGAGGAAGGGAAATTACACATGCTCATGCTCTGCTCAATTTCATTCGAATGTGCTAATTTTGAACATTTTTAAGGCTATCACTCCATTTTCACAGTATTTTTGTTGGCCCTCAAAAAATTTTTGGTTGCATAACATACCTGAGTCTTATTCAGTGGTTGGATAAGTTGGTTTGGAACACCGCACGAGTAGCTCTAGTTTTTGTGAGATCGAAGCTGGAAAACAGTTGTGGGAATTCTGGTTGCACTGCTTGTATGTACAGTTTTTGATTAATGTTTGTCTATTTCTTCTTTAAAAAGTTAAGCCTATTAGTGCAACTATTTGATTTTCATTTCACTTGGGGACTTTGGGAATGATTATTGAATGAAAGGAAGGAAGGACAGAGGCAAGGTACTCCTCTAATCGAACTTTTAACCCAGAAAACATGCCTCGCCCATTTGGTAATTAAGTCCTCGGGGTGCCTCATCACCCATCTACCTAAGGTCATCTGATCTGGGATAGAAGACCCAACACCGCTACATGAATGGAGAGAAAAGTCTGAGGGATATAAAAGAGAAATTAATGCTTGTTTAGAAGTTGAAGAAATTTGCTAATTTCAAATGCAAAGTGCAAAATCTTTCTTGATTATGAGTACGTGGTGATGAAAGGTAATATGGAATAAGATATTACTTCTCACCCCTTGTCGTCCATGGATTGTGGAAAATTAATTGGAAAGTAGTCCCTGAGTGAAATTGGAGTCAGTGGTTTTACTATGTGCCTTAAGCTCTTGCAAAATACTTCTCAATTCACTGTTTATGAAAACCTGCAAGTGTGGATCATTGTTCTCTATAACTGCTTTTCATTATTAGATCTCCTTGTGCACAGTTCTGAACTGACGGCTCCCTTCTGTAAGACTTTAGTATGTTTCTATTTGCTTGAGGGCAAGCAAAGATTAAGTGTGAGGAAGTTGATAAGTCAGGAATTTGTCTAAGTTACTAGACTAATTCATGCTTAATTTTCTACATTATGACATTAACTTTCTCTTTAATGTAATTACTCTATATTGTTATATTTGTCTCCAGTGATCGATTTCATATGTTTTCAGGATAAATTACTCAACAAAGTGCTTAAATGAAGATTTTAGAGGTTAGAGCAACATGGGAAGTCAAATCAGAGTCAAATACAGATTTCATTCACACTGTTGCACTTTATAGAGGGTCCGGGTTTGCATCTGGGTTTATAAACCCGGATCCCTCATCGCAGAACATTCTGCCTAATTTCAGGCTTGTTCCGGGTTTGAGGAATGGTTTGAAACCCGGAAATACCAGGGCGAGACCTTCTGCCTCAATTTTCATATGTTCCGGGTTTGCATGTTGGTTTGCAACCCGGACCACAAGACCGGAGAAGCTACCTCAAATCTCATATGTTCCGGGTTTTGCATATGGGTTTTAACCCGGAACATCACCAGCGGGGAAGCTACTGCCTCAATTTCATATGTTCCGGTTGCATATGGGTTTTAAACCCGGACCATCACAGGCGGAGCGACTTAATCAGTTCCAGAAATAACGGAGCTCGGGTTTTATCTTTAGTATCGCGTAGTATATCTGTTGTCCATCGTTTTAATTAAAAGGGATTAGAGATAGATTAGATATATACCTGTTATTATAAAAGGAGGAACGGGGCCAACCTGAGGGGGAGAGTCTTTGAACACACAAAATCCCCACAATACACATCTTGGAGCGCACAGAATAATCACAACACAGAGAGAATTAGTTTGAGAGCTTGGAGTCTGGTTTGGAGTTGGAGCAGAGCACAGAAAGGGGTTCACCACGGAGACTTCACCAGAAGTCTCAGAACAAAGAGTTCTTCTTGTTCTCTATTATTACTAAGCTTATTGTAAACATGTCAATGGCTGAGTAGTTCCCTTAGATTTCGGTTTGCTATGTATCCCTAAATTGACTATTCCTGTTCCTTTGTGATTTAATGCAATTTAATTGAGTAAAGTTATTTCCTTGCTTAATTTCTTTAATCGTTATAATTTGGCCAATTATAAGGATTAGTATTTTGTTAGCTTATATGTGACGACTGCGGCTTTTAATTGAATTCAGGAAAATAACCGGTTAGTTTAGAGACGGTAATTCCTCTAATAGCTAATTGACTATAAACTAGATTGTTCTTAAGGCGGTTAGTAAACAGTGGGTTCGTAACGAGAGTTAGAATTCGGTCTTTATTAACTAGTATTTGCTAAGCGGGAGACCGGAGGTAAATTATCTTAGTTCTAGGGTTTTACTCAGAATTATCTTTTAAATCACTTAGGGATAGGAATCACGGATTTAGGGTGCAGTAGTAGTAAACCGGGATCTTCTTCTCCAAATCAGTTTCACAACATTTATTTTTCCTGCTTATTATTGTTTCGCATGCCGTTTACGTTTTAATTGTCATCAAATCAAACCCCAATTTCCTGTTTATTTTAATTCGGTTAGTAAAGATTAAACTAGACACATCGCCTCCTCTGGTTCGATACTTAGGGATTACTCTCTATTAAAACTTGCTAGAATTGACGGTACACTTGCCGTTAGGTTATACCCCAACAAGTTTTTGTGCCGTTAGGTTATACCCCAACACGCTCTACCCCCCTTAAAAGGGATTACGTCCACGTAATCAATCACTTAATCATTGGTTTAAAAAGTTCTATCATCGTGAAGTGTTTCAACTTCCACGCGGTCTGTCATACAATGTGTGCTGCTTAGAGGATCTTGACCATATTGGCGGTTTAGTCCCTAAACCAAGAATTCTCATTGGAGTTTGCTTTAACTCTTAACTGGTTTCGGTTCTGGCCTGTGAGGCTTCTAAGCATTAATAATGAGCCGTTCACTCATGGTCACCATGCACATTCAACACTTGAATCACTGGCTCACTAGTTTCTGCTGCAAAACTCTAATAACTGTAGGGCTTAGTTTGCCCCATTCGTTATTCTTACTGTATTGTACATCCCCAATTATCACCTTCATCTTGGTAACAATGGTTTCTCAACAGACGCGTGGTATCTCTTACCGTTAGCGAATTCGGTGAGTTACAAAACTTTCTATCCACTTCTCTAATAACTTACTGTGTAAACTGCTACGTATTTTACAATGATTGACTTGTTTCCCTCAGACTTACTGTCAGTTGAGGTTGAGCTACTACCTAGTGTGTAGTGCTCTCTCGGTTATCACCCAAACTCAAGGTATGTTCCATACCAATATTTGGTATTTAGTGCTACTGTAGTCACTTATTCTTAATCATGCCTCCACATTTGGTTTTATACATGTATTCTTTCATTGGTGCGGCCTTGCATTTCCTATGCATCGACCATTATAACATTATTCCTCCACAATTAACATGTTTCCAATTCCTAGCTATCCCACTCGATCATTACTGCGCAAGTGCAACACCAAAACACTCAGTCATACAGAGTGCAGAGGCGTAAACTCTTGACAGCAAATCTCTCATGCGATTCGTAACGGAATTCACACTGTATTTCATTGAGATTCTGATCTCGTAATACTGGCTACTGGCTTACTGCCTAGTTTGTTTGGTATCACTTACATTGCATCTCCACTGAGTTTAACTCACAACTGGTCTTATCTGCCACATTATCATTTAACAATACTTATACAACGGTCGCTTACTGTGCACCGTGCTCCTTGGATAACACTAACTTACATGGTGCATTTACTGTCACATTAACTTCCACACATATACTTACATTATTCACACTATGGTTCGTCATTCATTTGGATGACTACCGAATGCTCCTTGAGCATTGATCATTCGAGTCATAAGCCGGCATTACTCAGCTCGGTGTTTCACTTTATACACACATACTACTAAACTAACTGCTCTCGAACAATAATAATATCGTCCATCCTTAACATATTTCTTGAACTTGATTCACATAACTACCGCTCCTGCGGTCTCACAATATCGAGAGGTATCCCCACTCTTAATGCAGTGGTTCGTTTACCACTCTATTCACTTATACAACGTAAACTTCTGCAATCAATCTAATTTATATAACATATGTTGCTTGTGGCTTACAAGCCTTATTGCTTTGAGCTGCGCTCATTGTAGGCCGTCCACACACATGTACTTCTATGTACAACATTACATGGTTAGGATATCATATTGAGCTCCATGACAAGGTCGTTGCATTCCGTTTCCTTCCATAGGATGCCCCTTAGGATTGTCAGTCCGTCTCCTGACAACTTATGTCTAAACTGGGTGTTAGTTTCAACCCTTATGCTTCTATCATGTCATTTGTGTAACAATTGTTGATGCAAACACCCTTCAAGGATTGCTCCTGGGTGTTACTAAGTTATGCCATTACATCTGGTTCACACTTATTGGTATATTCAGTTAGCCACGCCGTTTGCGTTCTTAACTGGCTTATTATCTTCTTCTGTGAAGATCTACACTTCCTAGTAGTGTAGGTACTCATTCTTGGAGTTTCATCCCATTCATTGCACACTAATGTGTCCACATTAGGCATCTGCTTGCCATGTATAGGCTGGGTCACCATTCCAGCTATCATGTTAATCCCTGGGATCCTTAAGACATATGTTATGTCTTTACATAACAGTTAGTGCACTTCGTATTCCCTGACTCTTAAACATTTCCTTGAAACAAATTCACTAACTCCTTTAGTCTCGTTAAATTAACTGAGTTCCTTTACTTCAACCATTCTCGGTAATCCTTAGCTATTGATTGACTTATACTGCTGACCGTAGTACAGAGTCGACTACTTCCCGTGTTTCGGACTCTACTCGTATACATATGTGGGGTACCATACTGATACATTGCTACTTACCCAACTAACCCATAAATAGGTCTGTCAGGCCCACAAGCTCCTCACGGAGTGTGGTCGTCCCACATTACAGTTGGTACACTCGTAATGTCCGTCACACGCCTAGGTGAAGTATTCTGTTGTCAACTCCCTTGTATTGTCCCGTGACAATATACATTATGTGCTTCCCGAACTTAATCAAGGGAAAGTCCATCCATTGTTGTATCCTTATGAACTCCAACCATTCCCTCGGGTCGCTACCCTTGGGTTTACCGGTTTGGTTTAAAAGAAGGTTAGAAATAAATATTGGTTTGAAAGAAAATTTGGTTTTGAAAGAAAAGAGTTTGGAATAAATCTGAGTTGAAAGAAAAATTCTCATGGTTTGACAACGCCTTCTTGCCTTAACCAAATCTAGCTTCTTGCTGACTGGTGTACTTCTAATTTCAAAGGTTAGGCTGTTAACCCTTTCCATGGTTATAATGATCTCATTTTACTTCGTGGTACTTTACCCGCACTGTCATCAGTGGCCTTGTTGGCCCTCACTGATCTCACTATCTTGATAATAACTCCTCTAGGTGACTTCTCACTGTCTTCACATGATAATCATTAACTGGGGTGTTCCCCATTCTTGGAGTCCCCTTTTACTTAGTATTATACCTCCTTCGTAGCCCATTCCACATATTTGTCGTGGTTACTGAGACTTGTCTCTTGTTTGGGCACTACGTTGTAGTCCCTTTGTCAGTTGGTATACCGTTGGTGTATCATTTAACTACTGTGGTCCCGTAGACACTCGTCTCGGGTTTCATTACTGCACTTCTTGTCTGTTTCACGGTCGGTGCGTTGCAAGCTGGTTATTCTCGACTGCTCGGCATGTCGACCCAGGTTGCCGGAAATTCTATTCTTCTATACACAAGATTCTTCATTCTTCGCTATTACATGCGGTTAACATTGTTCAGATGGAAACCGTCTCCGGGATTCCCACTCTTCGGGATCTACCGTATGACTGGTTCTCCGTACCTTAGAGGCACTTAATAACAGCCAGATCGGGTATTCCCGAGTAAGAGAGGACTTTCATCTCTCTGGCGTTGTTTCCCCAAGTTACAAACAGGGACTGTGGAGGGCGGGAAGGACATAGCAGGTTTTTAGTGTTCACTGGTAATCCCCAACTAGCGTATCTCTCACGCTATCACTCAACCCTTAACCCAAAGTACTAAAATCCTAACTCGGTACTTTCTAAGCTCGGTAATTCAGTCATCAGAGCGATACTTCGCTCTGATACCACTTTTTGTAACACCCCATCCAACAACAACATATAACAACAATCTGCAGCGGAAAATATACTTCATCACATAACTTAACTCGTTGGTGTTACACGCCGTTAACCACCCACGTGGCTAACAAGGCTATTACATATACATTGTACCGGTCTGATGGACAAGATTCCCGAGCAACTGTACATTACTATACCTTTTCATTAACAACCAACATACATAAGCCTTCCAACTGTACCGAGTATTTACAAACTGATGCCGATAACAATTCTGGTCTTACTACACCTACTATATATATACAACTTAAATGATTACTCATGTACAACGACCACCCCGTCCTACTCTCGAACGGCTTCCAGCTCCTTGTACCTGAAATAGGAAAAAGAAGAGAAAGGGTGGCTCCCAAGGGGCTCAGCACCTTTGCTGGTATGGTAATCCCGCAGCCCGCATGCTACCGGGCCACGCACAACTAATTGTCGTCTTAGCATGCGGTTGATTATATTTAAATCATGCATGTAACTATAAACAGACAACACATAACATTCCGCCTCAATGGGCTCAACAAACATATAACACATCCTTATTTGATAAGTCACTCATGGTGTTCATTACCCCTAGAGTGTTTCTCCTCTAATGGAGTTACTTCCTTAATAGACGACACTTACCCATTATTCGGGTTATCCTTAAACGCCTCTTATCACGAACTGGGATTCATATCCACGATCCACATACTCCACATTTTACAACATATAACATACACTACATAACAACACTTTTCACGTTTCAACGTGCACACAACAACATCGCAATAGAAATTGCATTACAACAACAACACATAACATAACGGGAACGGTTCTCTTAAGAACCGACCCAAACGTAGTTAATTCACTTGTGAGCCTAGAGAATGATGTCACCCTCATGATAAACTCGTTATACAACACTCATTACCGTCCTAATAGTCGGACGAGTAACTTAAGTTAAGATGGTTCGGATATGGTGACCCGAACACACCACAAAAACACATGTTCCCCCTAAACCGATCATAAGTCAGAATAGCTAAGCTTTGGAGTAAGCTAATGGGAGATCATAACCCGTGAGGGAAACAAACAAACAAAGAGAAGGGAAGACTAAAAGGACTCCACTCCCAATCAACGCGGCGACCGGCCTAACCGGATTCCTCACTTCCTGTTAGTACATACTTACTTTTAGATACTAGTTAGAACCCCAATATGGAGTCTATCACATCCACACATCATACAGTATTACAACTAGGTTACACATACAAGGGAGGTCCCTACATGCACACACAAATATAACACAATTAACACACGCATAGCCGTGGTTAGAACGTCCCATGGTTTGGGTCGTTTAATCCGAATACCGAACTCTCATGTGATCCTAGACTCAGTTTACTAAGGTTAACACTTCCGAGGTTAAATGGTATCGGAACTAGACACGTCACATATATGAACTGCTGTAAACTCATTACATGTCTTATCTTACAACGTGGCAAACATACAGAAAAACACATTGGCATACAAGCCGGTGTAATCCGGTAGGACACAGGTTGCAAGAAAACCATACCTGTCACCGGAGTCCACTCTATCATGTCCACTTATCTTCCTTGAGCAATTCTCAAACAACTGATAACATTACATGTACTTTTATTAACATCGGGGTAACATGATTGTTTAAAGTCTAATGCTCATAACTATCCCCGTTAACTTAGTTAAATAATTTCACATTTTAACTTGTTTTACTTTTACATTTGATACAACTTTTCCCCCACTATATTGTCATTATAACTCACTTAACATGTCCTCAACAATCTTATAACATTACTTAATAATCCCCATCATCCTATAACCTTAAACAATGTTTTTGTCCGACCGACCTTACACAAGGTCGGTCCATTCCAGAACACATTACCGTCAAAAATTCTACTCCCGACCGACCTTGCAAGTTCGGTCCACAAGGTCGGTCCATTCCAGAAACAATTCTCGTACAAAAGTTTAGACACGACCGACCTTGCAAGTCCGGTCCCAAGGCCGGTCTATTCTAGAGACTTAATCCGTACTAAAAATACAAGCCCGACCGACCTTGCAAGTCCTGTCCCCAAGGTCGGTCCGTTCCAGAAACTCTTTCTGGTAGTGTAAACTGAGCTCAACCGACCTTGCAGGTCCGGTCCCTAAGGCCGGTCGGCTCAAGACCTTTGTTTCTAAAATCCCATTTGACTCCAAACTTCACCTCATAGTGCCCTAGTATGTTCTAACCACATTTGGCACTTCAAACACATCTTTAGCCATGTACTAAACTCCTTAAATCACACACCAAAACTGATAAGTGTCTAAATGAGCATGTTATTTAGGTGTATTTCATGTATAATATTAGCACTTTTCTTGCTCATTTCTCCACTTCGGTTAGTTTTCCTCTAGTTTATGTTTTATTGTTTATCTCACAAATTATTGGTTTAACATGAGGAAAACCAAGCCGGGAGTGAAGTAGACGGAGAGACGAACGCGTAGACGCAAACGGCTCAGAAAACAGAGTCCAAACGAAGAATCTAGAGCCGGTCAAAGTTTGAAGGAATAGGCCACGGTCACAGGCTGCAACCGCCTATTAAGTGGCGGACGTCTCACAGGCTGCAACCGCCTACTAAGTGGCGGACGAGACTGGGTGCAACCGCCTACTAAGTGGCGGACGAGACTGGCTGCAACCGCCCCGTAACTGGCGGACGTCACACACAACCGCGAGGCGGAACCACGGGCGGACAACAACAAGAAACCGCCTCTTAAGAGGCGGTTAAGGCTAAAATGAACGCCGGACTAGTTTTGTTTCTCTCGCGCGCATCGTCGTCTTCACTTCAACTTGAATCGCCATATCTATCTACTCCCGCACCGCCTACCATATTTCCTCACGCACTCAGCTCCTGTCCCCTGCAATTAATGCTTCAATCAATGAAGCAATCAATGAAGCAAATATCTACGGAAGATACCTCTTCATTTCTTCTATAAATACCCATTCCCTACAGCCTTGTACGAGTGCACGGAGAAAACCTGAAAATCACTCACACTCACCTCATCTCATTCTCTTCCAGTAAATCGCTCCCGTATACCATTTCATCCTCCATTAATTCTCTAATTCACCCACTTCACTTATAATAACTACCATGTTTCACTCTTCGACCTCTCCATTTCTCCATTCACTAATCACGTCTCCGTGCTGTTATTACGTCCAACCTCTGTCAGATTTATTACCAGTTAATATGTCTGGCTAAGGAGGATTTGCTCCGGGCAAGGTTTTTAATTATGGTTTGTTTAATTATGTAATCAATATTTCTACCGGTTTTAATAAATACAGTTTGTTACGCTTAAAGGATTTCTCTCACCATTTTAATAAATTACATGAATTTATTAAAATGCTTTCCTAAGTCTATTTTGATCAGACCAGGTGATAAATAGACAGGTTATTTAAGCCGTAAATCTGGAGAAAACTTATTATGATTTAATAAGTTAGTATTTACAGATGCAATTATAATTCCTTGAATTTAACGTCCGTTTACATAGTATTGCTCGAACCTTGATTAGACCGAGCATTTTCTGGTAAACGAGTTCTTAAGGGTCTATGACTTAGTCCTTAGGATAATAACAGGAATTTTGCCAAACTAATATATTAAACCGGTAGAGATAGCATAATTAATCAGATTATATAAAACCTGAACCCGGAGTTCCATTTAATTCATCTGCACTCAGTAATTTAATCTGCTCTTTTAATTCTCTAAAAACAAGTCAATTAACTTCCCCCCTTTTGTGACAAGCTTAGGAACTATTTTAGCTCGCTATAAGTCCCACGGTTTGACCCCGGCCGCTTCTGTCTTCTACTACTACGACCGGGTTTTAATTTGCAGCCCGACGGATATTTTGAGTATTAATTTCTCTTTAATAACTACACCTCTTCTAATCACTCACGATAAATCCATCTGCAAAATGGCGCCGTTGCCGGGGACTTGATTTAATCTAGTCCCTAAGCCCCGGTTAATTCACCTGTTAATTATAAATCTGTTAATCTTACTATATAATCCAATTTTGGACATATCGGACATCTGACTGGACTTGGACATCTAACTTTGGACTTGGACATCTGACTATCTTTTATTATTTTTTTTTTTCTTGTCATTTCGTTCCATTGTCATTTTTTCCATTGTCTCTAACTACTAACTTATAAATTTGTCATTTCGTTCCATTGTCATTTCGTTCCATTGTCATTTCTTTCCATTGTCTAACTACTAACTTTAAATTTCTGTCTACTAATTCCTAACATTTTTATTATTCTAACGTATAACCAGTTCTTTTCTCTGTTTTGAGTGGTGATGCCTTTCACCAGGTCACAGAGCCTCCCAGAAATATTAATAATCACACGGTTGGTTACATCCCAGAAATCGAGAGAACCTTTCTGCGCAATCTCAGGCAGAGACGAACTCAACGAACATACCACCACAGTGATAGATTCTGACCCGGAAGCTAACATGGCAGCTACACCAGCAACGGTTCGAAATATCAACAGGCCGTCTAACCAAGGACAACAGCCTGCTATCATCCTTCCTCACCTCAGCCCATCCGAATACGATGAGTGGCAGAAGCTGAAGCCATATCATCAGATTCGATGTGTGAAGGAGTTGGGCATTGATGGCACCAGTCCAGACGAAGCCCTGTTACATGTTACAAAATTCTTACAACATGCCAATAGCCTTACTGCAACCGACGCAGTACTTCAATATGCAAGATTGTCTTTATTCCCACACAGCCTGACGGGAAACGCGAGCAAGTGGTATCATAGCTTAACACCGAGTACCATTGGTACCTGGGACGACATGGCCACCAAGTTCTATGACAAATTCCTACCCCGAGCCGAACTTTGGAGATGATTGCTGAAATTTATAATTTCAAGCAACCAGGGTCGGAGAATATTTGTGAAACTTGGGACCGTTTCAAAGGTCTACTACTCACTTGTCCTCACCACGGTCTGACGAAGGAACAAGTATCACAATTGTTTACAAGGGCTTGATCGGTCCGTGCAGAACAATGGTGTTATCTTCGTTAGGGGCTGACGTTCTGAAAAAGCCGGGAGCACAATTTCTGAACAGCATGGAGTCTCTCTGTGAGGAAATTAGAGACTGGGCCTCCGGTGGATCAAGGAGCGGTACTCCAGGATTATATCATGTTGGGGAGAGTGATAACAAATTCGACCAGCTCATGAGAAGCCATGAGCAACTCATGGAAAGCAATGCTCAGCAAGCACAAAAGTGAGCACTCTACAGAAAGTGGTCGAACAGATGGCTATGAATTCCTTCCCTCAGCAAGCTAAGTCGATGATTTCCCGACCACCTACTACCCCTCCAGGCTATGCTCCTCAATCTCAACGTCACCAACAATTTCTTGTACGCAATGTTGCGGGCCTCATGATTACGATCAATGCCCCCAACTACAAGAAATGAAAGCAGCGGAGGAAGCAAACTACATCACCAACAATTCAGGATACAGACAACCATGGCAACGTAACATGCAATCCAACCTTAGCTACTCAAACACCGGAAATATCCAGAACCCACATACCCTACAAACATCCCAAAATTACAGACCTCATCCAATTTCCAAGGAGGCCCAAGGCAATATCAACAACAGCCTTATGGCAATGAAGCTTCATCGAGCCGACCAGCTCCACCTCCTTCGAATCCTGAGTCTGATATGTCTCAGATGCAGGAGATGTTTAAGGCGATGATGGGTAAATCACGAGATACGCAAGAAGAGGTCGCAGCTCTGCGCAAAGACCAAAAAGCCTTGCAATCTCAATCCAACAGCTACTCACTCAACAAAGACCACCTGGTCAATTCCCTTCACAGACAAATCCCAATCCGAAGGAACAAGCAAATTCAGTCCTTATAGACGATGGCACATTACAATCAACAAACTTGTGTGCAGTCTCTTTAAGGAGTGGAAGGGAACTTGCCACCAGCAAAGGAAAAGAAAAAGAAAATCTTGAAGATTCCTACATCAATGTTGATGAAACCACCAAACCAACTTTACCTCCCTCAGAAATCAATTCCTACTCCTGTTACTCCACCTCCATCTCGAATTACCATCGACATCCCAACCTCCACTCATAAAAACAATGAACTCCCATTTCCGAACAGAATGAAAAAGAAACATCTGATGACAGTTCTCAAGTTCTTGAGTATTTTCAAGAAACTGACCCTCGACATACCTCTGATCGATGCTTTGCAAGAGATGCCTAACTACGCAAAATTCCTCAAGGATCTCTTGAAAGAAGAAAAAGAAACCTGGAAAAGAGACAGTGCACCTGACAGAGGAGTGCTCTGCAGCCCTTCTTCGAGCACTTCCCCCAAACAAACAGATCCGGGAAATCCCGTGATCCCGTGCTTTATAGGTGGGGTGGACTGTGGAAGTGGTCTATGCGACCTAGGAGCCAGCATTAATATCATGCCATACGCCACCTTCTTGAAAGTTAAAGGAGGAGAAATGCAACCGGTTCCTTTTAAACTCCAACTAGCAGACAGATCAGAGATCAAGCCCATGGGCATAGTCCGAGGATTGGTAGTTGGAGTGTCTCGCTTCATCTTTCCAGCTGATTTCGTCATTCTAGAAATGGATGACGATGTCGAGGTTCCCCTGATTCTAGGTCGACCGTTTCTGAGTACCGCCAAAGCATCATTGACGTCCATGATGGAAAATCACTCTTCGGTACGAAGATGAGACGATTGAATTCGACATGCAGAAAATGATGAAGAAAAGCTCAAACTTTTCTCCTCATGCTAAGACGGTGGGATTCACAGATGACGAGGAGGAGGAAGGCGATTTTGCTACAGAGGAGGACACGTATTTTCCATCTTCCATCCAGGAAGCTGAAACTGAACCCTAGAGCGAGTATTATTTACTTCTCTAGAAGAAAAGATGGAGGATCCAGAAGTTAACGCCATGCTGGCGTACGTAGAAAAGGAAGGGCTGGTTATCAATCGTTCCGGCCACCAATCGAAGAACTCGACAGAAAACCTCAAAAATCAATTCCATCAGTAGAACAACCACCTGAACTCGAGCTTAAAGAAATACCCTCTAACCTCAAGTATGCTTCCTAGCTGAAAATGACCATTTGCCTGTCATTATTTCCTCTTCTCTGAATTCCGGGAGGAAATGAAGTTACT
The DNA here is from genome assembly GCA_023374045.1 of Limonium bicolor. NCBI lineage: Eukaryota > Viridiplantae > Streptophyta > Magnoliopsida > Caryophyllales > Plumbaginaceae > Limonium > Limonium bicolor. The sequence continues at coordinate 427,936,884 of CM041777.1, read as the reverse complement.
TGAGGTATTAAAAAGCACAAGACAGCAATCGGGTGGACTATCGCTGATATCAAAGGAATTGATCCCTCCTATTGCACGCACCATATTTACATGGAGGAAAACTTCAAGCCTATCCGACAACCTCAACGCCGGCTAAACCCTAACCTCAAGGAGGTAGTTCGAAAGGAGGTTCTGAAACTCCTTGACGCAGACATCATCTATCCAATTTCTGACAGTCCATGGGTCAGTCCTGTTCAAGTTGTCCCTAAGAAGGGGGGCATCGAAGCTGTTATTAATGAAAAGGGAGAGACTATCCCTCAAAGAAAGATCACAGGATGGCGCATGTGTATTGATTATCGGCGTTTGAACTTGGCCACCAGGAAGGATCATTTCCCTCTCCCCTTCATCGACCAGATGTTGGAACGACTAGCAGGGCAAGAGTACTACTGTTTTCTAGATGGGTTCTCGGGTTATTTTCAAATACCAATCGCACCTGAGGACCAGGACAAGACAACCTTCACTTGTCCTTACGGTACCTTTGCATACCGACGAATGCCTTTCGGTCTATGCAACGCCCCTGCTACCTTCCAGAGATGTATGCAAGCAATATTTGCTGACTTCATCGAGCAGAGCATAGAAGTCTTCATGGACGACTTCTCAGTCTATGGCTCTAGTTTCGACAAATGCTTGGCACAACTAGATTTGATCCTGAGACGGTGTGAGGATACGAATCTCGTTTAAACTGGGAGAAGTGTCATTTTATGGTCAAGGACGGGATCGTCCTTGGACATAAAATATCAGCAAAAGGGATAGAGGTGGATAAAGCCAAGGTAGAGGTTATCGAGAAGTTACCAGCACCAACTACAGTTCGAGATATACGAGCATTTCTAGGGCATGCAGGATTTTATCGGCGGTTTATTCAGGACTTCTCCAAAATCAGCAAACCATTGACCGACCTGCTACAAAAGATGCCCCGTTTCATTTTGATGAAAGTGTTCAGCTGTTCCAAACTATAACACAAAAATTGGTGTCAGCACCTGTGGTCATACCACCTGATTGGTCTCTTCCTTTTGAGATCATGTGTGACGCAAGTGACTATGCCGTGGGGGCAGCTCTTTGCCAAAAGAAAGAGAAAATCTTGAGAGTGATCGCCTATGCTAGCAGAACACTGAACGACGCAGAAAAACTATACGACCACCGAAAAAGAACTTTTGGCTATAGTTTTCTCCCTCGATAAGTTCAGATCTTACTTATGGGGAAGCAAGTCATCGTGCATACAGACCACTCCGCTCTCAAATACTTATTCACAAAACAAGAAGCCAAGCCTCGCTTATTGCGCTGGATTCTTCTACTTCAAGAGTTTGACATCGAAGTCAAAGATAAGAGCGGGAAACTGAATGTCGTCGCGACCATCTCTCTAGGTTGGTGACCCTACGGATAGTGTGCCCATCAACGAATTCTTCCCCGACGAGACTGTCTTCTCCATCACCAAAGTACAGGAGCCATGGTACGCAGACCTGGCCAATTATTTAGTCTCAGGAACAGTACCCTACGATTTTTCCTACTCCCAGAAGAAGAAATTCTTTCTGACTCGAGGCATTATTTCTGGGAGGACCCGTACTTGTTCCGAGTTAGTGCTGATGGGTGTTAATTCGACGATGTCTCCCGGAAGAAGAGGTTTCGAGCGTCATTCACTTTTGTCATTCTCGGGAAGCCGGAGGTCACCATGGACCCACGAGGACCGCTGCTAAGATCCTGGCCTCAGGTTTTTATTGGCCAACCCTTCATAAAGATGTGTACCAATTCTGACAATGTGATAATTGTCAGAAAATGGGTAACACATCCAGGAGACATGAGATGCCACAACAAGGGATACTAGAAGTAGAGCTCTTTGATTGTTGGGGCATGATTTCATGGGACCGTTCCCTTCCTCGCAGGGCCACGAATATGTTCTAGTGGCAGTTGATTATGTGTCAAAGTGGGTGGAGGCTATACCCTGTCATCATGCCGATGCAAAGACAGTAACAGGTTCCTCAAAAAGCACATCTTTACCCGTTTCGGCGTGCCCAGAATTATTATTAGTGATGGAGGAACACACTTCTGCAACCGTTTATTCGAAGCACTTATGGTTAATACGGGGTACGTCACAAGGTAGCTTTACCTTATCACCCCCAGACAAACGGTCAAGCAGAAGTTTCCAACCGAGAGTTAAAATGGATCCTTCAGAAGACGGTTAACTCATCAGAAAGGATTGGGCACTTAAACTGGATGATGCGCTTTGGGCTTACCGCACTGCATTCAAGACTCCCATCGGGATGTCTCCTTTTAAGCTGGTCTATGGAAAAGCATGCCACCTTCCTGTAGAGATGGAGCATAAAGCATATTGGGCAATCAAAGCCCTAAACTTTGACATGACTTCTGCAGGAGAGAAGAGAAATTCCAACTTACCGAATTAGAAGAGCTGCGAGATCAGGCTTACCAGAATGCTAAGATCTATAAAGAGCGCACCAAAAAGTTCCACGACAGGATGATCCTCAAGAAGGATTCGAAATTGGTGATTGGGTTCTCTTATATAACTCGCGATTAAGGATTTTCCCTGGGAAGCTCAAGTCACATTGGGCCGGCCCTTTTCAAATTGTTAGTGTGACCCCGTACGGTGCCTTTGAACTCCAGAACAAACAAGGCGAAACTTTCAAGGTCAACGGGGCACGTCTTAAAAGGTATAATTCTCATTCCAATATTTCAACTAACCTATCTGCAACTTATTTTGTCCAAGAACAGGGGATAATTTGCCCTCAGAATCTTCTCCAAACTAAAACTTGGTCAAATACGTCTAGCTAGAGACGTTAAACCCGGGCAGCTCGGTGGGAGGCAACCCACTATCTATCTTTTATCTTTCCTTTAATTTAATATGTTTTTCCTTTTTGTACTATATTTCCCTTTTATTTGCTATAATAAAATGCAGGCTTCACTTGAGTTCTTCTCGCTGTGTAGAATATTCTTTACAGGTTAAAATTCATGACATTCCACAGCAACACTCAAGTGTGGGGGAGCTCTACACACTCTACGAAATCTGGGGAGTACACTCTTTCCTTTACTAATTGCATGCCCTATTAATTTTATTTCCTCTACGCAATGAGGGCATTGCTTAAGCTTAAGTGTGGGGGAAGAGCCTTTTCAGGTCATCTAAATGCTTAAATTGTTAAGTCTCTCTGCTTACCTCGCATTTGTTCAAAAATTGAATTATGTACCTGCTAATGTAGGTTGTTCTCTTTAAAAACAAATACTATTATGAATTGTGGGATAAAGGGTACAAATTTTTAAAAAATTTTACATTTGATTACTTTTGAGGAGCATTTTTATATGGTGTGACCAAATAATCTGCAAATGGTTGGATTTTATTGCTCAGGGTTTCTTTCTGTCTTCTCTCTTAGGGATTGCTAAGGGGTTTCTCTGTTAAAAAAAAGAAGAAGAATACAAAAAATAAGGGACTTTCGAGACACCATTGGTAACCAAAAAGAGAGTTGAGTGTTCTTGAATACAAAGGCATTATGCCTACATTTTCTCATCCCTCATGCAAAAGTGAAGCAAATGCATAAATCTTTTCTTCCTTTTTTTTCTCCTCAATGCCCATTCTTGAGAGAAGTTGGCCATGGTAAAAGCTCTCGGAGTCGCTAAACAAAAAAACATTGAAGTACCTTAGATCATACCCCGAAACTCTATATTTTGTTTTCACCTTGAGCACACCTATGCCACCAGCAGATAATTTTTCACACTCCTCAATAAGTTTTAGAGATCATGAACTATTGACTTTTTTATCCTACCCTTCATAATAATATTTGTTAGTATTGAGCATTTCCTACTTGCTTAGGTACATGGTTTTACTTGAGGACAAGCAAAAAGATAAGTGTGGGGGTGTGATAAGTGTCAAATGAGCATGTTTTTAGGTGTATTTCATGTATAATATTAGCACTTTTCTTGCTCATTTCTCCACTTCGGTTAGTTTTCCTCTAGTTTATGTTTTATTGTTTATCTCACAAAATTATTGGTTTAACATGAGGAAAACCAAGCCGGGAGTGAAGTAGACGAGAGACGAACGCGTAGACGCAAACGGCTCAGAAAACAGAGTCCAAACGAAGAATCTAGAGCCGGTCAAAGTTTGAAGGAATAGGCCACGGTCAAGGCTGCAACCGCCAAAGTGGCGGACGTCTCACAGGCTGCAACCGCCTACTAAGTGGCGGACGAGACTGGGTGCAACCGCCTACTAAGTGGCGGACGAGACTGGCTGCAACCGCCCCGTAACTGGCGGACGTCACACACAACCGCGAGGCGGAACCACGGGCGGACAACAACAAGAAACCGCCTCTTAAGAGGCGGTTAAGGCTAAAATGAACGCCGGACTAGTTTTCTTCGTCGCGCAGTCGTCGTCTTCAACTTGAATCGCCATATCTATCTACTCCGCACCGCCTACCATATTTCCCTCACGCACTCAGCTCCTGTCCCCTACAATTAATGCTTCAATCAATGAAGCAATCAATGAAGCAAATATCTACGGAAGATTACCTCTTCATTTCTTCTATAAATACCCATTCCCTACAGCCTTGTACGAGTGCACGGAGAAAACCTGAAAATCACTCACACTCACCTCATCTCATTCTCTTCCAGTAAATCGCTCCCGTATACCATTTCACTCCATTAATTCTCTAATTCACCCACTTCACTTATAATAGCCTACGTACATGTTTCACTCTTCGACCTCTCCATTTCTCCATTCACTAATCACGTCTCCGTGCTGTTTTTACGTCCAACCTCTGTCAGATTTATTACCAGTTAATATGTCTGGCTAAGGAGGATTTGCTCCGGGCAAGGTTTTTAATTATGGTTTGTTTAATTATGTAATCAATATTTCTACCGGTTTTAATAAATACAGTTTGTTACGCTTAAAGGATTTCTCTCACCATTTTAATAAATTACATGAATTTATTAAAATGCTTTCCTAAGTCTATTTTGATCAAACCAGGTGATAAATAGACAGGTTATTTAAGCCGTAAATCTGGAGAAAACTTATTATGATTTAATAAGTTAGTATTTACAGATGCAATTATAATTCCTTGAATTTAACGTCCGTTTACATAGTATTGCTCGAACCTTGATTAGACCGAGCATTTTCTGGTAAACGAGTTCTTAAGGGTCTATGACTTAGTCCTTAGGATAATAACAGGAACTTTGCCAAACTAATATATTAAACCGGTAGAGATAGCATAATTAATCAGATTATATAAAACCTGAACCCGGAGTTCCATTTAATTCATCTGCACTCAGTAATTTAATCTGCTCTTTTAATTCTCTAAAAACAAGTCAATTAACTTCCCCCCTTTTTGTGACAAGCTTAGGAACTGTTTTAACTCGCTTTAAGTCCCACGGTTTGACCCCGGCCGCTTCTGTCTTCTATACTACTACGACCGGGTTTTAATTTGCAGCCCGACGGATATTTTGAGTATTAATTTCTCTCTTTAATAACTACACCTCTTCTAATCACTCACGATAAATCCATTCTGCAAAAACCATCTTTATCATTTCACAAACTCCTTACAAAATCTCTTAATACTTGTACATTTTTCATTTGGTTTTCTAAGTGGTATTTCACCTATAATGACCACTATACCAAGATGTTTCCTCTACACCTTAGCATCATCTCTCAACATCTTTTCTTACTAACTAAATCTCCTTTCCACATCTTACCTAAACATAATTTATTCCTTGAATATCAACATCACCTAAACCTTAAACAAACTTCTCCAAGACTTTAATACATTCCTCAAAAACACACATTGAATTCCTAGAACTTCCAAGATAATACCTAAATCCTTGTATCACTCTAAATCACCTTAATACACGGTTTCTTCCCTAGTAAAACACTTGATCACCTTTAACACTTCCTAGTTCACCAAAACTTATTTAAAACACTTAGAACTTCTTATACATTTTCCAAATTTTGCCATAGCTTCTCTTGTATATTCTCACATCCAAACACTTAGGTTTTTACCTTATTTCATTCAAGAACACCTAAAATCCATCAAGAGTATTCTCACACACAACACTTACCAAATTCACACTACATCACAATATAGTGCATAAACTTAAATTGCTTGGCACTTAGGCCCTTAAATAACATGGCTCTTAGGCCCTTAAATTGCATAAACCTTAAACACTGAATTTCCCACAAATAATGCCTTTGACCTGCAATTACATACAAAACACATATGCCCTTTAATAGTTTCCTTGAGAGCATTTTACTAGGTCATTCACCATTGGCTCCTTAGGTATTTTTATCAAGCAAATCAAGCTCATTTTCTTAAGGCATTTAAACTACATTAGGTTAGCACATTTACCTCTTTTCTTCAAGATTTTTACTTGAACACTCTTGTTCTTCCTTGTTTGGAAATCGGCAAGAGGACTTGGTTACTTGTAAATGTTCTAATCAATATACAAGTAACACCAATGAGCATTCAAGCTTCAAGCTTAAACTCATTTACAAAACCCTAGGTTATATATTCTTAACACATTAGGTAATTGTTTTACCTTGGAATTGGAAGAGAGCTTGAATAAGTATCAAGAGAGGACTCCTCCTAGCCCTTGGAAGATTCAAATGACTAAAACAAGCAAGGTAAAGACACCATTGTGAGGTGAATTTTCGGACATGTACCAAAATGAGAGGAAACATGGTTTTTCTTTGATTTCCTTACCTTGAAGCAAAGGAGAATAACATGGCATGAAAATATGAGCTCAAGCTCCTTCAATGGTGAATCTCCATGGCACCGAAATGGGGTTCTTGAAGATTTGAAAAGATAGAAGTGTAGAGCTTGGTCTAACTAAGACAAATATGGTCTTAGAATTTGATTTGGAGCATGGAGTTGGATTTGGCAAGGAAATGAAGATGGAGAAGAGAGGTTACTATAGCCCATCATTTTTGAAGAAGAGAGGAGAGGATGAAGACGGTGGGAACAAGGAGAAAAGAGGAGAATGAGGTGAGAGGTCTACCTTTGAAGATATTTATGTTATAAAGTAACTTTCTTCTTTTTTACTTACTTTTCCTTCCTTTCTTAAATTGATTTTTTCATGGTGGTGAGTCACCACTTAGAAAACCGGCCCCCATTTAATAAGAAGGGTGTTTTGGTCTTTGTTGACCAATTAACTTACTTATATTGACTTATGTCATAAACTAGCATTTTTTGTTACTATTCACAAAAACAAGGCACATTCTTGTGAAATTTTTGATTTCCCATTGATTTAGACCTCCAAATGTGATACTTAGTAGTACACATGTTAATTAAAGAGTAATGATGGACATTTAGCCATTCAAAACTCATTTACAAGACAATTTTTCAAAAATGTGCTTTAAGACTCCTTAAAGCACATTTTGTGTTTTAACTTGTTTTCAAGCTTGGTTTTCTTTGGTAATTGATTTAATATGTTCATTAAATATTTATAAGGTGTAGATATGACCTTTAGGTCTTATACAAATTTATCCCAAGCTTAGAGCACATTTTTGCTCATATTGACTTTAAGGTATCTTCTTGTGTTTTGTTTGGTTTAACTGTCTACCAAAGTTCCCTAAGGACTTAATTAGCCTTATTAAATCATAATTGAATATTATTAAGTCTTGTAGGCTCTTTGGGTCCTAACAAGTTCACTCCAAGCTTAGAGCATGTTTTTGCTCAAACTGTGTCTTAGTGCTTTATTGCATTTTACTACGGTTTAAATTGTTCACTGATATTTCTAAGGCACTTTTTAGCCTTCACATACCATAGTTTAAATGTTTAACAACATATCAAGGTTTGGGGTATTTCAATCTACCCCCCTTAAAAGAACTTCGTCCTCGAAGTTCACACTTCCCACACATCATAGATTAGAACACGGGAATAACTCAAAATAGAACTTCCATAACCAAACGTACTTAACATCACAACCTCAGACTTAATGGTCCGGTAACATATTCACATGCATACATAGCATAACATAACATAACATACTTACATGATAACCTCGGACTCAATGGTCCGGGTATCTTAACAATATTTACACGTACATAACAACCCTTAGACTCTCTGGTCTTGGGTAACATAACAACATTTAGACACATAGGTCTTGATAACTAACAGCCTTTAGACACATAGGTCTATGTAACACAACAACATTTAGACTCATAGGTCTTGATAACATACACTTTTGGAACTCAAGGTCAAAATAATATTTATTACACATACCACACAACATGTCATAGCATGTATAACAATCAAAAATATCTTTGATATACACTGTGATCCCGCAGAACCCGGTCGCGATGGACACCTTCTGGTCCCCGTTCCTTTGGGAGATCAAAACAATCACTTAATTTTTAACATATATACTTTTCATGTAACCGGTCCAAACAAAGGCTCATGCGTCCTCGGCTCGTGAGCAAGTACTACACAAATATTCTTTACTAGGTTAAGTATAAGAGAATCCTTTATTTCAAATGTTAACCGACTGTTTTGAAAACACCAATTGGAAATCCTTTTGAAAACACACACAACTCCAAGTCCAACTTATGATCTTTGCTTCTTTTCTTAGCGGGTTATTTGTGACCACTTAAGAGGAGCTTCAAGAATCATCCAACCCTGATGTGATAAGCATCAGTGTCGAACTATCCTTCCACCCCATTTTGTGTTCGGCTTCCCTTGATCGCATGCAAATCAAGTTCCACTCCAACTAGAAGAATGGTGGTCTTCAAATTGAATTTGGACCATGGAGCTAGGAGTTACAAGCATTCAAAGATGGAATTCTTGTGTGGAACTATAGCAAATTGTAAAAGAGAGAAAGAAGGAAGGTAGAAGACGGTGGGAACAAGAGAGGAATGAAAGAATGAGTTCTAAGTTTGCTTTTGGAAGATATTTATGTTATAAAGTAACTTTCTTCTTTTACTTACTTTTCCTTCCTTTCCTTAATTGATTTCTTTTACATGTTGGTGACTCACCATAACAAAAACCAGCCCCCAATAGTTACCTAGGGGTGTTTTAGTCTTTGTTGACCCATTTAATTACTTATAACAATATATGTTACAAACTAGCTTATTAAGGTTACTATTCACTAAAACAAGGCACATAGATGTGAAATTTTTGATTTCCCATTGATATAGACTTCCAAATGTGATACTATATAGTACACATGTTAATTAAAGAGTAATGATGGACATTTAGCCATTCAAAACTCATTTACAAGACAATTTTTCAAAAATGTGCTTTAAGACTCCTTAAAGCACATTTTGTGTTTAACTTGTTTTCAAGCTTGGTTTTCTTGGTAATTGATTAATATGTTCATTAACATATTATAAGGTGTATATACCTTTAGGTCTTATACAATTTATCCCAAGCTTAGAGCATATTTTGCTCATATTGACTTTAAGGTATCTTCTTGTGTTTTGTTTGGTTAACTGTCTACCAAAGTTCCCTAAGGACTTAATAGCCTTATTAATCATAATTGAATATTATTAAGTCTTGTAGGCTCTTTGGTCCTAGCCAAGTTTCACTTCCAAGCTTGAGCATGTTTTTGCTCAAACTGTGTCTTAGTGCTTTATTACATTTTACTACGGTTTAAATGTTCACTGATATTTCTCTAAGGCTCTTTTTAGCCTTCACATACATAGTTTAAATTTTTACACATATCAGGTTTGGGTATTTCAATTGGCGGTGGTGATAGTGATGACGGGAGCGGTTGTCGAATGTGAAGGTGCGAACATGACGGTGGTATGGTGATGGTGGGTGATAAGGGGGGCGATAAAATGATGATGAATAGCGATGAAGATGGGGTGTGATGGCGTGACGATGGATCGAGGACGGGGTATGGTGAGTGAATGCGATGGTGGTGTTGTGAAGGTGCGGGTGTGACAGTGAGTGTCGGATGTTGGCGATGTGGTGATATGCGGTGCGTGAATGAGGATGATGGCGGGTGATCAGTGGTATGAAGATGTTGATATCTCCCGTCAATATGTCACTCTGTATGAAGATGAAGGTGGTAATGAATAGTGCGATCGATCTCCCCGATAACGACAATTTCCTCTAGCTATTAGCATGGGTCTTATGATATCTTATTCTAAAATGTTGGTATGCCATCGTTCTTTTTTTCTGTCCATGTCGGTCCATGTTAAACGCCAACAGGGCTTGAAACCCATATTAGTCCAATGTCTGCGCCTCTTTTCCCATTTGTAATCGGACCAGCCATGATATTGTCTGTTCATTCCCGTGAGTGCATGACCCGCGGCTGAATGTTATGATGATTAAGTTCTATCCACATGAAGGAACATAATATGTCGCTTTTGTTATCAAAAGTGACGTAATCATTTGATATCATATTGATCAGCATGAATCTTTAATCCTCTCGTGAGTGCAGCAGTGTTTAGTATATAAGCTTGTGAATCAATCCATCGACATATGCTGCCTCCGTTTGTGCTACATATACCAATATATACGTTTGTTGTATTGTAATTTTCCTGCATTTAACACATAAAATATATCAGATCTCATCTAAACATAAATAGTAGAAAAACTATAAGATAAGTGTGAAATATAAGCCAATTCATTATGAATATTAAATCAAATATACTGTTTAAAAGTATTTATTTTACCCTTATCAAACTTCCTCACACTTAGCTTTTGCTTGTCCTCAAGCAAATACAAATATGACTACTCTTAAGGGCCGAAGTATTGAAACTCAGGATCAAACAACTGTCGATGGAAAACAAGCAAAATGACAATCAAAAGAAATTCTGCTACTAGCTGTAGGTTTTCGCAAACAGTGAAAAAGAAAGTGAAGTTAAAAGCATGGAGAAGTTTGATTATAGAAACTGAAACAGAATAGTTTGGGATCCTCCACCATTTCTTTCCTCTAACCTTGGATGACAAGGGGTGTGAAGTAACACCTTTCCGTGATACCTTTAACACCCACATACTCATGATCAGAATAAGCAAAGAAGACTTACACATTTAACTTTCCAAAGTCATTTTCCTTAACATTCTGCCATTTGCATATTTAATTTATCCCCTCAGACTTTTCTCTTCACCCATGTAGCGGCTTTGGGTCTTTATCCACATCACAAGACCTTAGGTAGATGGGTGATAAGGCAACCCCAAGGACTTAATAACCGAATGAAGAGGCCTATTTTGGTTCAGAAATTTTAATTCAGATCAGCAGAGTACATTGCCTTATCCTTTATTCCAAACTTTCACATTATTCATAAGACCCCAAACGACCTATTCGATTTTTATAATCAGCTAATCCACCAAATTTTAGTCAAAACAGATTCAATTTGGACAAAAACTACATACAAACAGCCTAGAGCAGAAAGATTCTTGAGGTGGTCATCAGGCTCGTTTTCAAAACTTCCAAATTATTATTATTATTATTATTTTTGGCCACTTACAAGAGATAATTCTTTCAAAATAAGAGGACAAACAAAAACAAATGTGGCATTAAGTGCAACTGGCATATTTTCAGGGAAAGGTCCTACTTCCTCACACTTAAGAGCAATGTCCTCATTGTTCAAAATAAAATCAAGAGAAGACCTTACAAAATATGCCAGACTCATGAAGAATTTCATTCAGGATAATCATGGACTGATATAAAATAAGCATTTAAGCATGATAGATCATCGTAGGCTGAACACATTAAAATAAAGGAATGGAAACTCCCCTGATATCGTAGATTGAGGAAGGTTCCCTTCCTCACACTTAAGCTCGTGCATGGGGTAGTAGTCCTCACACTTAAGTTGTTGCTGTCCTCAAGCAAATAAGGAATAAGAATATCTCTAAAACCGTTAAAATAATCTCAACATTAAACAAGTGTAGGGTGAAATCAAACAAAGTGATAAATGAAAGAATAATCTTTGCTCTTTAGAGGTAGGTTTTCACAGATAGTGAAAGAAGAACAATTTTGTAAAAGCATAGAGAAACTAGATTGTAGAAAACAAGTTAACTTAGCTTGGGACTTTCCGCCAATTTTCATTCCTCTAACCTTTGGATGACAAGGGGTGTGAAGTAATGCCTTATTCCGCAATACCTTCAACACCACGCACTCATGATCAAAATTTAAACTGCAATCAATTTTTCGCCTGCATGAACATTCTTTTTCAAGAGATATAAAACAATTGAATTTGCGATTGTAGAGTTATTCCATAACCCAGACTTTTCTCTCTATCCATGTAACGGTGTTGGGCCAACTATCCCAGATCCTGAGACCTTAGGTAGATAGGTGTAAGGCACCCTTAAGCTTAATAACCGGATAGACGAGGCCTGCTATTGTTAGGAAAAAAAATTTTTGATCAGTGGAGTACCTTGCCTTATCCTTTTCATTCCAAACATTCACTTCATTTCCAAAATCCCAAGCTAAAATAATCTGGTTTCCACAACTAGCCAATCTACCATATTTTAGTGAAAAGGAAGTATTTTTACATAAACTATTTATACAAACCTCATTAGCAAAAAGATTCCTCCAGTTTTCACTTGGTTTAATTTCACTCGGTGTGCACAGGTATTAGAGCAGCAAAAAGCAAGTGTGGCATTAAAGAACAACTAGCATGTTTTCAGGGAAAGGTCTTTCCTTCCTCACACTTAAGAGGAGCAATGTCTCATTGTTCATAGAAAAAGAAGTGAAAAGAGCTTTCAAAACATGTTATACTATAATGGATGCATATGCATTAATTAGCCCGTAATGCAACAAAGGTGGAACATCAATAAGTTAAATAAGGAACTGAGACTCCCCTGGTGTTATAGATTGAGGAAGATGTTCTTCCTCACACTTGAAGTTTTTCTGGGTCGAGATATTCCTCATGAGTCACAGATAGTATGCTGTCGTCCAGAGCAAAAGTTGCGAGTTTCTAAACGATAACAAATGCAGTGTGAAACCTAAACAGCAAGAAAGAGAAGCAAATAATGCACCAATACCCGAACCGATCGAGCTGCATGTTCTATTTGAACATATTCTGGCACATAGTTGTTATATGAGAACCAAGGCATTAAAACATCCAAACATGGCAAATAATAACAATAAACAGTAGAACATTAACCTAGAAAACAATTGCAGAATTTTCATTCTTTTTTTTTATTTATTTAATTTTTTTTTGTGTCCGGATCAACTTGGCCGGACGCAGAACCGGACGTCTCATCTCCGGATTTGCGTCCGACTGGGTTTAGCCGACACGTTAAAAACGTTTTTTTTTTTTTTTACATGTCTCATGTCCGGATTTGCGTCCGGCTGGGTTTAGCCGGACACGTTGAAAACATTTTTTTTTTACATGTCCGGATCAACGTCCGGTAACTTAGCCGGACACAATAGGGTTTCTAGAGTCCGGATTTGCGTCCGGCTAGATTTAGCCGGACACATTGAAAACTTTTTATATTATATATATATAATATTATTAAATTAAAAACCATTAATCTAAAACACCTCATTATTTTAAAAATAAAAACATTTCCAAAATAATAATAAACAAAGATAAAACGAACACGAGAAATGCATAAATAAAATAGCAAGAGTGTTAAGGACCCTGCTTCGTGATGAATATTGCCCTGGTATTTCCTCACATGTGAGTTCAGTTTATTATTAGGATGAAGTACCTGAAAGATTATTTCTGCAAAACCAGAAGAACTCAAGTGGAGACAGGCAGAGTTATTAATTGAAATCGGGGAATCTGGGCTCATGCTAAAAATTATAAAAACTCTCAATAGATTAAAAGTACAGTATATCAGGTAAAAAGGAAAGTGTAAAAAGAAAGTAGAGAGAAGTTTTTACTGGTGGGCTGCCTCCCACCAAGCTGCCCGTCTTTTCGGTCTTTGGCTAGACCTTGGTGCATCAGTTTGAATAGTTAGGATCCCGGAGCCAAAGTGTTGAATGAACCATATCAACATCGCTCCCTTGGTACAACTTAAGTTGTGATCCATTAACCTTGAATGCTTCCCCTTTCTCGTTGACCACACCAATGACTCCATAAGGGGAAACTTCTGTAACTGTGAATGGACCGGACCAGCGAGATTTTAGCTTTCCCGGAAATAATTTCAGTCTTGAATTGAACATTACCACTCGGTCGCCAATCTGAAACTCTCGTTTCACAAGCAATTTGTCATGCCATCTCTTAGTTCGTTCCTTGTAAATCTTGGCATTTTCATAGGCCTCTTCTCTGAATTTCCAGTTCACACAACTGTAGTTTCCTTTCCTCACCGGCTTTCTGAAGATCACAATTCAGAACTTTAAGTGCCCAAAAAGATTTATGTTCCAGTTCCCCGGAAGATGACATGCTTTTCCAAATACCAATTTGTAAGGAGACATTCCCAAAGGTGTCTTATAAGCTGTCCGGTAGGCCCACAAGGCATCATCCAATTTCATAGACCAATCCTTACGGGATGAACTAACAGATTTCTGTAGAATCCACTTAATCTCCCTGTTAGTTACCTCAGCTTGCCCATTGGTCTGTGGATGATAGGGTAAGGATACCTTATGTCTCACTCCATACTTTTGCAGCAAGGCTTCAAACTGCTTGTTACAAAAGTGCGATCCTCCATCACTTATGATTGCCCGTGGTACCCCATACCTAGTGAAAATGTTTTTTTCAAAAACTTCAGCACAACCTTTGCATCATTAGTCGGTGCAGCCACTGCTTCAGCCCATTTAACGTAATCTACAGCTACCAAGATATAGAGGTTCGAATGTGAAATAGGAAATGGCCCCATGAAGTCATTCCCCCATAAATCAAATGGCTCAACCTCCAAGATGTAATTCAAGGGCATCTCAAGCTTACGTGAAAGGTTACCTTGGCGCTGGCAGCTATCACATGTGGATACAAATGTATGGCAGTCTTTATGAAGCATCTTCCAAAAGAAACCTGCCTCCAATACCTTAGCTGCTGTCTTGGCTGGCCCGAAGTGCCCTCCAGCTTCTCTTGAATGACAGTGGATAAGGATGTCACGAATCTCAGTCTCTGGGACACACCGACGAATAATTCCATCCCACCGGTATTGCTTAACAGTAGAAAAGAATTTCTTTCGCTGCTGATACGACATTTCTTGTGGCAAAATCTGCTTAGCAAGGTAATTCGCAATATCGGCATACCAAGGGTCCTCCTTAAAACCAATTGCATATACTAGTTCATGAGGAAAATATTCATTAATTGGTATACCGTTAAGAGGAACTTGCATCCGTGATAAATGATCAGCAACTCCGTTCTGTACTCCGGGCTTGTCTCTCACCTCAATGTCGAACTCCTGTAAGAGTAGGATCCATCTGATCAACCGGGGCTTAGCATCAGCTTTCTGGAACAAATATCTCAAAGCAGAATGATCAGTATGTATGATGACTTTGCTCCCGATGATATATGGTATGAACTTGTCACAAGGGAAGACAATAGCCAACAACTCCTTTTCTGTGGTGGCATAGTTTTTCTGAGCGTCATTGAGTGTTTTGCTGGCATAATAGACAACTCTCAGTACCTTCTCGTGCCTTTGACCAAGGACTGCTCCCACAACAAAGTCGCTCGCATCACACATGATCTCGAAGGGTAAGGACCAATCAGGAGCAATAACTACAGGGGCAGTCACCAACTTTTCCTTTATTGTGTTGAATGCGTCAAGACAAACCTGCGTAAACTCAAACTTTGCATCTTTCAATAGTAAATCACACAGAGGTTTTGAGATTTTCGAAAAGTCTTTTATGAATCTTCTATAGAACCCTGCATGACCTAGGAAGCTTCTAACATCCTTTACTGAGGCTGGTGGTGGTAACTTCTCAATGACCTCAATTTTGGCTTTATCTACCTCAATACCTTTGCTTGATATTTTGTGACCCAACACAATGCCCTCTTGCACCATGAAGTGGCACTTCTCCCAGTTCAGTACTAGATGAGCCTCTCTGCACCTGGCTAGAATTTGATCTAAATTTTCCAAACATGAATCAAATGTTAGTCCAAACACAGAGAAATCATCCATAAATACCTCGATACATTTCTCAAGATAATCAGAATATGGCAGTCATGCATCGCTGGAAGGTAGCTGGCGCATTGCACAATCCAAAAGGCATGTGTCGGTAGGCATGTTCCATAGGGGCATGTGAACGTGGTCTTCTCCTGGTCCTCTATGGCAATAGGAATTTGAAAATAACTAGAATAACCATCCAAGAAACAATAATACTTATGCCCTGAAAGCCTTTCCAACATTTGGTCAATGAAAGGAAGAGGAAAGTGGTCTTTCCTAGTTGCAGCATTTAATTTCCTGTAATCAATACACACCCTATGCCCTGTAATAGTCCTTTGAGGGACTAGTTCACCTTTTTCATTGGGGATGACAGTAAATCCCCCTTTCTTTGGTACAACCTGTGTAGGACTCACCCATTCACTATCTGAAATAGCATAGATGATACCTGCATCCAAAAGTTTGATTACCTCATTCTTCACCACTTCTTTCATGTTAGGATTCAAAGTCGTTGAGGTTGAACCATTGGCTTGCAGTTTTCCTCCAAGTGAATGCGGTGGGTACAGAAATTTCCTGATATCCCCTTGATATCAGCAACAGACCATCCAATTGCTTCCTTGTTCTTCCTGAGTACCTGCAAAAGTTGCTCCTCCTGCGAATGTGTTAGATCTGCAGAGATAATAACAGGTAAACCAGAGGGCTCAACTAAAAAGACATATTTTAAATGACTAGGAAGAGGTTTCAGCTCTAAGGAGGGTGGTGCTTTGTGGAGGAATCAACTCCTTAGGTTCTCGCTCTAATCTCTCCTTCTCCATATGAGCACCCTTGTGAAATGGCCTACCAGCTGATAAATGGAATGCAACCTCCGCAATCTCTGGATCCTCATGAGCTCCATCAAAAGAATTAATTAAACACTTTTCTAACTCATCTAATTCAGCTGGACCAAAGATATATTCCTGCATCAAAGAATCAATAGTATCTAGACTAAAACAGGCATGTACGTCAGAAGGATGTTTAGTAACCTTGGACATGTCAAAGACTAACTGCTCATCATGCATTCTCAAAATAATCTTACCACCCTCAACATCAATGAGGGTCCTAGCTGTTCGCATGAAAGGGCGTCCAAGAATTAAGGGTACTTCCTTGTCTTCCTCCATATCTAGAATCACAAAATCAGCAGGAAAAACAAAAGTACCAACAGAGACAACCAAATCTCTGACCACACCTTTTGGAAAGATAATGGATCTATCTGCTAATTGTAAAGTAATGCGGGTAGGGTTACACTCTCCTAATCCAAGCTTAAGATACATGGATAAAGGCATCAAATTAATGCTAGCTCCCAAATCACAGAGACCCTTACCACAATCGACATTACCTATTGAGCATGGAATGATTGGCAAGCCGGGATCATCGAGCTTTGGCGGGAGGTTCTTGCTAAGCACTGCAGAATCTTTTTCTGTCAATTGCACTGTCTCCTTCTCAACTAATGACCTTCTATTTGAAAGGATGTCCTTCAAGAACTTCGCATAGATAGGCAACGGCGCCAAAAACTTGTTGGGGTAAAACCTAACGGTAAATTGTTGTTGAGGGTTTTAACCTAACGGCAAGTGTACCGGTCGATTATAGCAAGTTTTAAATCTCGGAGTATTCCCTGAGTATCGAATCCAAGGAGGCGGCGGCTAGTTTAATTTCTACTTACACACAAAACAAATAACAGGAAATTGGGGGTTTTTGTATGTGATGGTGAATGTTGTAAAAGAGTTCAAAAAGCAATAAACAACAGGTAAATAATTGTTTTGATTTTTTTTTGATAAAGGAAATTCTGGTTTACTACTTCTCTCTAGATTGCAATTTTTCCCCTAAGTGATTTCTACAGTATTCTGAATAAAACCCTAGAATAAAGATAACTCGTATTCGGTCTCCCGCTCCACGAATTCTAATTAGCAAAGACCGAATCCTAACTCTCGTTATGAATCCACTGTTTACTAATTGCTTTAAGTGTAGTCTAGATTAATGGTCAGCTAGTGTTTTAGAGGAATTACCATCTCTATACTAACTGGTTCTTTCCCTGTAGTCAATTGATAGCCGCAGTTCTCACTTATAAGCTAACAAACTGATAAACTTATTTAATTGATCAGATTAATAAGTCTAGAAATTCATAAGGGAAAAGAACTTTATTCTATTGTACTGTAGAAAATCACAAAGGTTCAAAAATAATTATTCTAGAGATACATAGTAACCGAAATTAAAACGACTACTCAGCCATAGACAAAATAACAATGCTCAATATAAACAGCATAAGGATAGAGGGATTTAGCAGAAAAACTGATTTTAGAAGCCGTGGTCGAGTCTGCAATTTCCACAATTGTCTGAGTCACGTCCGGCTGTCTTGGGTCGGACGTAGATCCGGACACGTTGTCCTGGTGCTGTCTGGATCCGGATGTAATCCGGACGCGGGTAAATGAAGCGCTGCGAGCAGGGTTTTGTCTGTGAGTGAGGGTGAAGGTTTACGGAGAAGGATTTATGAATGGAGATGGATGGTTTATCGTGGAAGAGATGTTGTGTAGAGAGGGAGAAGAGAGGATTGTGTAATGGAGAGACTCAGAGAGTCAGGTGCGATTTGCAATGAAGGCTGATATGATAACTCTTAAATAGCCTTGGAGAATAGACACAGATTAGTGGAGTTGGTGTCTCCTTCATTTATTGAGCATGGCTCTCCGTTAATTAATACTGAGGTCTGATAATTGCGCCGCCCGTCTGATAATTGCGCCGAAAGCCCAATTATTAGTACGAGTGCGTTTTTATTTTTCATAGCTGTGTGACGTCCGGATTGTGTCCGGATCCGGACGTGACACAGAACCTCTAGATCTGAAACTCGAAACATGTCCGGATCGTGTCCGGATCCGGACGTGAGACAGCGGTTTTGGATCTGAATCTCGGAATATGTCCGGATCGCTGTCCGGATCCAGACAGGGCACAAAATTCTCGTTTGGGTCACGTCCGGCTAACTTGACCCGGACACAGATCCGGACGTGAGACGTCCGATTCTGCGTCCGGCCAGGTTGACCCGGACACGACCAATTTTTGTGTCTCTTTCCCTTATTTGTTCCCCGTTTGTTGCGTTGTAATCCTTATGATGTAAAATCTTCATTTCCCTGGGTTTTTCCTATATTTAACATATAAAGTGCATCAGTTCATATCAAAACATCAATCTTAGGAAAAACACAGAATAAGTGGGAAACATTGCTTAAATTATAGTAGATTATAAGGTAATTAAACCTTTAAAAGCCTATATGTTTCACACTTATCAAGTAGCCTTCCTCACACTTGCGTTCATGCAAGTGTCCAGCCGTGGGGGTACAACAAACAACACAACAAGTTTCACCTGCACACGCTCACAACTCCCACAAAAAAAAGTTGAAAGCGTTGCATTAAAGCGCATGCACCATTTCCACTTCTAAATAAAAGAAAAAACAAAAATAAACCAGAATACGAAAACAAAACAAAAACAAAACATAAATTTAACCACTGGGTTGCCTCCCAGTAAGCTGCCCTTCTTTATAGTCTTTGGCTAGACTCCTGCTTCGTTATCCCGGATCAAAAATAAAAGTTGATAGTGATGTCAACAGGGATACGATGTGGCCAGCAATTAGCATTAAACCACCTGGATCAAAACATAACGTTACCGCAACAAATAAAATAGGAAAATTAATGCTCCACAAAACCTAGTTCTTGAGGAGGTATTGATGGTAACGGGTTTCAAGCAGAAGACCAGGTGTTGAATGTTGTTCTTCCTCAAATTGGAGGATGTAAACATCTTCCTCCTTTAGGTGAGGCTCGAAAAGGTATGATGAAGTTGGCTCCAATGGGTGGGTTGGACGGTCATCATTTTTCCTTGAAGAATGGCCCAGATTGTTCGGTTGATGACCCTTGGTGTGAGGATCATCTAATTGTGGAGACTCCTCTTCAAATTTAAGGATGAAGACATCCTTATCTTCATTGAGCGATGCAGGGAGAACTCCGAGGCGGGTTTTATCTTCAAACTCTGGTCCCGGATCAAAAGGGAAGGTGGCCTCCACACTTAGTGAGTGGGCTTCGAGTTTCCACCCTACTGCTTTGGTGCACGGGTGGGGAAGGCCTTGATCCTCCAGATGAAGATCAAAGTTGGATGATTCCTCTTCCTCAAGTTTGAGGATGTAGTTATCCTCATTTTCTTGGAGAGGTTCATAGGAAGAGCCTTGATGGAAATCAACTTCAGAGGAAATTGGTTCCTCGAAGGTGATAGTGGCGTTTTGTTTGGATGACTTGGCGGGAGGTGATGGCGGTTCCTTCTTCTCTAATTTGAGGTGATATGTATCCTCATCTTCTAAATAGAGTACGGAGAAGGAGGGGAAATAACGGTAGTTGATTTCAGAGGGAGGAGGCTCCATGAAGTCAAGGTGGAAGTTGTCCTCTAATGGCTCGTTTTCAAGCTCAGGCAGATGGTTCGATGTTGTTTGCTCTAGTTCGAATGGGGGAGGTGATAGCGAGCAACTCAAGTCCTTAATAAGGTGATCCACTATATGAACCATTTTGCTCTCCAGTTGTTGCGATGCAAGTGGATCTTCCATCATTGCATTTATCTTTACTAATGTAGTGTAGAGCTGTAGTTGGTTTATGTCGAGGTCTTTTACCTCCACTTCATGGATCATTTCATTCTCCAGTTGTTGCTCCTATTGAGCTAATGTATGGAGCATGATTGTAGAACCATGAGCACTCTCCTGGTCTCCTCCAACAGGTTGCTCGAAAACGTTGCTCATGATCATATTGTGTTGTGCAACACCGATTCGCTCCAGGTAGTCTGGTTGATCCTCTAACCATAGTTGCTCTTGTACTACAACACAGTCCTCAAACTCATGATCTCCCCCACATACCGAGCAATATATGTCTTGTGAGTAGCATGGTTCTCGATCGAACTCCTCTTCAATTTGTTGTTGGATTCGATTCCTCCACATTTCTTCAACTTTGGACAAAAATTGAACTCGTGAGGTCCCCTACAATACGAGCAATATATATCTTGGGAATAAAAGGATTCCCATATGAATTGCTCCTCACTTGCCATTATTAGTTAGAAATAATAAAAACTAAGAACAAAATGAACTTAGAAAAACAAAATAATAATTGACAACCAAATCCATTGCCATTTTTTTTACAAAATAACTAAAACAAACAAATAAATAAGGAATAAAAAAGAAAAGTAAATAAATAACGAAACAAATTAAACAATAGATAAACTGAAAAATAGCTATAAGAAAATAATTAAGTAGTAGATAGAAAATGGAAACTATAAAATAAAAAAAAAGTAAGGGACAAAATAAATAACATGAATTTAAATGACAAAATTTAAATGACGGGAATTTAAATGACGATAAAATAAATTACTGATATTGAAATGACGATAAATAAATTACTGGAAATAAATAACTAGAATTTAAATGACGGTAAATAAATAGCAGGAATGCAGATGACAATTAATTAAAGAAACAAAATTTAAATGACTGGAATTTAAATGACAATAATTTAATAACTGGAAAATAAATAGCTGGAATTTAAATGACTGAATTTAAATGACTGAAGAGGACCAGATTACTGGAATTCAAATGTTTGAAAAGGACCAGATGACTGGAATTTAAATGACTGAAGAGAACCAGATTACTGGAATTTAAATGACTGAAAAGGACCAGATGACTGGAATTTAAATGACTGAAGAGGACCAGATTACTGGAATTTAAAAATGACTGAAGAGGACCAGATTACTGGAATTTAAATGGCAGAATTTAAATGACTGAAATTTAAATAACAAGAAAATAATTAACTGAAATTTAAATAGCAGAATTTAAATGACAGAATTAAAATAACAATAAAATAACAGGAATATCAATTAACTGTAAACAATACGCTAAGTAAATTTGGGATATATATAATTAAAACAGAAACAATAATAACAAGATAAACAACAAAAGAAAATGACAATAAATAAAGGAAATGAATTATGAAACAGAAATCGAAAATAACAAACAGAATGTTAGAAACATAATAAAACTGAAAAAAAAAAAAAAAATAAAAACAAAATATCAAAATAACAAGTGAATTATCCGGGGTTTAGGGACTAGACAAAGTCAAGTCCCCGGCAGCGGCGCCATTTTGCAGATAAGATTTTTGACCTGGTAAAAATAATCAATTGAGTTAGGATCAAAACGTCTTTCGGGCTGCAAACAAATCCCGGTCGTAGTAGTATAGAAAGATGAAGAGAGCAACCGGATAATCGAACCGTGGGACTTAAGCGAAAATGTCTAATTCCTAAGCGTGTCAGAAAAGGGGGGTTTTACTGAATTGTAAATGAAACTGATAAAATGCGTATAAATAAAAAACAGATAAATTAAAATGATGGATGATATGATTGAGCGGGACTCCGGGTTCCAGTTATTGCAGTTTGGATAATTATATTATTTCTTATGGTTTATAGATTGGCAAAATAATAACTCTAACGAATTTGTTTACCAGAACATGCTATGACTTTTTTGGACCAGCAAAACACATGTAAACAAAATAGTTTAAGTTGAGAGATAATATTTATGCAGATGAAGTATTAACTTGTCCGTCCGATGAAAACAAGTTTTCCACAAATTTATGCATTAATCGAAGCTATCTATTTTTCACTTGATCGGGTCAAAATAGATTTAGAAAGATAATGCAATTAAACGATCAGAATTATTGCAGCATAAGCACATTAATTGTAACAATCTATATGTTAATTAAAACCAGTAAAAATATAAATTCAATAAAGGCACACATTAAGACCAATGTCAAATGTTATATAATAACCAAAACTGCAATAAGAAACAAATAACATGTAACAAACATAATAAGTTAAAGGTTAGTAAAACCATTATTATATATCCAGACCGGTCCGGTTCAATGTTTTACCAATCTTCCGGTTCGGTTCATATTTGTTTGCCCCGTTATTTAATTTCTGATTTGCCCAGGTCGGTTCTCGAACTCTGTTCTTTGCTCCAGGTCTTCTCCACGCCGATAGAATAATCACACTTTTGCCTCATCTCTTCATACAGCCGACGATGAAAGAAAAAAAAAAACAACAATGGCAGTGTTGTGGTGATGGAATGACGATGAAGACTACAGAACAAAGAGGTGAGGGCGAGAGATGAAGATGATGGCGCGAGGTCTGTGATAAATGACGATGCGATGGCGATGGTGATGGAATGAGGTGGTGATGAAGATGACGACGTAAATGTCTCGTCGACGGTGGTCTGGAGCAGTGCTATCGTGAGGGTGTGAATGGTGTGAGATGAGCGAGGATGACGTGGTGTCGGGTGTGATGGAGGTAATGGTCTCGGTGGTAATCTTGTGATGGTATGCGGATGTGAGCGGAGACGGTGTGGCGAAGATGATGATGATGATCCGTCAATGGGTCGTGGCGATGGATATGAAGTTAGTGAACGGTGGCGATGGGTCAATGGTGATGAGATACGGGTGAGATGATGGTCGTGGCGATAGTGAAGCGAGGATGATGATGGTGGTGAAGGGTCTCTGTGATCGGTGGGTGAACGGCGCAGAGCACCGTATCTGTGTGCAGGGCGTCGGTGGTGAGGCGAGGCGAAGATGGTGTGGAGGGAGGCGGTGAATCCCGGAGATGAATGGGTCGTGACTGAAGATGATGGTCCGACGTCGAAGGTGAAGACGGTAGATGGATGGTGAAGCGAGGATGATTGCGGTGGTGATAGAGTGATGACGGGATGCGGGTGTCGAATGTGAAGGTGCGAATGGACATGGTGGATCAGTGGTGATGAAGGTGATGAAGGGCGAGAAAATGATGACGAATAGCGATGAAGATGGGGTGTGAATGGCGTGACGATGGATCGAGGACGGTGATGTGGTGAGTGAATGCGATGGTGGTGTTGTGAAGGTGGGGTGCGGGTGTGACAGTGAGGTGTCGGGTGTTGGCGATGGTGATATGCGGTGCATGAATGAGGATGATGGCGGGTGATCAGTGGTATGAAGATGTTGATATCTCCCGTCAATAATATGTCTCCCTGTATGAAGATGAAGGTGGTAATGAATAGTGCGATCGATCTCCCCGAATAACGACAATTTCCTCTAGCTATTAGCATGGGTCTTATGATATCTTATTCTAAAATGTTGGTATGCCATCGTTCTTTTTTTATGTCCATGTCGGTCCATGTTAAACACCAACAGGGCTTGAAACCCATATTAGTCCAATGTCTGCGCCTCTTTTCCCATTTGTAATCGGACCAGTCCATGATATTGTCTGTTCATTTCCGTGAGTGCATGGCCCGTGACTGAATGTTATGATGATTAAATCATCTATCCACATGAAGGAACATAATATGTCGCTTTTGTTATCAAAAGTGACGTAAATCATTTGATATCATATTGATCAGCATGAATCTTTAATCCTCTCGTGAGTGCAGCAGTGTTATTAGTATATAACAGCTTGTGAATCAATCCATCGACATATGCTGCCTCCGTTTGTGCTATATATACCAATATATATGTTTGTTGTATTGTAATTTTCTTGCATTTAACACATAAAATATATCAGCTCTCATCTAAACATAAATAGTAGAAAAACTATAAGATAAGTGTGAAATATAAGCCAATTCATTATGAATATTAAGTCAAATATACTGTTAAAAGTATATGTATTTTACACTTATCGCATAGGCCTACGGATGGATACCTTTAATACCACTATAATGACCCAAAATCTAGGAAAGCGAATGTGATAAATCACAAACACTGATTAATATCAGACTAAAGAGGGACTACCATAAGACAGGGAAAACACGAGGTGTCAACCCTTATCATGGAGTCCAGACTACACCAGAGGGTGTAACCCAATGAATTGGGTGGAGTTCAAGAACTGAAAACTCTTATCTAAACGGTGTTAATAGCCTAGGAGTGAACGGGGAGAGATAGTAAGCAGAGACTAATCCCCACTCATAGATAACCGATAACGAGCACGTGAAAACCAATATTAGAGCGCTAGGTCGCAAACACCTATCTTAGAGAAGGTAATGAATATACATAATAATAAAAGAATCCAGAGAACCTAAAGAACCCTCTAGGGCCATTCTAACACTAATGGTTAAGAATTGGCAGCCTAGTTACTCCAACATATATTACCGGGACTAAGAGTGCGATAACCACCGGGTACGAACACTACGAGCACTAAACGAGACATGGGACGACCACACTCCTAGGAGCTTGTGGGCCTGCCAAAACTTACTTTAAGTTAGTTGGGTAAGTAGTAATGTATCAGTATGGTACCCCATGTATGTAAACGAGTAGTGTAAGGACCCAGGAGGTAATCAACTCTGTGTCTAAGTCAGTGAATGGAATCCTGACTAGGTAAACCACGAATTGACGTGAGAGATCTTAGTCAAACCAACAAGGTTGGGGAAATCAAGAATAGCTTGATAGTAAACGACAGAAGGTCACAACTCCATGGTGGATAAGTTAGAACACAAGTTTTAGAGATTTTTGTAAACGAGGAAGCCAAGGCCAATTTAATGGTAAAGGTTAAGGAGAACCCATTAATGAGAAGATGATTTATGGTACCTTATGAGGTTGTGAGAGTTGCCCATGATAGCACGATGTTAAGCACTTTGAGAGAAAACTTTGTAATGTTATAGATGCTACCTAGGAAGGGGGCACAAGAGAGTTACGTGATGCGCTAAGGGCGCGGCGAAAATGTCGCATTAAGTAATAACAACCACATGCTCATCAGCCATAAAACGTTAGTACGTTAGTACCAATTAGGGTTGAATGGAAAACGTATGCCAAGTAATAACCCACAGTCGGATTGTATGTTTACAACAGACAAAGGGATAAGGCTAACATTATAGGAGATACTCTAAGCTGGAGACTAATTACTCCATGCAAACCGCAATAGCGGATGACCGTCTAATTGACTAGTACATGGTGTGCAACAAAGCGACCATTATAATGACTATTAACCAAATTATGTTGGTGACAAGCGGGACGTGGAAGATCAGATAAACCAATAGATTCCCTGCAGACGTGTAAATGTGAGTGGTTAAACTGGTGTAAATTTAAAAGAAAAGAAATTAAAACTCAAATTAAACGTCGGGCTGCAAACAAATCCCGGTCGTGATAGTATAGAAAAGTGTAAGCGACCGGATTATCGAACCGTGGGACTTATAGTGAGATAAGTAGTACCTAAGCGTGTCACAAGAGGGGGGTTTAATTGACTTGTTTCTGAAAAGTAAATAACAGATTTAATTAAGTGAATAAGATGAATTAAACGGAACTTCGGGTTCAGGTTAATATGATTTTATTAATTGTGCTATCTCTACCGGTTTAATAAAATAATTTGGCAAGATTCCTATTATTTTCTTAAGGTCCGATGAAAACTCATAAGAACTCGTTTACCTGTAATGCAAGGTCCGATGAAAACTCAAGCAAAAAGCGTGTAAACGGCAGAGGAGTGTGAGGAATTTTATTCTTGCAACTTGTATTAACTTAAACGATGAAAATAAGTTCTTACAGTTTTACGGCTTAATTAACCCATCTGTTTCTAACCGATGAAATTAAAAACAGACTTAGTAAGGCTTTTTAATAAATCAATGAAATTTATTAAAAAGGGAGAGAAACAAAACTTTAATCGTAACAAACTGAATTTATTTTAACCGGTAGAAATATATTACACAGCTAACAAACCATAATTAAAACCCTTGCCCGGAGCAAATCCTCCTTAGCCTGACATATTAACTGGTAATAAGTCAGACAGAGGTTGGACGTAATAACAATACGAGATGCGTGGATGATGAATGGAGAAAATGAAGAGGAAGAAGTGGGGGAGCATACGTAGGATTTTTGTAACTGAAATGAGAGATTTTGACTGTTGAGTTTTGGGGTGGAACCTGTGTATTTGATTGAAGTAGCAGTGGCTTTTTATAGAGGAGAGGAAGAAGAAGAACGACTGCAGACAGAGGTGGAAGAGCATTGATTGCAGGGGACAGAGCGTGAAGAGTAGATGGATAAGTTGCAGACAGGTCGACTGGCGAAGTCGACGAGCGAAGTCGACGAGCGAAGAAGAAAACGGCGCGTTTGTGTAATATACACGCATCCGCTTCTGCATCCGCTTCTGCGTCCGCCTTAATCCCGCGCGGACGTCTCTGTCGACTCGCTGTCCGCCCGGCCACTTCTTCTGTCCGCATGAACGTCCGCCTAAGAATCAAGCGGTTGTAACTTGTCTCCGCCCTAAGCGTCCGCCCTAGCGTCCGCATGGGCATCATGCGGTTGCAGCCCTGAGTCATCCGCGTGTGTCGTCCGCCTATCAGTCCGCCCAGCCCCCATGCGGTCATATGAGTGGTCGTTACTTATTTTCTTCTACGAACTTTGACCGGCTCTAGATTCTTCGTTTGGACTCCGTTTTCTGAGCCGTTTGCGTCTATGCGTTCGTCTCTTCGTCTACTTTACTCCCAGCTTGGTTTCTCATGTTAAACCAATAAATTGTGAGATAAACAATAAAACATAAACTAGAGGAAAACTAACCGAAGTGGAGAAATGAGCAAGAAAAGTGCTAATATTATATATGAAATACACCTATAAAACATGCTCATTTGGACACTTATCATTCCCCTAATTGAGAGTAGGGATGAACCATATGTGTGTGTAGTAAAATACAAGTACTCGAGGGATACGAGTGCACACCAACAAAAGAGGACCTACAAGGTACCTAAGGAACGAACTCATCCCATAGAAAAATAACTTGGAGTCATGAGGCGCCAGTTAGTTGCGCATATAAGACTCGTCTTGACATTTTAGGGATAACTACTACAAGCACTAGGCGCTAGAGCATAGCTCGATAACCCTTACACCGAAGGTTAATTCGGTAGGGTAGCATGAACTCTTGGGAGCACACCATGAGCATGCATAGAAGTTAGTGTGACTGAATAAAACAGCTAGTCGAAATAATTAGCGTGTGTGATAATGATACCACGCATCGATATAATTTTTCCTCCATTCCCATAATTATGGAAGACAGTGTAGAAAACACTGTCACGTGCAGTTGAAACCGGCATGAAACTACTACTTAAAAGGGTAAACTAACCCTAAAGTTGAAATACCCCAAACCTTGATATGTGGTTTAAACATTAAACTATGGTATATTAAGGCTAAAAGTGCCTTAGAAACATTAGTGAACAATTTAAACCATAGTAAAAACAATAAAGTACCATAAACACAGTTTGAGCAAAAATATGCTCTAAGCTAGGAGTGAACTTGGTTAGGACCCAAAGAGCTTAACAAGACTTAATAATATTCAATTATGATTTGATAAGGCTAATTAAGTCCTTAGGAAACATTGGTCGACAATTAAACCAAACAAAACACAATAAAACACCTTAAAGTCAATTTAAGCAAATACTTGCTCTAGACTTGGTGTAACCTTGTATAATACCTAAAGATCATTACTAGACCTTATTAACATGCTAATGAACATTTTAAATAAATTACTAAAAAAACAAGCTTGAAAACAAGTTAAAACACAAAATGTGCTTAAAGGAGTCTTAAAGCACATTTTTGAAAAATTGTCTTGTAAATGAGTTTTGAGTGGCTAAATGTCCATCATTACTCTTTAATCAACATGTGTACTACTTATTATCACATTAGGAAGTCTAAATCAATGGGAAATAAAAAATTCACAATTATGTGCCTTAATTTGTGAATAGTGCTAGTTTAAGTTATAAGTAAATATAAGTCAATTAAATGGTCAACAAAGACCAAAAACCAGTCAATGTACAAGAGGGGGCCGATTTTGTAAGTGGTGAGTCATCACCCTTGTTAGTTTATTAAAGGAAGGATAAATGATAAAGTAAAGTACTATTTGCTTTTTAACATAAATATCTTAACAAAAGGCTTACCTCTCACCTCCTCTCTTCATTTCCTCCATTCATCACTGTATTCATCTTCTTCCTCCCCTCTCAAAACCGTTCTCCTACTATAGCACCTTATTCTTCATCTTCTTTTGCTTGTAACTTATGATTTCATGCTCCAAAATCAATTTCAAGACTACCTTTGTCTTAGTTAGAGTGAGCTCTTCATTCCCTCTTTTCAAATATTCAAGACCTCAATTTTGGTGCCATGGAGATTCACCATTGAAGGAGCTTGAGCTCATATGTTCATGCCTTGTCATTCTCCTTTGCTTCAAGGTAAGGAAAATCAAAGTTCCCATCATTTTTGTGTATAGCCGAAAATTCACCTTACAATGGTGCCTTATCTTGCTCTCTTCTTAGCTTAATTCAATCTCCAAGGGACTAAGAGGAGTCCTATCTTGCTACTTAACCAAGCTCTCTTTCAAATTCAAAGGTAATTATCAAATTTTAGTGTTTTAAGACACTTATGTAAACCTAGGGTTTAATCATGAGTTTGGGTATTAAACTTAATGCTCATTACCCTTATATGTGTATTGGTTAGAAGGTTGACAAGTGATAAAAGCTCCTTACCGATTTTCAATCAAGAAAAACAAGTGAGAAAGCTTGAAAAACAAAGAGGTAATGACCTCTCTTAATGTAGTTTTATGTACTAGGAAATTGAGCTATATTTGCTTAATAATTAACCTAAAGAGCCAATGGGAAATGAGATAGAAAACTATCCACAAGGTGGACTAAAAGGACATGGGAGCATTGTTGTGTGTATTTGCAGGTTGAAGGCATTATTATGTGGGAAATTCAGTGTTTAAGGTTTATGCAATTTAAGGGCCTAAGTGCCAAGCAATTTAAGTTTATGCACTATTGTGATGTAGTGTAGTTTAAAGGTTTAGTTGTGTGTAAAGAATGTTTCTTGTGGAGATGCTGGTCTTTGATGGTTAAAGGATGAAAAACCATATGTTTGTGTGTAAGGAATGTGTATTAAGGGATTAAGTGTTCTTGATTGTCTAAAGGTGAAAAACTATGTGTTTTTGTAAGGTGATACAAGAGAAGCTATGGCGAAATTTAGTTGATAAACAAAGGAGCTTATGTGTAGTAATGAGGTTTTATGACCTAGAAGGTACTAGGAATTATTAAGTGTTAAATTGGTGAAAGAAAGTGAATTAAGGTGATCTTAAGTGTTAAGATGCCTTGGGCATAGTCTTAGAGGATTAGAGAGCTAATGGATGAATTCTAGATACACCAAGGTCATGGTGGAAATGTGGTTTGATCTTGTGCAAAGTTTGGTGAACAATGGAAATGTAATGCCTTATGAAGGTTTAATTATGAACTTGGGGAAAGACTTGAGGAGTGTATGTAAAGGGGATGAGTGTGATGCAAAATGATGCTTTAGGAGTGGTTAACTTGTTGTGGAAGAACACTTTGGTTAGTGGAAGTTTTAAGCAAAAAGTACAAGTTACAAGTGTAAGTAAAATGTTCTAAGTGTTAAGGATTTAGTAAAAGTTTGAGTAAAAGTTTAAGGAGTTTTGGGATGATTAGAGAGGGTTTTAGTGTGCCAAAAAGATGTTTAAAGCATGTGGGAAAACATTTGTAATGCATAGGAAAAGATTGGGGTGAATTTGGAGTTCAAAATGAGGAGAAAAACACTTTGAAAAATGGGGTCTGTTCTGGACTGCCCCTAGGGACCGCCCCTGTGGGGAGGTCAAGTGGAATTATGCAGCCGTAGGAGCTTCTGATGTGGACCGCCCCTGGGACCGCCCCAGTGGGGCGGTCCAGACCAGAAAGAAAGAAAAAATTTGTTTAAGGGTTCTAATGATGGGGGATTGAATGGTAATGGTTTTAGATGATGTTTAGGCCTTGTTGGTGACATGTAAAGGCCTTAAAATGTGTAAACAAGTGTTAGGTTTGATGTGAGAGTTGTGAACTTAAGATCACAGGAGTAAAATTAAATATAACGGGATGACGGGGTTAACTATCGGCGCATTAGACGTTAAGCAATCATGTAACTCCATTGTTAATGAAATTAATTGTGATGTTACCAGTTGTATGGGATTTGTTCGAGGAACCTAGGAGGACTCAATATAGTGGACCATGGTGTGAAAGGTATGGTTTTCTTGCAACCTGTGTCCTACCAGATTACACGGCTTGTATGCCAATGTGTTTTTCTGAATGTTTGCCACCTTTTAAGATAAAAACATGTAATGAGTTACAGTTGTTTAATTATGTGGCTTGTGTAGTTCCGATACCGTTTAGCTTTAGTTATGTGCTAAACTTAACTAACCGACTCTAGGATTACATAATAGATCGGTATTCGGATTTAACGACCCAAACCATGGGAACGTTCTAACCACGGCTATGCGTGAGTTAGTTATGTGCTGTTTATGCGTGTTAGTATTTCACTACCCTTGTGTGTGACTAACTAGACCTAACCACCTATTTGTGAATTAATGTACTAAGGCCAATAATGACACTTCTAACAAGTGCTAACCGGGGAGTGAGGAGTCCGGTCGTTCCGGCCACGCGTGTGAGTATGGGGGTTGTTGTCATATCAGGCTCGATCCTCTCCATATGTTATGGTTGTTTTCCATTTTGGTTCTCAACCTTCCCTTTAGCTTAACCAAGGCTATTACTGACGCACCTTGGGAAAATTACTAAGGCCAATTGTGTTTTCCATTTTGTTGTCATATCGGGCCTAGGGGCATACTATGTTTGTTCGGTGTGCTTGGATTACTATATCCGACGCACCTTGGGATTAAGTTATCCGTTCATCTAACAGGACGGTAACGAGTTATGTAACGAGCTTATCATGAGTTTGGCAGCATTCTCTAGGCTCTACAAGTGAACTAACTATGTTTGGGTCGGGTCGGTTCCTAAAGAGAACCGTTCCCGTTATGTTATGTGTTATTGTTGTACTGTAATTCTTATTGCGATGTTATGTTGTATGTACGTTGAAACGTGAAATGAGTTGTTATATGGAGTATGCGGATCATGGATATGAATCCAGGTTATTATAAGATGATTTGGAGTATAACCGACTAGTGGGTAAGTGTCGTCTATTAAGGAGTTGTAAGGAGTACAGATGTGTTGACTGTTTTGCTGAGCCCATTGCTGTGGGTATGTAATGTGTTATGTGTTTATAGTTTACATGCACGATTTAAATATAATCAACCGCATGCTTAGACGACAATTAGTTGTGCGTGGCCCGGTAGCACGCGGGCTGCACGATTACCATACCAGCATTGTGCTGAGCCCCCTGGGGGGCCACCCTTTCTCTCTTATTTTCAGGTACAAGGTGCTGAAGCCGTTCGAGAGTAGGACGGGGTAGTTGTTTTCACATTGGTAGTTTAATTGATTGAGTGTGTTGTAGGCGTAGTTAGACCGAAATTGTTATCGGCATTAGTTTATAAATACTCGTACAGTGGGAATGTAAATGTATAATGTTTGTTGGCAATGGGAAGAGTTTGTACTGTGTAGTTGCTCGGGAATCTGGTCCATCAGACCGATACAATGTATATGTATTAGCCTTGTTTGCCACATGGGTGGTTAACGGCGTGTAACACCAATGAGTTAAGTATGTGATGAGTTAAGTTTTCCGCTGCAGTATTGTTAAGTGACGTTGTTATTTAGGGGTGTTACAAAAAAGTGGTATCAGAGCGAAGTACCACTCTGATGACTGAATTACCTTGCTTAGGAAGTACCGAGTTAGGATTTTAGTACTTTGGGTTAAGGGTTGAGCGATAGCGTGAGAGATACGCTCGATAGGAGTACCAGTGAATACTGGAAACCTACAATATCCTTCCCGCCCTCCACAATCCCTTTTTATAACTTGGGAAAAACGCCAGAGAGATGAAAGTCCTCTCTTACTTGGGAATACCCCGATCTGGCTGTTATTAAGTACCTCTGTGAGAACGGAGAACCTATCATACGGTGGATTCCGAGAAGTGGGAATCCCGGAGACAGTTTCTGTCTGATCAATGTCAACCGCATTTAATAGCGAAGAATGAAGAATCCTACACAAAAGAGAATGGAATCTCCTGCAACCTGGGTCGACATGCTGAGCAGTCGAGAACTACCAGCTTGCAACGCACCAATCGTGCAACAGGCAAGAAGTGAAGTAATGGAACCAAGACGAGAGTGTCTACGGGACCACAAATGTTAAATAATGTTGCCAATGGTATACCAACCGACTAAGGAACTACAACGTAGCCCAACAAGAGACAAGTCTCAATAACCACGACAAATGCGTGGAACGGGCAACGAAAAAATACAATACTAAGTAAAAGGGGGCTCCAAGAATGGGGAACACCCTAGTTAATGATTATCATGTGAAGACAGTAAGAAGTCGCCCAGAGGATTTATTGTTAAGACTGTAAGATCAAAGTAAGGGCCAACAAGGCACTGATTACAGTGGGGTGAAAAAAAAAAATACCGCAACCGCTGTGTGTGTGAACCGATAGCCAGTTAGCATGGCGCACTTGCCATGGCAAGTGCCGCTATAACAGGGCTGTTCGGGGGAAACTTTAACAGCTACGAAGTACTTAGTAAAGTACCATGAAGTTAAGTGAAATCATTATAACTGTGGAAGGGCTTACACAGCCTAACCTCTGTAATGGAAGTAAAACAGTCAGCAAGAAGCTAGATTTGGTTAAGGCAAGAAGACGTTGTAAACCACGAGAATTTTTTTTCTTTCAAACTCAGATTTATTTCAAACTTTTCTTTCAAAACCAAATTTTTTCAAACCAATATTTATTTCTAACCTTCTTTTAACCAAACCAGTAAACAAGGGTAGCAACCCGGAGGAGAAAATGGAGCGAGTTCTAAATAATACAACAGTGGATAGACTTTCCCTTCATTAAGTTCGGGAAGCATAGAATGCATATTTTCACAGGACAATATAAGGGAGTTGACAACAGAATACTTCACCTAGGCGTGGACGGTCACTACGAGTGTACCAACTGAAATGTGGGACGACCGCACTCCGATAGGAGCTTGTGGGCCTGACAGACCTACTTTTGGGTTAGTCGTGTAGTAGCAATGTATCAGTAGGATACCCCACATATGTATGTATACGAGTAGAGTCGGGAACACGGGAAGTAGTCGACTCCATACTACGGTCAGCAGTAAAAGTTAAGCAAGAGCTAAGAATTACCACGAATGATTGAAGTAAAGAACCCAGTTAAGTTAACGAGACTAAAAGAATTAATGATCATTCATTCAAGGAAAATGTAAGAGTCAGGAGGTGCGAAGGCAATGACTGCTATGTAAAGACATCGCATATGTCTTAAGAATCCTCAGGGATAAAACATGATAGCTGGAACGAATATCCAGCTAAGAACGCAAAACGGCATAGTTAACAAACGTATCAATAAGTGCAAGCCAGATGTAATGGCATAACTTGGCAATACCCAGGAGCAATCCTTGAAGAGTGTTTGCATCAACGATTTTGAACGAAATAACGTGACAGAAACGTAAAGGTTGAAAGTAACACTCAGTTTTAACATAAGTCGTTAGGAGGAAGCCTGACATCCTTGTAGGGGCATCCCATGAAAGGAAGCGTGATGCAACAACCTTGTCATGGAGCCCAATACTACCCTCTAAACCATGTAATGTTGTACAGAGAAGTAAATGTGTGTGAACAGCTACAATGAGTAGAGCTCGAGGTGGTAAGGCTTATAAGCCACAAACAAAATGTGTTATGTAAATTTGATTGATTGCAGAAGTTTATGTTGTACAAGTGAGTAGAGCGGAGAACGGACCACTGTTTTAAGGTGGGGATACCTCTCGATATTGTGGAACCGTAGAAGCGCGGTAGTTATGTGAACCAAGTTCAAGAGGTACGATAGGGATTGACCATGTTGTTTTACCCCAGAGTGATTTGAATAAGGATAATACGAAAAAAAAGTGTTTGTACCAGTTGTGGAGACCGGAAGAGTAATAAGCCAAATAGCAACCACCATAGGTGTGTGATGCTAAATGTAGAGTGAACAACGCTCAAGGAGCATAAAAAGTTGAAAAATAGTGTATTCAGTGGTCATCCAAATGAATGATGAGCCGTAATACGAATGATGAAGTACATGTGCAGAAGCTAATATGACAGTGAATACCGTGTAAGTTAGTGTTATACAAGGAGTAAGAGCATGGTACGCAGTAAGCGACCGTTGTATAAGTATTGTTAAACGATAAGTGATAGCAAATAAAACTAGGCAGTAAGCCAAGACCCAGTATTATGAGATAAGAATCTCAGTGAAACACAGTGTGATTCCATTGCGAATCGAATAAGAGATTTACTACCAAGAGTTTACGCCTCTGCACTCTGTATGACTGAGTGTTTTGGTATTGCACTGCGCGCAGTAATGATCGAGTGAGATAGTTAGGAACTGGGAAATGTTAATTGTGGTGGAAGTAGAAACAGACTTATAACACTATAAGGACCGAGGCATAGGAAAATGCAGGGTCGTACCAAGGAAAGAATACATGTACAAAACCAAATGTGGAGGCATGATTAACAACAAGTGACCATAGTAGCACTAAATACCAAATATCGGTATGGAATATACCTCGAGTGGGGAAATAACCGAAAGACCACTACACTTTAGGTGGAGCTCAATCTCAACTGACCGAAGTCAGAAGAAAGCAGTCAATCACTGTGAAATACATAGCTATATACACAATAATTATCATGGAAGTGTGAAAGAGTTGTAACTCACCAAATTCACTCATGGTATGAGATACCAAGATAAAGGTGAGAAATGGGAGATGTATAATACAGTAAGAATAACGAATGGGGCAAACTAAGCTCTACAGTTATCAAAGTTGCGCAGCAGAAACTAGTGAGCCAGTGATTCAAGTGTTGAATGTGCATAGTGAACATGAGTGAATGGCTAATTATTAATGCCTAGAAGCCTCACAGGCTAGAACCAAGACCGGTTATGAGTTAAATAAACTCCAATGATAATTCTTGGTTTAGGGAATAAACCGCCAATATGGTTAAGATCCTCTAATCGGAATGCATTGTATAACAGACCGCATGGAAGTTAAAGTACTTCACGATGGCAGAACATTTTAAGCCAATGTTCAGTGATTGATTACGTGGGCGTAACCCCTTTTAAGGGGGGTAGAGCGCAAAACCGCTTAGTGTGCTTTACCGTACAAGTGTATGTGAACTATGTTGTGCATAGCACAAAATAATTTGTTTGGATGATTGGTGTGTGCGTTACATAAACATACGCATTCATTCATGGTTTAATTGTGGTAATTTTGCACAGAAGATGCGAAATACCATTATGATAAGTGTGACTACTTTGTTAATTGTTGTGTGTTAGTACAAATATAAGGGAGTAAAGAAATTCCCAGGGGAACAAAAACCCCGACGGTGTATAAATGTAAAACCGTGTGTTGTATTTTGATAAAATATATGTATATATATACAATATAGTGATTCATGAAAGCGTATGAAATCGACATAGAACCTAGTGAGAATAAGATTTCCTAGGCAACAGATTAAAGTGAATGGAGATAACTGATAGACAGAGTTCTATCCTTTGGAGATGTAATGATTATGACTAGAATGACTAAGAAAGATAGAAAATTGGAAATGAGTGTATTATTTGATGCTTGAAAATGAAGTGGGAGGTGGAACTTGATTTGCATGTGATCAAGGGAAGCCGAACACAAATTGGGGTGGAAGGATAGTTCAACACTGATGCTGATCACACCAGGGTTGGATGATTCATGAAGCTCCCTTAAGTGGTCACAAATAACCACGCTAGGAAAAGAAGCAAGGAGCATAAGTTGGACTTGTAGTTGTATGTGTTTTCAAAAGGATTTTCAATTGGTATGTTCAAAACCTTCGATTGATACTTTAATTAAAGAAAGTTCCCCTACTTAACCTTATAAAGGATATGTTTGTAGTACTTGCTCATGAGCTGAGGACATACGAGCCTTCGTCTTCGGACCAGTGACATGAGAAGTATATATGTTAAAGATTAAGTGAATGTTTTGATCTCCTAAAGGAATCTGCGGGATCACAGTGTATATGAAAGGTATTTCTGATTGCTATACATGCTAAGACATGTTGTGTGGTATGTGTAATAAATATTATTTTGACCTTGAGTCCTAATGTGGTTGAGTTCTGAATTTGGTTATGTTACCCGGGCCTATGAGTCCGAATGTTATTATGTTATCCAGATCTAAGAGTCTGAGGGTTGTTATGTAAGTACAATGTTGTTAAGATACCCGGACCGTTGAGTCCGAGGTTATCATGTAAGTATGTTATGTTATGTATGGATGTGTATGTGTTACCCGGACCGTTAAGTCCGAGGGTGTGATGTAAAGTATGTTTCGTTATGGAAGTTTTATTTTCCAAAGTAATCCTCGTGTTCCAATCCAAATGATGCGTGGGAAGTGTGAACTTCGAGGACGAAGTTCTTTTAAGGGGGGTAGATTGAAATACCCCAAACCTTGATATGTAGTTTAAACATTAAACTATGGTATATTAAGGCTAAAAAGTGCCTTAGAAAACATTAGTGAACAATTTAAACCATAGTAAAAACAATAAAGTACCATAAACACAGTTTGAGCAAAAACATGCTCTAAGCTTGGAGTGAACTTGGTTAGGACCCAAAGAGCCTTCCAAGACGTAATAATATTCAATTATGATTTGATAAGGCTAATTAAGTCCTTAGGAAACATTGGTAGACAATTAAACCAAACAAAACACAAGAAAACACCTTAAAGTCAATTTAAGCAAATACTTGCTCTAGACTTGGTGTAACCTTGTATAATACCTAAAGGTCATTCCTAGACCTTATTAACATGCTAATTAACATTTTAAATCAATTACTAAAGAAAACCAAGCTTGAAAACAAGTTAAAACACAAAATGTGCTTAAATGAGTCTTAAAGCACATTTTTGAAAAATTGTCTTGTAAATGAGTTTTGAGTGGCTAAATGTCCATCATTACTCTTTAATCAACATGTGTACTACTTAGAATCACATTAGGAAGTCTAAATCAATGGGAAATCAAAAATTTCACAATTATGTGCCTTAATTTGTGAATAGTGCTCAAATAGTGCTAGTTTAAGTTATAAGTCAATTAAATGGTCAAAAAAGACCAAAAACCAGTCAATGTACAAGAGGGGGCAGATTTTGTAAGTGGTGAGTCATCACCCTTGTTAGTTTATTAAAGGAAGGATAAATGATAAAGTAAAGTACTATTTACTTTTTAACATAAATATCTTAACAAAAGGCTTACCTCTCACCTCCTCTCCTCATTTCTCCATTCACCACCGTATTCATCTTCTTCCTCCCCTCTCAAAACCGTTCTCCTACTATTGCACCTTATTCTTTATTTCTTTTGCTTGTAACTTATGATTCCATGCTCCAAAATCAATTTTAAGACTACCTTTGTCTTACATAGAGTGAGCTCTTCATTCCCTCTTTTCAAATCTTCAAGAACTCAATTTTGGTGCGATGGAGATTCACCATTGAAGGAGCTTGAGCTCATATTTTCATGCCTTGTCATTCTCCTTTGCTTCAAGGTAAGAAAATCAAAGAAAATCCAAGTTCCCATCATTTTTGTGTATAGCCGAAAATTCACCTTACAATGGTGCCTTATCTTGCTCTCTTCTTAGCTTAATTCAATCTCCAAGGGACTAGGAGGAGTCCTATCTTGCTACTTAACCAAGCTCTCTTTCAAATTCCAAAGGTAATCATCAAATTTTAGTGTTTTAAGACACTTATGTAAACCTAGGGTTTAATCATGAGTTTGGGTATTAAACTTCATGCTCATTACCCTTATATGTGTATTGGTTAGAAGGTTGACAAGTGATAAAAGCTCCTTGCCGATTTTCAATCAAGAAAAACAAGTGAGAAAGCTTGGAAAACAAAGTGGTAAATGACCTCTCTTAATGTAGTTTTATGTACTAGGAAATTGAGCTATATTTGCTTAATAATTAACCTAAAGAGCCAATGGGAAATGAGAGAAAACTATCCACAAGGTGGACTAAAAGGACATGGGAGCATTGTTGTGTGTATTTGCAGGTTGAAGGCATTATTATGTGGGAAATTCAGTGTTTAAGGTTTATGCAATTTAAGGGCCTAAGTGCCAAGCAATTTAAGTTTCTGCACTATATTGTGATGTAGTGTAGTTTAAAGGTTTAGTTGTGTAAATAATGTTTCTTGTGCAGATGAAGGTCTTTGATGGTTAATGGATGAAAAACCATATGTTTGTGTGTAAGGAATGTGTATTAAGGGATTAAGTGTTCTTGATTGTCTAAAGGTGAAAAACTATGTGTTTTGGTGTAAGGTGATACAATAAAGCTATGGCAAAATTTAGTTGATAAACAAAGGAGCTTATGTGTTGTAATGAGAATTTTATGACCTAGAAGGTACTAGGAATTGTTAAGTGTTAAATTGGTGAAAGAAAGTGAATTAAGGTGTTCTTAAGTGTTAAGATGCCTTTGGCATAGTCTTTGAGGATTAGAGAGCTAATGGATGATTTCTAGATACACCAAGGTCATGGTGGAAATGTGGTTTGATCTTGTGCAAAGTTTGGTGAACAATGGAAATGTAATGCCTTGTGAAGGTTTAATTATGAACTTGTGGGAAAGACTTGAGGAGTGTGTGTAAAGGGGATGAGTGTGATGCAAAATGATGCTTTAGGAGTGGTTACCTTGTTGTGGAAGAACACTTTAGTGGAAGTTTTAAGCAAAAAGTACAAGTTACAAGTGTAAGTAAAATGTTCTAAGTGTTAAGGATTTAGTAAAAGTTTGAGTAAAAGTTTATGGAGTTTTTGGGCTGATTAGAGAGGGTTTTAGTGTGCCAAAAAGATGTTAAAACATGTGGGAAAACATGTGTAATGCATAGGAAAAGATTTGGGTGAATTTGGAGTTCAAAATGGGGAGAAAAGCACTTTGAAAAATGGGGTCTGTTCTGGACCGCCCCTAGGGACCGCCCCACTGGGGCGGTCCAGACCAGAAAGAAAGAAAAAAATTTGTTTAAGGGTTCTAATGATGGGGGATTGAATGGTAATGGTTTTAGATGATGTTTAGGCCTTGTTTGGTGACATGTAAAGGCCTTAAAATGTGTAAACAAGTGTTAGGTTTGATGTGAGAGTTGTGAACTTAAGATCACAGGAGTAAAATTAAATATAACGGGATGACGGGGTTAACTACCGGCGCATTAGACGTTAAGCAATCATGTTACTCCAATGTTAATGAAAGTAATTGTGATGTTACCAGTTGTACGGGATTTGTTCGAGGAACCTAGGAGGACACAATATAGTGGACCGTGGTGAAAGGTATGGTTTTCTTGCAACCTGTGTCCTACCGGATTACACCGGCTTGTATGCCAATGTGTTTTTCTGAATGTTTGCCACCTTTTAAGATAAAAACATGTAATGAGTTTACAGTTGCTTAATTATGTGGCTTGCGTAGTTCCGATACCGTTTAGCTTTAGTTATGTGCTAAACTTAACTAACCGACTCTAGGATTACATAATAGATCGGTATTCGGATTTAACGACCCAAACCATGGGAACGTTCTAACCACGGCTATGCGTGAGTTAGTTATGTGTTGTTTGTGCGTGTTAGTATGTTCACTACC
Source organism: Limonium bicolor (assembly GCA_023374045.1). NCBI lineage: Eukaryota > Viridiplantae > Streptophyta > Magnoliopsida > Caryophyllales > Plumbaginaceae > Limonium > Limonium bicolor. Next base: position 427,896,336 of record CM041777.1, on the reverse strand, counting down.
CTTGTGTGTGACTAACTAGACCTAACCACCTATTTGTGAATTAATGTACTAAGTCCAATAATGACACTTCTAACAAGTGCTAACCGGGGAGTGAGGAGTCCGGTCGTTCCGGCCACGCGTATGAGTATGGGGGTCGTTGTCATATCAGGTTTGATCCTCTCCGTATGTTATGGTTGTTTTCCATTTTGGTTCTCAACCTTCCCTTTAGCTTAACCAAGGCTATTACTGACTCACGTCGGGCCCAGGGGCATACTATGTTTGTTTGGTGAGCTTGGATTACTATATCCGACGCACCTTGGGATTAAGTTATCCGTTCATCTAACAGGACGGTAACGAGTTATGTAACGAGCTTATCATGAGTTTGGCAGCATTCTCCAGGTTCTACAAGTGAACTAACTATGTTCGGGTCGGTTCCTAAAGAGTACCGTTCCCGTTATGTTATGTGTTATTGTTGTACTACAATTCTTATTGCGATGTTATGTTGTATGTACGTTGAAACGTGAAATGAGTTGTTATGTGGGTATGCGGATCATGGATATGAATCCAGGTTATTATAAGATGATTTGGAGTATAACCCGACTAGTGGGTAAGTGTCGTCTATTAAGGAAATAGCTCCATTAGAGGAGAAACCCTCTAGGGATAAAGAACACAATGAGTGTTGTATGGAGTACAGATGTGTTGACTGTTTTGGTGAGCCCATTGCTGTGGGTATGTAATGTGTTATGTGTTTATACTTTACATGCACGATTTAAATATAATCAACTGCATGCTTAGACGACAATTAGTTGTGCTTGGCCCGGTAGCATACGGGCTGCACGATTACCATACAAGGTGCTGGAAGCCGTTCGAGAGTAGGACGGGGTAGTTGTTTTCACATGTGTAGTTTAATTGATTGAGTGTGTATTGTAGGCGTAGTATGACCGAAATGGTTATCGGCATTAGTTTATAAATACTCGGTACAGTGGGAATGTAAATGTATAATGTTTGTTGGTAATGGGAAGAGTTTGTACTGTGTAGTTGCTCGGGAATCTGGTCCATCAGACCGATACAATGTATATGTATTAGCCTTGTTAGCCACGTGGGTGGTTACGGCGTGTAACACCAATGAGTTAAGTAATGTGATGAGTCAAGTTTTCTACTGCAGTTTGTTGTTAAGTGTGACGTTGTTATTTTTGGTGTTACAAACGTAGTTGGGCATACTGCTTGCGGATCGAGTGGGCCCATATTGCTTAAGTTTGACATACCTAGCAGGTTTGAAAAAACAAATGATGTGTTTACATCTCCCGATCAAACCGTATATGAATATACATACACCTAACCAAGATAGGCAGTATAGCCAGAATGGCTAAAGCCTGACCCTAGAGAAAAGGGGTAATGTAATATGTAGCACATTAGTGCACGAATATTCCACTGGAGTGGAACATCTTGAGCTTATTATTTCAAGATGATATATTTGTAGATTACGTGGGCGTAATCACTTTTAAGGGGGGTAGAGCGATTTCGCGCGCTTAAAATATACCGTACGTAGAAGTACGTAGCACATGGTACGCATGCTGCAAACTATTATTGTACGTAGAGTACAAGTATATGATTGTGCTATATTACTTGATGTAATATTGTGATGTATTATATGTATGAACATATATGTTTTTATGGTTCGCTTTAGTTATGGCGAATAGAAAAGGGGGAACATATAAGAGTGTTCATTCCCTAGTTTCGATTATTTACGCAAACATTGCAAACATTGGTCACATAACGCAAAACTTGTTATCTCTGAAGTGAGAATTCAAGTAGGACTATCTTGTAGCTCCGATGTGAAAGTTCAGATAGAAGGAGTAGAAAGCTCCGTACTATGTGATTTGTGACTCGGTATGAAACCGATTATTGTAAATGCAATGAGTGAATCGGCATGAGACCGATGTGTAACCTAGTGGAAGTAAATCCTCTAGGAGTGTATAAATAATTGTAAGTCGAGAGAACTTGGTTCATGGTTAGGATATATGATCCTATATGCCGATGACTAGATGTATTACATTAGTTGACGTGTGTATCTATTGAACACAAGGTGACAAATATCAAAAGGAAATAAGATTAGAAATGGGTAAATAATAATTGATTGAAATTGATGTGGGAAGTCGAACTTGATCCTGGTCCGATCAAGGGAAACCAAACACAAATTGGGGTGAGAGATATTTCAACACTGACGCTGACCACGTCGGGGTTGGATGACTCTTGAAACTTCCTACAAGTGGCCACAAATATGAATAGGAAATGAGATTTAGGATGTCCCTCAAGGAGCCGTGGACCGTGGAGTCCTTCGTTATTAGATCGGTGTGTCTGCGAGTGACATCACCCAAAGAGCCGTGGACCGCAGTGTTCTGTGTCGTTAGACCGGTGTGTATGCGGGTGATTAAAGAAATTAGGTGATACTACCTGAGGAGCAGTGGACCGCAGTGTCCTTCGTTATTAAACCAGTGTGGCCGCGGGTAGTGACGTTGGTTTGCATGGGGTTGGGGACCGTCAAGTCCTGGTCATTAAGACTGCTTCCCTGTGATTTGCCATCGTTAAATATATGCACACACATACACGCGGAGTGATGTGTAGGTATCCTCGCGAGATACTAGCATATAGATAGGGATGCGTGGAGCATCCCTTGTGATACACCTCTGAGTACGTCTTGTTGGTTGAGCACCTTGTCTAGTGTTGTGCATGGTAAAAGTTATAGTTGAGCACCTCGTCTAGTGCTACGCATGATTGATTAAGCACCTTGTTTAGTGTTGTGTATGAATGAAATTGTGCCATGATTCTTGGCTACGTGGAATGATATTAGTGTTGTATCAATTATGATACGTATAGACTAGGTTTTAACCTAGTGGGTTGTACTCCCTAGTGATGGATTGTCTGTGGTTACCTAGTGGAACTTCATTCCTTAGGAAAACCGATTGTGAGTAAGGACTTCGGGACGAAGCCTTTTTAAGGGGGGTAGATTGAAATACCCCAAATTATAATTACTTTAATTAATAATGAATTAATTAAATAAAAGTAATTAATGAGAGATTAAGGGATTAAATATCCTTAAATAAGTAAAAGGAATAATATAATATTTAAATAAACTCTAAGAAGTCATTAGAAACATTAACGAAGCCTAAAACGATCTTGAGGAGGGTTTAGAAATATAAGTAAAAATGAAAGTAATCATGTTTACATTGAAACGTGCCACGAATATTTTCAGAGTGAAAATGAGGTCTTAGATACCTTACGAGGATATTTGGATAATTTTGGAGGCATGGGGAAATTGGCTAAGAAGACGAAATAAAAGGCGTCGTGTTTTCGCCTAAAATGGTAAAACGCAAGCCAATTAGAAATTAAATACTAAATAATCAAATTTATGAATAACAATAATAATAATTGTTTGAAGTATAAATTTGAAGTCATAAAAAGGTTCGTCTCATTAAACTGGACATCGTGTCACGAACGACAAGATAAACGGATATAAAACAAGCTAGATACAGCTTATAGGGATAACGTTTTTTTTAAAAAAAATAGATAGGGCCTACCCGCCCAAAGGAGCTGTGCCGGCCCAACATTCTCTTCGTTGCCGGTAATAGGGTAGCCCGACTAACCCAAAATAAAATAAAATGAAGGAGCCCATCATCCTCCTACTTCTCGGTAATATAGCAACCCAAAAAAAAAATAGTCAGCCCAACTAACCTAACTCTCCATTCTCTATATTCTAATTCACTCACGGTAATATCACAAACCCTAATTGGCAATCTATTCCTTCCTTTCCTCCACGCCGCCCACGCCTCTCTTCCTCTGTCGATCTTCATCATCCTTCTTCATTATCAACTCAGCATTTGCAAGCCCTAACTGTCGGACAAACAAGGAACATTTGTCTCCTCTCTTCCGCGCCAGATTCAAGCGCTAGAATTGAAGATTCAAAAGGTAATCTGGCAGTTGCTCCTTAAGAACCGAAAACGAAAGAACCCAAATGCCACCTTACTCGGCTGGGTCTGGGAGGAATCGCAAAGAAAAACCACCGAAAATGGCCGAAATCAGAGTCGATCGTTCTGGAATCTCAAAAGGTGTACATCGGTCGATTTCATTCTTTCTGTTTTGCTTATTTTCTGCCCAGTTTTGGTTAGATTCAAACTAAAAACTAGAATAGAGTACCCCTTCTCCCTTTCTGATTTGCGGCATTTTGTTGAAGCCGATTTTCTTCTCTGTTTCTCGGCGCCATTGGAGCCCGGTTTTGTTTACTAATTTGTACAATTACTATGGACTTTGTATCTTGATTTTGAATCGGAAAACTGTTGCTTGTGTTCTGAAAATTTTGAGAGGATTATGTATGAATTTTAATCCGAGATTAGGGTTTAATTAGAGTGAGTTTGTGTTCTGCTCAAGTTCAAATTATGAGAACTTTCGTGGTTTTTGATGAATCCGAAAGTTGAGTTAATCTTGGAAGTTTGAGTGAAATCGAATGAGTTCTGAAATTTAATTGGGAGTGTCCGAATAATTAGAAGAAATCAGGGGGCGTAAGTGTGATTATGATAAAATTCTGGGTCTAAATTGTAATATTTGAAAAATTGAGGGCGAAATGGTAATCTGAGGAAATTGGGGCCGATTTTGCAATTAAATTCAAATTTAGAGTTTCAGTTGATAGATTTAGGGTTTTCTGTAATTGAATGCGATTTAGGGCTTTTCAAATTAGAAATTAGGGTTTCAAAAATGGAATCGGGATGAACTGAAATTGAAATCGAAATTTGAGTTTGGTAATTGAATTTGGGAATTTGAATTGAAATTAGGGTTTGCAATTGATCTGGAGGCAAATCGTGAATTTGAGCAATTTTGCAATTTCTGGAAAATAATGGGCCAGAGTTGGGCTTTAGTCAAAAAGAAAAATGAAGTTAGTCAAACAGGAAATGGGCTAGAACTAGAAATTGGCCACATTGAAGATGAATTGGGCCATAAAACTAGTCTAATTTGTGATGGACTTTTAGAAGGTAAATCAAAATTTTATTAGGCTTAGGATTGGTTAGACCTGAGTCAAGACTTGCTTCGATGGTCCAACCCGAGAACTTGTTTACCAAATTAGAATAGTGGACTTAGAGATACTTAGTATGTAAAGAATCCTAATTGGACTATGACCAAGTAAGAATGATATAATAATCTAAGTATTATTAGTCTTAATCCAGTTAGAGGTGAATATAAACACCAATATTGAATTGGACCAACTTTAGGTGATCAGGTATTTAAATTGACAAGTTGTTAAGGAGATTAATGAATTTCAGTAAGGGATCATTGGAAGGGTTAAAATGATTTAGAATTGTTCTATAGACTTGTTTTAATTGTTAAAGGGAGTAAGGTTAATATTAATCATATGAAAACTTAGAGGTATATGTATATGTATATATTGTATATATATATATATAATATATGTGGGTGTGTGTAGATAATGGTTTATTGTTGGTAGTTTATGACATATTATAACTATAAGTTATAAATGGTATAAGAATATAAATGTCATAATATATGTTATATTATTATATGTAACATTATATGAATAATGTGGTGGTTTTGGTAAATAAAAGAAAATATAAGTGTTGTTCGGTAATATGAATATTTTGGAATGAGAATTTATAATATGGTTTATAATGTTATAAAGATTGTAACATTTATAATATAAGAAATATTCATTAAGGATGGATGAATATATTATTAAAACTTACTGTTGGGTAAAAACCTAACGGCAAGTATACCGGTCGATTATAGCAAGTTTTTCCTAGAAGTGTCCCTCCAGGTTATCGAATCCAAGGGAGGCAGCGTTTTAGTTTAATTGATATTTAAGAACAAACTAAGAAAATAACTCAAGAAACAGGGGGTTTTGTTTGTTGAATTACTAAGTACTGAAGCAAAATGTAAATAAGAACAAGGGTAATGAATACAAGAGCAACAGTGAGCAGAAAAATGATGTTTCTGAATTAATGAGAATGGAAAATCCGGTTTACTAATCCTCCATTTCTTCGGTTCCTTTCTCAGTGTGTTTACCAACATCTAGATTAAAATCCTAGATCAGAATTATTCCACGTTCGGTCTCCCGCTCGGTGGAATCTAATTAACAGTTAATAAATTTTAACTCTCGTTACAAATTTACTAATTGCTAACAGCTTTAACAATAATCCAGTTTAATGATCAGTTAATATCCTAGAGGAATTACCATCTCTAAATTAACCGGTGCTGTTCCTGTTGTCTATTATCTACCGCAGTTCTCACTTATAAGCAGATAAACAAATAAAATCCAGTAATTGGCCAAATCACAAGATTTATAACAATAAACAAGGAACAACACTTTAATCTGTTAAAATGGTAAATCACAAAGATAATGGAACCTCAGAATTGGATTACATAGCAAACTGAAATTTATAGAAATTACTCAGCCATGGAAATGGAATTACTGCAACAATATGTAAATAACATTAAAGAAGAAAAGAAGAAGAAACTCTGTTTTAAGGCTCTTTGATGGAGTCTCTGTGCACAACCAGCAGTTTCCTCCGCTCAATCTCCAGATAATGGTGAAGTCCCCAGCTGCTTGTGTATTCCAGATTTCTATGGATGTGTGGGGTGTTTAATGGAAATGGTGTTATGAATGGAACGTGAGAAATGAGATGGAGATGGATGGAGAGTGTGAGATGCACTCTCCAATGTGTGTCTTGAATGAGAGGTAGAGAGTTCTTTTTATAGAACTTCTGTATTAGCTAGTACGTAGCAGCAGCATGGTGGTGGAGATGATGCTGGCATTAGTGAGTGGAAGGGTGAGTGTTTTAACGTGGGTGCTGTTGCTGGATTTAGGGAGATGATTAAAAGCAGTGGAAGGATGGATTATTAAGGTATGGGGCGGTGGTTAACGTGGGTGTTGTTGCTGGTTTTAGGGAAATAATTTGATTTAGTGGGATTAGAGGATGGAAAGTTTGGAAGAGAATACGATTGTGGAGGAAATGCTGGAAAGGATAGATTAAGCATGGGGCGGTGGTTTAGTTTAAAGAAAATTTTATTCTCTTTACTTTACATTCGCGCGCTACAGACTAGCGCTTTCAGCAGTGTGGTCCGGGACTTAAGTCTTGTAAGAAGTCCCGGACCGTATCATTGAAATAGGTCGAGAGTTGCTCTGCATGTCTGGTCCGGGACTTAGGCCACGCATAAGGTCCCGGACCATGTCTGATTTTCGGCCGAGATTTGAGTCACAATGTGGTCCGGGACTTAGCTCCAGTATCAAGTCCCGGACCATGCCTGATTTCGGTCGAGATTTGAGTCACAGTGTGGTCCGGGACTTTGCTCCAGTATCAAGTCCCGAACCATGCTTGAATTTAATTCGAGAGTTGTTGTCTTTGACTCAAATCAGCTTGTTTGATTTTCCATGTGTTTCAACAATGATACGAACATGTTTCTTTTGAGATCAAATACCTGAAAAAGCACACAAAAACATAAAAGAAGACAATTTCAACAAGAAACATAAAAAAACACTATAAAAGACAGGAATTTAGCAGTCAATGGTAACAGATTAGGCATCAAAAGACCCTTTAGAAATAGGTAAATTCCTGACTTATCAACATCCCCACACTTAACCTTTGCTTGTCCTCAAGCAATTACTGCAATAAAAAAGTACCAGAATTTCCAAAAGCGGGGATTTATCAGGTCAGGAAGATGTTCAAGGAAATCTAATGCTGAAAAACAATCATAAGAGATATTGACTAGTACTGCAAGTTTTCTTAAACAGTGAAGCTAGAGTGTTTGCCAAATGCATGAGACTATCATCATAACTATTTAATCCAAACTTTACTCAGGGCTCTACTTTCCATTTGCTTTCCACAATTCATTGGACGACAAGGGCAAGAAGTAATGTCATATTCCACATTACCTTTCATTGCCACATACTCATAATCAAGGAAGAATTTGCAATAAACTGTTTAGCATGAAAGAACTTTCCTTCCAATTTTTTGAGTAGGCATTATTCATTTCATCCCCTCAGACTTTTTCTCTCCATCCTTGTAGCGGTGTTGGGCCTTCTATCCCAGATCAGATGATCTTAGGTAGATGAGTGATGAGGCACTCCAAGGGCTTAATACCGAATGGGAGAGGCCTGTTCCGGTTCAGAGTAGATTAGAGGAGTACCTTGCCTTTGTCCTTTCCTTCCATTCATTCCAAAACTTTCCAAAAGCCCCAAGTTAGTTCAAACAAAATAGTCACACAATGGTCTCACCTTTATTGAAGGAAATAGATGTAAATTTTAACCAAAGCGGACAATCCAAGCAGTATAATCAAAGTTCTTATGACCGAAGTTTCAGATTAAATCTCAAAAAATCTCGCTACTCGTACGTTATTCCCGACTGATGCATCTGACCACCAAAGAAAACCCAGTGTGTCGAGTTAAAAATTTTGTGGGGTCATCAAAGGTTAGTGAAGCGAGAATAAGTACTGCCAGGAGCAACAGAAAACAATTTATTAGATGTGCAACCCCCTTACTAGATCCCCACACTTTAGAGAATAGCAATGTCCTCATTGCTACTAGAATGTGATTATAGTGCAAAAGAGAAAATAGGACTCCCCTGAATAATCGGTGAAGATGATGTCCCCATACTCATGACAAGGAAGGAGACTTAAGGAGGGTTGTGAAAATTTTGGCAGAGTCTCCTTTGTTTCTTTCGATATCGCACACAAAAATGGCAGTCCTTTCAGGTAGTATTTTTCTCTCGCGAGCATGGTACCCATTCCTAGCCGCTTCATTGATGAAGTCGGAATCAACTGTCTCCCGAACCCGGAGTGGAGCTGCATCGGGTGATGGTGGAGCAGCGGCGGATGAATATGCACCTGCAGTGTTGCGTCTAGCTCGTTTGGGTGCCATTGAATTTTGGATTAGTGATTGGTGAAGGGATTGTTTGGTTTTGGGCAAATGGTCCGTGCGGTTTCGAACGGGACAGGGGCGAGAGTATGGTGGAGATTCGGAACGAGAGCAAGGGAGTGGGTGTTGGGCTGTAAGGCGGAGGCGAGGGCGTGGTTTGAAGGCGACAGAGGAGTGGTGGCAACGGGATAGAGGGGTGGCTGGTGGTGACAATGTGGTGTGGTGTTGGTTGAGTGTGGCGAGTGCGACGGGGGGTGTGAATGGAGGTGCGTCGATGGCGAGAGTGAAAGGCGATAGAGGAGAGGGCGAGGTGGGTACAGGAAGAGAGGAAGGGTGGGTGTCGGTGGCGAGGACGGGAGTAGCTACGGTGTTGTGGCGGGTTTGGCTGCAGTGAAGTGGTGCTTTCGAGACTGGGCGAGAGAAGGCGAGGTCGAGAGGCGGAGGCGAGAGCGAGAGAGGGAGTTAGGGATTGAGTGAGATTGAAGATAGAAGAGAGGCGGGGGAATGAAGACGACTGTAACACCCCTCATAACAAATTCGTAATAGTCGCTCACGTGAACAGGAAATAAAGGCGTCTCACAGCGGAAGTAATTACAGTAATAGAACTCACATGGGTGTTACTTGCCACCACTCGCCCATACGAGTGATGTAGCAGTACAACATCTTAACAAAATTAAAACTTAAAATACAATCCGCAGTGACAACGAGATACCTCCTACATTTCTATCTAAATATCAACAGCACAACTACTGTGAGCATCTAAACATAGTCCAACTCTTACAACCCCTTTCCAGTGGAATCATTTAATACTTAACGAGGTATGAACGGTGAATCCAAAATCAATAATGTCCTAACTACCCAATCCCGCACTTCGGCTTCAACGTGTTCAACAACCTGCACAATAAGTGTAGTATCAGCGATAGACGCTGAGTATGCCGGATCTGGACCCTATTGGTCACTTGTCATTTTTAACCGTCTTGATATTAGATTGATTTCATGCTTTGTCATTTTACAGATATGATAAATACTGTAACAACATGCATGAGTATATAAATTCATCCAATCCAAACAGTCATATATGGATATTCACATTACTGTCATACATCATACAATACAATGGTGTTGAGAACTCATTCATCGTATGTTAACATCATCACATAGTACATCACTCGGCCCTCCGGGCCTTCACATATCATTAATTTTAGTTAGCACAGTACCACATTCGGCCCCCCGGGCCCTCACATATTATTAGTTTTGGTTAGCACTGTTGGGAGTCAGTTAGGACAACCCGAATTATATTCACTTGGACTGTAGTCCCACGTACACACAAGTGCTCACTGCCCTGATCATCCGAAACTCTGGGCTTTCACTTTGCCTTTGTAGAGGCGTCCATTTAGTGGCCAAGGGCTGGTGCCAACGGTAGCACACTCCGCCTGACGATCTATCTAGGCTCGAACGGATTAACTAGGGAAAACCCAATATGGGATAACCCAAGAGATCTCTACTGCGCGGACCAGCAGCCAATGACTGTCTGGATAAGGTACATCATTCACTATTCATTCACACTCCACTGTTAGCTTGTTGGTTATAGTCAGTTACAGTTTTAGTTATGGAGTACATCACTTAATTTGTTGGCTGCCCTATGGGTCTTACGCGTGCCTAGAATTATTCTAGGTAACATTCACGTTTGAGTCAAAGCTCTAGAGACCGACAATGTCGTGTCCCGTTCCTAAGTATTTTACTTAGGTTATAAATACATACTTGTAATACTTAGCGCATTAGGTCAGACAACAGTGGTCACAACACACATTTCGCATATGTAGTTTATATAAGTCGATCTATAGTCGACGTAATATTAGTCCCGTAGGACGTTCGCGCATAAGTAAATAATGCAATGAACATAAACACACATCATACACATACATCACATACATACATCACATACATACATTCACACAAGTTATTCATCAAACAAATCCGAGCCCGAGGAATTCCTCAGGACAACCCGGATCAAATCCCTTTACATACCGTACACCGTAGTCTAGATTCGTGCAGTGCAGGCCACTAGAGCTTTCGAGCGCGTACGTCGGAAATGCGATCTAGTAATACAAGGGACACTAAGCGTCAATCCACATGACAGCACAATTCGGTATTCCCGAATGACGTTTGAAATTCTAGTACTATGTCCCCAGACTTAACCTTTGTTACTAGTCAAAGTATCGTCATTAATATTTAAAAACCCCTTACTCGTTGTGTGAGTTAATTCTTGGTTTACATTAGAGTATGAACCTTACGTTATACATTCACGATACTTCACTAGGGTTTATTTATCAAACCAAGGTCATATACTAACTTTAGTATTTTATGTCGTCATAACCATAGTGTATAACTTTATTTCTTGATACGTGTTTATCTATGCACGTATGCATTTAGCATAACAGTTTGAATAGCTATATCCTTAGCCACATAATATTATTTGTGTTATACTAGTTCCATAATGTTGTACAATACGCTATTTCATGTGTCATTAATTTTACAATATATATAGTTTTGGTACTATATGTATGTACCGAATATAGTGTAAACACATTATACCTTTGTGCTCCTTGTTTATATACTTCTCATGGATTACAATATATTCACATACTTATCACATGTCGTAGATACTTAATTTTTATAACATCAAAACTTGTATTAGGACATAACCCAAGGTTTTATAATCCTTGTTATAATTACCGCTAGTGTATATCTTGACTCCATTCCTCATCGAATCCCATACTCTCAACATCCCATTCATTATAAACTTTACGACTTTATTGTATCTTAATCCCCACTTAATTACTCACTCTTCAACCGTACTCCTTCATACAGAACATCAACTACCTGAACCGAAACTACATTCAAAGATAAGCCTCTCCATCCTTCCCTTGCAGTTTGGTTTTGGTTATTTTCTAATCTTGTTCCAAGTATTTACACTCTTAGTTAGGTGTGTTAACAAGATTTCGAGTTCTTCCCCAGGCCAATTCAACCCTCACAACCTGCCTGTATTACACTTATACAGAACTGACTCAGACTGAAATACCGAAACATGACTGACACGTTTTTCTTCTGTTTCTTTTCTGTTGATGCATCAACCTGACCCCCCATTGTTTTTCCCCAACTTAATTACCAGGTAGTTAAGGGTATTGGCCAGTCCACAACTAGAGCCAGCTCAAAATACCCAGTTAAAACCCCTGAAGATTCGTTATACAGAAGCAAGGAAAAACTGAAACTTGAAGTTAGTCCAAAACCGATAAAACTGAGACATGGTCTGGTTCTGTTTTGCCTTCTTTTCAGTTCCCTACTTGAGTTTCTATTTCCCCAGTCTATTTGGCCCCTTAGTTAGGTGTCTTAGTATAGTTTTAAATTCTTAGACAGACTCAAGACAGTAGGGCTATGTTTCTGAAAAAAGAATCTGTTATACAGAGCCTTAAAACTGAAAACTGATGAAATCTTCCCTTGTTGTTGTCTTTCTGTTTTTCTAGTCTGGCTTTTAAACTCTTTTTCCAAATCGTATAGTCTCCTGGTAAGGTGTATTAGGAGTGTCCTAGGTTCATTCATAAATCAATACAACCCTTATACCTTATCTGAAACTCATGTTTACAGAACCCACGTTCTAGAGATAAAACTGGTACACTGCCATCATGGAGCAGAAACCTGTTCCTGTTAACTTCACCTAAACTTCTTTCTGATTATTCACCAGGTTGAGTTTACAGTTCCTCCTTAATTGTATACTCACTTCGTTATCTGTTTAGTCAAGGTTTTAAGCTTGTTTCTGAACCCAAAACAATATTCTAGTGTTACTGAAACAGCAACTGCAGGAAACTGAAAATGGTTACTTCAATTTTCTTTCTGTTTATTCACCATTCAGTTTTTCAGTCCTCCCTCAGAAACTCTTACTTTGCAGACCCACTTAGGCGTATTTTGGTTTCATTAATAGACTAATAAGACACCCTCATTCCATTAGCAATTCGGTTGAACAGACACTCTGGATTCTGTAGGATTAAGAAACTGAACACCCAAAGCCTGCTATCTTCTTTTTTTTCCTTTCTGTATGTTCACCATTTTGACATTGAATTTTTCCTCCCAAGTGTTTATAACTTACTTAAGTGTGTTAGAGATATGTTAGGTTCACTAATAATGAGTATAGCTCCTTCTAATCCAACTGGGACAAGGTTATATCGAAATTCAAATCTCAGAAAGGATTATGGAACTGAGGCGACAGAATCTGATTTCTTTCCATCTATGCTCTTCTGTGATTCACCTATCTGCTTTTGACTTTCCCCTCAATTGGTCACCCCCTTTAGCTAAGTGCATTATCAGGGTTTATTTTTCCTAAACATCGAAACAGACCCAAGGCACAGGATTTAGTTACTGGAATTTGCAACAGAACAGAAGGCATATACTGATGCATCATTTCCTATTCTTTTAAGATGTTATATATTTTTTTGTTTCTGTTTCTTCAACATTCTCACGTCTAGATACTCAGTTAGGTACATTTATAATATTGCAGGTGTATCATTATCTCAATGCCAACCCAGGGCATCAGGTCTACTGAGGACCATGTTACAGAACTTAAAACAGGTGGTTTGTTTCAAGTAAACAGACTCGTTTTCTTTGGTTCTTAAACATTTTCCTAATTCCCCAGCATCTCTACTCGTAGTCTTATGCGTTAACACACTTTACACTTCAAGACTAACTCAAGGAAACAAAGAACACACCCCTGAGAAGCTCTTTCACAAAAAACCTGAAACTGAGGAAAAAAACATGAAATCCTAAACTGTTGCACTTCTGTTGTTTGTTTTCTGCTTGTCAACCTGACCTCTAATCCATTCCCAGGTCATATAGCTATTTAGTTGAGTGTCTTGGTAGGGTTTTTCTTACATTTTAAACAACCTACGATACCCTTACAGCCCTACGGAAATCCCTTGTACAGAAAACAGAGAACCTGAGGAATTGAGATTAAGACACTGATGCACGTTTTTTCTTCTTTTTATTTGTGTTGTTTCCTTTCTGTTCTCCTCATCTGTTGCATACCTCTAATTTTATAGCCCCTCCTGGATGGTCTAGCTACTAAGTTAAGTGTTTAGCCATGGCTTGAATCTATAAGAAAGACCACAGCTACATCATCCAAACCTGATCGGGCAACCGATAGAAACCCAAAATCTGAAGAACAACTGCAGACACTAAAACACTAAGACTGCAATTCCACATTCTTTTCTTTTCTTTACTGGTCTACTTTTCACTTTCCACCACCAAGTCTAGTTACTTGACTATATATATTCCAATACAATTCTAACTCTAAGACAACCCAAGGTAGTCGGTCCCCAACAAAACCTAGGAGAGTTTGAAAGATAAACTGTAACACTGAGAACCTAATCAACCGAGGAACTAGTGCAGGTTTCTCTTCTGTTATTTTCCTTTGTCTTTCTGTTTCATTAACAGCCCTAGGTTTCTACCTTCCTCACAAGGATTAGCTGTTTTAGTTAAGATCCTAAGGCGTTCCTAACTCTAAAACAGATCCAAACAATATAGTTGGCTGCTGAAAGTGAAATAGAACAGAAGCTATATCTGGTGCGTCTGTTTTAGATACTTTGAAGTTGCTCTCTGGTTTCTGTTTCTTGTTCTTCCATATCCTCACGTTTAAAGACTTAGTCAGGTATATTTACAAGGTAATGAATGTACCATTAACCCAATATTTCCCACGGACATTAGTGTACTTAGAATACATGCTACAGGTTTGAGTTAATTTTCAGGTGAGAGTTTACCTGAGGTGCTGTTTCACAGAGCAGACCGATCTTTGGAGAAATGACTTGGGTCCTTCTTGGGTAAAGTTGCATGGGGTAGATATGCAGATAAGGAAGAAGTTTAGAGGAGTTTAGTGTATATCTCAGTCACACTACTCAGGGGGAAACACTAGTCGTTGCTTACCTATTAGCTCTCTGGACTGGATTGATTCGGTCTCCTTTTTCTTGTTTTCCAGGGACTTGTGCACCGGGTCGATCAGACTGCAAGGACCAGGGCGCTTGGTCATCGATTAATAAGAAGGGACTCATGGGTGAGGTGACTGTTTCCTTGCGGACAGAACAGCAAGGTAGGACTAGTGAGTGTTCCAACAGGGAAGAAGAAGCAAGGGAACAAGAACGGAACTTACCAGCACCTTCAGCGGAGAAAGATTTTCAGAGAGCATGGAGCAGGAGGGAGAAGGTGTAAGAGGTTGCTTGAGTTTCTTAGACGGTGATCTCCACATACAAAACAAGGCTCTGGTGTAGTGGTGTGGGGAATTCTTGTGTTCAACAGAGAGTGATGAGCATGCAGGGAACATGACATCTGAGTCCGTGAAAGTAGTATTAGTGGGGAATAATTTCTGGCGGTTTGTGGTTTGATGATTGCACGCCTGGGAAGGAATCAACGTAGGTTATTTTCTTTATTTGCAACTACCCGATTGATCTTAATACTAGTTATATTAAGTTGGCATTTGTTATTGAATTCAAACACAGCTCAAGCGGTTAAGGTCTCGGGATAGGTACGAGAGGTCTCGGGTTCGAATCCCGGCTAGAGCATATTTGCTCTTTTATTTTTTCCAGCTTATTATGCCCATTTATTGCATATAAGTGACTTGTATTAACATGTCACGTTATTAGTTGTATGTACATATATATGTACGACTATTTTTATTTGTCACGTTTCGGTTATATGTACAACGTTATAATCTTGTAACGTTATGTACATTTACATATATATCCGTATGTACATAAATACGGTAATAAAACTGTTCGTTATGTCACGTTTTTAATTACATCATTATGCGGGTACAACTATTTATAGTAGTGTTCAACTTATTTTAAGGCATGCTTGGTGTTAATTTAATTAATTATATACTAAAGCAATATTTAATTACTTAGGGGTATTTCAATCTACCCCCCTTAAAAAAAAGACTTCGTCCCGAAGTCGCTTTACTTAGATAGGTGTATTAATGACTACCCATATAATCCCATAATGTATATCTATGTGATATATCATTTACACATCGTATTGTGCTAATACCGCACATAGCCCTCAATTGTGGCGTTAATTCATACATATATGGATATAGTGATCCAACAGCACCATCATTTCCTATCAGTTCTACCAATCCTGACAATTGTCATTCCACATTCCATATCTAAGGATTTATTTTTGTATCCAGACTATACCATGTGTAATCAATCTACAAGGTACTATAAACATATATATCCCGCATATCATAAAGAACAGTACTACATTCATGATGTAGATACATCATCTCAATCTCAAGAAGTATTTCATAAGATACATACAACAAGTGCACATTTCACACACAACAATCAACCACGTACGCCCCGCGTACCAAACAACACCACAAATGAACAAACACATCACAGACAACGTCCAACAATCAACACCGTATGCCCGCATACCCACAAACTATTGTATGACCCGCATACGAAATAACAGAATTTAGTGCAAACATGTGCACACCAAAGCTCACCCCGCTTAAACCCTTACGCCCCATAACCCCCCCCCCCGTAACACTCACATCTCAAATACTAGGAGCGTGGGTTCTTGGACTAGGAGTAGATTTTCTCTCTAGTGGTTTTTCATTTGGTAGTTTTTATCATGGGTAGGTAGTTATGTATGCAGTGTGAGGTCAGTATTTGTTCTTGTCTCTAGCCGATTTATTGGCTCTCTCCCTATTGTATGAGCCCATTGATAGGCTCAATTTTCCTCTCTATCTTAGTGCACATCCACTTTGGATCACTAATACATTGTGTGTTTTCTCCTTGCTTTGTACTTGTGTTGCTGTGTACTGCTGGTTGTCTGTGTTACCAAGTACGTACATACGTCCACGTAGATGATTATTGTCATCCGTGTCTCCTGGTGGTTTTATTCCAGAGTAATGGTTCTTGGATACACACTCCTGTTGATATCCATTGCATCTTTCTGTATTTCCACTAGATTAATAACTGCACAAGTGCAATACCAAAACACTCAGTCCTACAGAGTGTAGAGGCGTAAACTCTCAGCAGCTAATATCTAAAGAGTCAAACAGATAAGATGGGCGAATCATCATGTGAGTGGTATATTTCAAGTCCATTATTCCTTCTTAAGGTATCTTCTAGCATTTAACTTGTCTCTCATCATTGCGTAGTCACGCGTTAATGTTTACGTCATCTGGTAGATTTCCTCTGGATTGCAAGAACTTGCATGATCCTTATGAGGGTTCTACGTATTATTCGTTCATATAGTGGTTTCTTGTGTCTGTCGTCTGCTTCGTCATCTTCGAAGGGTCTCCTTGTCTTCATTGTGTGTTGACCTCTATTCTGTGTTGTAGGTTCTTGGTTTCTCTAGCCCGTTGGTTAGCTGCGGCTCTTCTCTTCCATCTTCGAGTTATCTGCATCACTGTCCGTAGTACGGAGTTGACTACTTCTCGTGTTCCTAACACTACTTGTCTACATGCATGGGGTACCATACTGGTATATTACTACTTACCTGCCTAACCTATAAATAAGTCTGTCAGGCCCACATGCTCCAATCGGAGTGCGGTCGTCCCATGTCTCATTTTGTAAACTGGTAGCGTCCGTCACACGACTATGGTGAAGTATTCTATTGTCAATCTCCCTTTCGATGGATGTCCTTGTTGTAGTTCGATGTTGATTGGTCCGCAATGTCGGTTATCTTGTCGTAGGTGCGAATGTTCTAGTAGTATGGTGGTAAGGTGGTTGGAACATTATTTTTGTTCCCTGGACTCATGTCCTTAGTCACATTAGTGGTAGCACTTGGTTGCTAACCAGTTAAACGTTAAACGTTGATTCGTCTGTATGGTTGCAATCGTTTATGTAATATTGACGCTGGGGTAGCAATGTCAGTTCTCTCATCTCGATCTCCGTGAATACCTACATAATTATTTCCTCCAGGTTTAATCATTGTCATATTTACCTATGCTTTCCGATACGGCGTAGGGTAAGTTCTCATACTTGAGTATTTATATGCGTTCCTCTCCCGTTTAATTGGGTGTATTGTAGATTGCATGATTGCTTGAGCAACTTGGCTCTTCATCTTTCCAACTATTCTCATTGATGGTACTGCATCCACAAGGGTATGCTATTTCTCATAAGATTAGGTTTGTCCATTAGGACTAAACATTTATCGCTATTAGTGCTTAGCATTACATGCTGGTATATACTCCTGGTATTCAGCCAGTGAGTAATGTCTTTGTTGTTACTTATTGTTTGGTGCTAGTTACTTGTAGCTGTAGTTATTTATCTTTCAAGTGCGCGGTTTGGCGCCTGTTAGTAGTTCATCATTGTTATTTACATTGCTTACGGTATGTACCGTAGCTCCTTGCTTCATTATATTAACTTAGACATTGTTACGTTAGTAATATGCCTTGAAAGGTAATTGAAGTCGGTATTCCCGGTCTCCTGAGTTTATGCCCCTTATTTGTACACTAGGTACTTGTTTATTTACGCTATTTAGCGTTTGGTTTGTGTGTTTTGTAATATCGATTTAGGTGGTTGTCATTGATTCAACTTACTCGTTCATTCATCACTGACAGTCGTCACAGTAGTGAACGACATGTCTTTAACATAAATTGATACTTATCATCTTCTTTACATGGCGGGACGCCAATGGCGGTAGCCATTCTTCTACTTAGGACTTGTTTCATAATCGGTATGATATTGATAATACATATAGAACTTAATCTTGACGTTGATCACTATTAATTGTACATAATCATACATGGCACTCCTTGGTAAAGGTAGTGCTCAAAGGTGGTAATCATTCATGTGTTCAGTGTTGATTCGCGTTCATTGTTGCGAAGGTATTGGTAATGCCCGTATTATGGTAGAATGTTCTTTTCACTCTTGGTCCATCTGTGGACTGATACGTTTTACCAATTCCCCTGTGTTCATCACAGATTGGCGTATACGTGTATATAGTTAATGAACTATTAGTTACATTTATTACAATGTTGTAATGTTATACGTATGATGTGTATAACATCTATTAAATATGTGACAATACTGAAATAATGGGAAAGTATTAGGAGTTGGTGGAAGTAAGAATTTGATATACATGCCTTTTGGCCATAATACAGTTTTTATTAAAAGTATGGGTTATAGTATATATAATGAGAAAATGGAATTTATACCCTAAGGTTAATATAAAATGAAACCTTAGGAAGTTTAAATTTTGTCCCGAAGGTAAAGTTCTTAATATATATTGCATAATATAATGCATCCAATCAAATATTCGTCTTACATTAAGATGATGGTGAAAACGTGACATAAGATATAAGAGAATAATTCATGAGATATAAGTGTAAGTGAATAAATATAAGTACTGCGCATACGGTATAGTTGGAAACTGTATGGCAGCGATCGTTATACGATTGTATTCTCTTCATAGTTCTATTTGTATGATTTAATATATATATACAACGTAACTGTTATTCGCGAGTTCCCTTTGCTAGTTGTTTGTAACTAGGATACTGCAGTTTTGTTTATCCTTACTATAATTAATGTTGGCAACTAGTGAAGAGTTTCAGGAGTCATACGACTCTGGTGTGATCAGCACCAGTGTTGCACTAACCTTTCACCCCAATTTGTGGTTGGTTTTCCCTTGATCCCCGGGAATCAGGTTTCACCGTCCACTTCCAATTCAGCCATTTAATGGTTTGTTAATTAAATTATGTTATCTTGGCTCTCAGCCTGTGTTATTTGACTCGTCTTGTTTAATAGTTATAATTGTAATGGGCTGGTGTGCCATTTTCATTGCGTTATTCGGACTCGTCGGGTCCTTCAGAGGTTGAAAGCCTCGTATATTAGAGGTTATTGTAGCAATTGTAGTTATGTAGTTTATATTAGAGGTGTACAATTGTTTGGTGATTTTTGGTAGCCATGGTGTGGTACCATAGGTCTACACAGTTGACAGTATTCGTTTGTACGATAATAGCAGTGGTAACCACAGTAGTAATTGTTTGCAGCACTTGTAGTAGCAAGTGCGCGGGGTAGATGAAATTATTAGTACATTGTTCAAATCAGCGCTTGCAGTTGCAAGCGCACCATGCAAGTAGAGTTGTCGGTTTCCGACTCGTTTGTCTCACTGTTGCATTGGTTGTTTAAGTACTGTTAGGAATATTGTTCATGAATAAGACGGTATTTGGATTTGGAAAATTTTCCTGACCACATTGTCATTAGAATAATCAAGTCCTTCCTCACATTATATTTATAATTGCGCAAACATTTGGACGGTGTTTCCCTATAGGTACCGCCATGACGGGGTCCTAGTGTCACGGTATTGTGTGCACACAAGTTTAGGATTGAAGTTTGAACATAAC
This sequence comes from Limonium bicolor, assembly GCA_023374045.1. Classification (NCBI taxonomy): domain Eukaryota; kingdom Viridiplantae; phylum Streptophyta; class Magnoliopsida; order Caryophyllales; family Plumbaginaceae; genus Limonium; species Limonium bicolor. The sequence goes on along the minus strand of CM041777.1, from coordinate 427,876,039 downwards.
AGGATGGTATCCTCACAAAGTTCCTCCACGTTCTCAAGATAATTTCTTTTTACAGTTTGGTGGTTAAAGGTCCCGTTATGGGCGATGGTCTCGCGGAGTTCATGGTGCTCCCGGTCCGCTTGCCCTGTTGTTCTTGGGTGACCCTTTCCACGACGTTGTAGTAGTGGCGCTCGCCTCTGGCAGTGCCTATTGATAAGGTGCTTGGTCGTCAATGAAAGTATGACAATGAGGTTGTATTAATGTTACAGGGGTAGGAATTCTTCACTCGCTGCTCGAGTGTTTAGGCAGTCTGTTGGGCTTGGTAGCCCTTTTCCTATACTCGGGGATTATATTTCTTAGTTGTATTGCATTCGTTGGGTTGTGGCGGAAGGGGTACTGTCGGCGGTAGTTCGTACTGAACTTCCACATGAAAGTGGACTGTCGCCACTGTACTCATGACGTTTGTGACTCCTCCTAGCTGAGCTCTCAGCTGGACCTTAACAGGGGTAATATTCCCGGGCCTTTATGCTCTTGGCCAGCTTCCTGGCTCACACCACCACTAGATGTCGGTATTACCGTTCGTCTTCTAAATAATGCACCATAACATAATCAACTCATTTGTGTGCCCCAAGGGCTACACTTGCAGGCCAAAGGCTCTGCCAACACATAATTTCATTAAGACACAGACATTTCGTACCTCACAAACGTTTTCCCCAAGTTTCCCAAATCCTAAGCTCACTGTTTAAACCTAGTATCTCGTCATCAGAGCGGTACTCCGCTCTGATACCACTTTTGTAACACCCCTCATAACAAATTCGTAATAGTCGCTCACGTGAACAGGAAATAAAGGCGTCTCACAGCGGAAGTAATTAAAGTAATAGAACTCACATGGGTGTTACTTGCCACCACTCGCCCATACGAGTGATGTAGCAGTACAACATCTTAACAAAATTAAAACTTAAAATACAATCCGCAGTGACAACGAGATACCTCCTACATTTCTATCTAAATATCAACAGCACAACTACTGTGAGCATCTAAACATAGTCCAACTCTTACAACCCCTTTCCAGTGGAATCATTTAATACTTAACGAGGTATGAACGGTGAATCCAAAATCAATAATGTCCTAACTACCCAATCCCGCACTTCGGCTTCAACGTGTTCAACAACCTGCACAATAAGTGTAGTATCAGCGATAGACGCTGAGTATGCCGGATCTGGACCCTATTGGTCACTTGTCATTTTTAACCGTCTTGATATTAGATTGATTTCATGCTTTGTCATTTTACAGATATGATAATACTGTAACAACATGCATGAGTATATATCATTCATCCAATCCAAACAGTCATATATGGATATTCACATTACTGTCATACATCATACAATACAATGGTGTTGAGAACTCATTCATCGTATGTTAACATCATCACATAGTACATCACTCGGCCCTCCGGGCCTTCACATATCATTAATTTTAGTTAGCACAGTACCACATTCGGCCCCCCGGCCCTCACATATTATTAGTTTTGGTTAGCACTGTTGGGAGTCAGTTAGGACAACCCGAATTATATTCACTTGGACTGTAGTCCCACGTACACACAAGGTGCTCACTGCCCTGATCATCCGAAGACTCTGGGCTCTTCACTTTGCCTTTGTAGAGGCGTCCATTTAGGTGGCCAAGGGCCTGGTGCCAACGGTAGCACACTCCGCCTGACGATCTATCTAGGCTCGAACAGGATTTAACTAGGGAAAACCCAATATGGGATAACCCAAGAGATCTCTACGCGCGACCAGCAGCCAATGACTGTCTGGATTAAGGTACATCATCACATTCATTCACACTCCACTGTTAGCTTGTTGGTTAGATAGTCAGTTACAGTTTTAGTTATGGAGTACATCACTTAATTTGTTGGCTGCCCTATGGGTCTTACGCGTGCCTAGAATTATTCTAGGTAACATTCACGTTTGAGTCAAAGCTCTAGAGACCGACAATGTCGTGTCCCGTTCCTAAGTATTTTACTTAGGTTATAAATACATACTTGTAATACTTAGCGCATTAGGTCAGACAACAGTGGTCACAACACACATTTCGCATATGTAGTTTTATATAAGTCGATCTATAGTCGACGTAATATTAGTCCCGTAGGACGTTCGCGCATAAGTAAATAATGCAATGAACATAACACACATCATACACATACATCACATACATACATCACATACATACATTCACACAAGTTATTCATCAAACAAATCCGAGCCCGAGGAATTCCTCAGGACAACCCGGATCAAATCCCTTTACATACCGTACACCGTAGTCTAGATTCGTGCAGTGCAGGCCACTAGAGCTTTCGAGCGCGTACGTCGGAATGCGATCTAGTAATACAAGGGACACTAAGCGTCAATCCACATGACAGCACAATTCGGTATTCCCGAATGACGTTTGAAATTCTAGTACTATGTCCCCAGACTTAACCTTTGTTACTAGTCAAAGTATCGTCATTAATATTTAAAAACCCCTTACTCGTTGTGTGAGTTAATTCTTGGTTTACATTAGAGTATGAACCTTACGTTATACATTCACGATACTTCACTAGGGTTTATTTATCAAACCAAGGTCATATACTAACTTTAGTATTTTATGTCGTCATAACCATAGTGTATAACTTTATTTCTTGATACGTGTTTATCTATGCACGTATGCATTTAGCATAACAGTTTGAATAGCTATATCCTTAGCCACATAATATTATTTGTGTTATACTAGTTCCATAATGTTGTACAATACGCTATTTCATGTGTCATTAATTTTACAATATATATAGTTTTGGTACTATATGTATGTACCGAATATAGTGTAAACACATTATACCTTTGTGCTCCTTGTTTATATACTTCTCATGGATTACAATATATTCACATACTTATCACATGTCGTAGATACTTAATTTTTATAACATCAAAACTTGTATTAGGACATAACCCAAGGTTTTATAATCCTTGTTATAATTACCGCTAGTGTATATCTTGACTCCATTCCTCATCGAATCCCATACTCTCAACATTCCCATTCATTATAAACTTTACGACTTTATTGTATCTTAATCCCCACTTAATTACTCACTCTTCACCGTACTCCTTCATACAGAACATCAACTACCTGAACCGAAACTACATTCAAAGATAAGCCTCTCCATCCTTCCCTTGCAGTTTGGTTATAAATTTCTAATCTTGTTCCAAGTATTTACACTCTTAGTTAGGTGTGTTAACAAGATTTCGAGTTCTTCCCCAGGCCAATTCAACCCTCACAACCTGCCTGTATTACACTTATACAGAACTGACTCAGACTGAAATACCGAAACATGACTGACACGTTTTTCTTCTGTTTCTTTTCTGTTGATGCATCAACCTGACCCCCCATTGTTTTTCCCCAACTTAATTACCAGGTAGTTAAGGGTATTGGCCAGTCCACAACTAGAGCCAGCTCAAAATACCCAGTTAAAACCCCTGAAGATTCGTTATACAGAACAAGCAAGGAAAAACTGAAACTTGAAGTTAGTCCAAAACCGATAAAACTGAGACATGGTCTGGTTCTGTTTTGCCTTCTTTTTTCAGTTCCCTACTTGAGTTTCTATTTCCCCAGTCTATTTGGCCCCTTAGTTAGGTGTCTTAGTATAGTTTTAAATTCTTAGACAGACTCAAGACAGTAGGGCTATGTTTCTGAAAAAAGAATCTGTTATACAGAGCCTTAAAACTGAAAACTGATGAAATCTTCCCTTGTTGTTGTCTTTCTGTTTTTCTAGTCTGGCTTTTAAACTCTTTTTCCAAATCGTATAGTCTCCTGGTAAGGGTATTAGGAGTGTCCTAGGTTCATTCATAAATCAATACAACCCTTATACCTTATCTGAAACTCATGTTTACAGAACCCACGTTCTAGAGATAAAACTGGTACACTGCCATCATGGAGCAGAAACCTGTTCCTGTTAACTTCACCTAAACTTCTTTCTGATTATTCACCAGGTTGAGTTTACAGTTCCTCCTTAATTGTATACTCACTTCGTTATCTGTTTAGTCAAGGTTTTAAGCTTGTTTCTGAACCCAAAACAATATTCTAGTGTTACTGAAACAGCAACTGCAGGAAACTGAAAATGGTTACTTCAATTTTCTTTCTGTTTATTCACCATTCAGTTTTTCATCCTCCCTCAGAAACTCTTACTTTGCAGACCCCACTTAGCGTATTTTGGTTTCATTAATAGACTAATAAGACACCCTCATTCCATTAGCAATTCGGTTGAACAGACACTCTGGATTCTGTAGGATTAAGAACTGAACACCCAAAGCCTGCTATCTTCTTTTTTTCCTTTCTGTATGTTCACCATTTTGACATTGAATTTTTCCTCCCAAGTGTTTATAACTTACTTAAGTGTGTTAGAGATATGTTAGGTTCACTAATAATTGAGTATAGCTCCTTTCTAATCCAACTGGGACAAGGTTATATCGAAATTCAAATCTCAGAAAGGATTATGGAACTGAGGCGACAGAATCTGATTTCTTTCCATCTATGCTCTTCTGTGATTCACCTATCTGCTTTTGACTTTCCCCTCAATTGGTCACCCCCTTTAGCTAAGTGCATTATCAGGGTTTATTTTTCCTAAACATCGAAACAGACCCAAGGCACAGGATTTAGTTACTGGAATTTGCAACAGAACAGAAGGCATATACTGATGCATCATTTCCTATTCTTTTAAGATGTTATATATTTTTTGTTTCTGTTTCTTCAACATTCTCACGTCTAGATACTCAGTTAGGTACATTTATAATATTGCAGGTGTATCATTATCTCAATGCCAACCCAGGGCATCAGGTCTACTGAGGACCATGTTACAGAACTTAAAAGACAGGTGGTTTGTTTCAAGTAAACAGACTCGTTTTCTTTGGTTCTTAAACATTTTCCTAATTCCCCAGCATCTCTACTCGTAGTCTTATGCGTTAACACACTTTACACTTCAAGACTAACTCAAGGAAACAAAGAACACACCCCTGAGAAGCTCTTTCACAAAAAACCTGAAACTGAGGAAAAAAACATGAAATCCTAAACTGTTGCACTTCTGTTGTTTGTTTTCTGCTTGTCAACCTGACCTCTAATCCATTCCCAGGTCATATAGCTATTTAGTTGAGTGTCTTGGTAGGGTTTTTCTTACATTTTAAACAACCTACGATACCCTTACAGCCCTACGGAAATCCCTTGTACAGAAAACAGAGAACCTGAGGAATTGAGATTAAGACACTGATGCACGTTTTTCTTCTTTTTATTTGTGTTGTTTCCTTTCTGTTCTCCTCATCTGTTGCATACCTCTAATTTTATAGCCCCTCCTGGATGGTCTAGCTACTAAGTTAAGTGTTTAGCCATGGCTTGAATCTATAAGAAAGACCACAGCTACATCATCCAAACCTGATCGGGCAACCGATAGAAACCCAAAATCTGAAGAACAACTGCAGACACTAAACACTAAGACTGCAATTCCACATTCTTTTCTTTTCTTTACTGGTCTACTTTTCACTTTCCACCACCAAGTCTAGTTACTTGACTATATATATTCCAATACAATTCTAACTCTAAGACAACCCAAGGTAGTCGGTCCCCAACAAAACCTAGGAGAGTTGAAAGATAAACTGTAACACTGAGAACCTAATCAACCGAGGAACTAGTGCAGGTTTCTCTTCTGTTATTTTCCTTTGTCTTTCTGTTTCATTAACAGCCCTAGGTTTCTACCTTCCTCACAAGGATTAGCTGTTTTAGTTAAGATCCTAAGGCGTTCCTAACTCTAAAACAGATCCAAACAATATAGTTGGCTGCTGAAAGTGAAATAGAACAGAAGCTATATCTGGTGCGTCTGGTTTTAGATACTTTGAAGTTGCTCTCTGGTTTCTGTTTTCTTGTTCTTCCATATCCTCACGTTTAAAGGTGACTTATTAGTAGGTATATTTACAAGGTAATGAATGTACCATTAACCCAATATTTCCCACGGACATAGTGTACTTAGAATACATGCTACAGGTTTGAGTAATTTTCAGGTGAGAGTTTACCTGAGGTGCTGTTTCACAGAGCAGGACCGATCTTTGGAGAAATGACTTGGGTCCTTCTTGGGTAAAGTTGCATGGGGTAGATATGCAGATAAGGAAGAAGTTTAGAGGAGTTTAGGTATATCTCAGTCACACTACTCAGGGGGAAAACACTAGTCGTTGCTTACCTATTAGCTCTCTGGACTGGATTGATTCGGTCTCCTTTTCTTGTTTTCCAGGGACTTGTGCACCGGGTCGATCAGACTGCAAGGACCAGGGCGCTTGCTGGTCATCAATTAATAAGAAGGGACTTATGGGTGAGGTGACTGTTTCCTTGCGGACAGAACAGCAAGGTAGGACTAGTGAGTGTTCCAACAGGAAGAAGAAGCAAGGGAACAAGAACGGAACTTACCAGCACCTTCAGCGGAGAAAGATTTTCAGAGAGCATGGAGCAGGAGGGAGAAGGTGTAAGAGGTTGCTTGAGTTTCTTAGACGGTGATCTCCACATACAAAAACAAGGCTCTGGTGTAGTGGTGTGGGGAATTCTTGTGTTCAACAGAGAGTGATGAGCATGCAGGGAACATGACATATGAGTCCGTGAAAGTAGTATTAGTGGGGAATAATTTCTGGCGGTTTGTGGTTTGATGATTGCACGCCTGGGAAGGAATCAACGTAGGTTATTTTCTTTATTTGCAACTACCCGATTGATCTCAATACTAGTTATATTAAGTTGGCATATGTTATTGAATTCAAACACAGCTCAAGCGGTTAAGGTCTCGGGATAGGTACGAGAGGTCTCAGGTTTGAATCCCGCTAGAGCATATTTGCTCTTTTATTTTTTCAGCTTATTATGCCCATTTATTGCATATAAGTGACTTGTATAACATGTCACGTTATTAGTTGTATGTACATAATATGTACGACTATTTTTATTTGTCACGTTTCGGTTATATGTACAACGTTATAATCTTGTAACGTTATGTACATTTACATATATATCCGTATGTACATAAATACGGTAATAATAAACTGTTCGTTATGTCACGTTTTTAATTACATCATTATGCGGGTACAACTATTATAGTAGTGTCAACTTATTTTTAGGCATGCTTGGCGTTAATTTAATTAATATATACTAAAGCAATATTTAATTACTTTGGGGTATTTCAGTCGTGACTGGTTTTCTTCGCCGACTGTCTTCCCCAATTGCTTCTTCCTTTGCGGGCGCTGCAGACATATCCATCTACTCCATCAACCTTATCAGGCACCTCCCTTATCTTGTTCCCCACTAGCATGCGTGCTCCAGCTCTTCTTCTTCTTCTTCTTCTTCTTTCTTCTTCTTCTTCTTCTTCTTCTCTCTTCTTCTTCTCTTCTTCTTCTCTTCTTCTTCTTCTTCTTCTTCTTCTTCTTCTTCTTCTTCTTCTTCCTCTCCTCTATATAAACCCACTGCTACTTCATCAAAAATAACTCACGCTCGTACACAAAACTCACCTCTCTGAAACACTCACATTCACTTCTAAATCACACTTCCTCCACAGAATTCCATTTTCCTCCATACAGTCCGTACGAATGCAGAGAGTTCTTTCTTTTCTTTAATTGTACTCTGTTTTAATGTTTGTCGTACTTACGATGTCTGTTTGTATAATTATGTGTGAGTAATAACCTTAGCCTCCCGGGTTGGGAAGCTAGCCTATTTTATAAAATCATATTACGTAGACTTTCTACTATAATCTGTTCAAGCAGTATTTTGATTCTCGTCCTTATTGCGCTTTATATTTAGGCCAATTATTAAAGTGATATTTGTAGTTTCTTGTTAAAATGCAGTGCTGAGACAAGATTCTAGACAAAAGAAGTCAAAACGGGTTTACGACTAGAAGCGAGTTTTCGCTATAGGTTAACCAGTCTCCAATAGGAATTGTTAATATGCGATTAATTTATTAATAACTTGAGCAAGGATTGCGCCTGTTGTTGAAATTAATCAGGGTTTATTGCACAGGGAACGGTCAATAAACTAATTAAGATTCTTGAGTTTATTGCTAAATTGGTGAAAGTTTACAGTAATATAATTGAGTAAAATAGGTGAGCTAAACAACCCAGGGTGCTTTCTTAAAAACAAAGGAGTTTTATAACTGCTATTATTGTTTCTGTTTTGATTAATTGTTCTTTTCACTGTTTTGTTTACATGAAGTGTCAAACCACAATCTCCCTAAAAGAGTGATAAAGTTTCTTCTCAGCAGCCTAATTAGAATTCTCAGTTATTTTACGCTATCAGTTAAACCAGAACAAGGTCCCCAAGAGTTCAACACCCACAATTCCACTATTCCGCAAAATGATAGGTACACTGCCTAAGTGGTAGAAGTAGTAACACACTTTTACTCCAATACATGTTAAAAAACTCATCCATTGATTGTGGTTATAATGGTCCCTAGTCTCGAAGGTGATATCGCTGACCTCTATAAGGAGCAAGGAATCCTCTAGCATTTGCAAAACCAGCATCAACCAGATAGTAACAACCTATGTCAACAATATACAAGTTAGGATTAAATATATTTTTAGTTCGAATTTCAACTACTCATATAATTTGTGTACTATCATTACCTTCTAGAACACTATAGTCCATAGACATGGCATCTCTTAGCACACTAGCATCATGGGCAAATCCTTCCTATCCCGATAATACATATAGAAAGTGCTTGTCAGGCGCACACACGCCAAGAACATTCATCGTAAGTGCCCCTACCTTGTTCGATACCTTGCCCTGTCTAGGCTTGGTGGGTTAACACTTATGTGAGTGCCATCTAATGCTGCTATGCGATTTTTTATCACACATACCAAATTGTTAATCAGCTTAAAATCAATTATACATATACTATTGCATTAGATCATTTCATCGGAAGGTCATACTATTGTATCTTAAAATTCCTCCACTTTCCATTAACAAAATCATCTCATATAGGTGTTGGAGTTTTCAAAAAATCTAAGTGGAGTCTTAATATTGCTTGAAGGCACCTATGAATCTGTCTACTAACAGTTTCATCCCGCTCCTTATCATGTTTAAACCTATTGTTCTATTCTTTTTGTGATGTGCTAAAATGTTCACAAATATAGCTACATTCTCCACCAATGGCATATTTCTTGTTGCTTTTAACCCTTTTCACTTATATTTTACACAAATTAAAGAAAAATTGTCTATCCATTCCTCACTGACATCTTGGATCACTCTCATTGATAATTCTGTTCAAATACGACAAATGACTCCTCATTCTCTGATCTTTATCATAAATATAAGGCAGTGCATCATCTCATACATAGGCATAATTAGGTACTTTCGCCACAAACACACAACATACAAATGCGGTTGCGGTCACGCGTTCTCCTAATTTCAATATCCATTCACTGTCATAAAGATAAAGCATTAACAAAGAATTCAATGTCATGAAAAAACAATTAGAAAATGAAAACTATTGTTGTATAATAAAAGGTCTGGTTACTAAAAGAATGTATTACTAATTTTGAGGGTATCTTTTATTTTAATTTTTCCACTGAAATCATTATAGTTCAAGTACAACTAGCTACAACCAATTTTTTTATATGTGCCAAGAAAGAAAATTAAAGCAGAGTGTATAGTTCAAGTACAACTACAGCACACCATAGGGACTACTTGCCCCATAATAATCGTATAAAAGGAAGGATGCGAATTATCATAGCTATCCATGACAATAAACAAATGATCATAGCTAATTTATCAGTAGCCACTCCTTAGTTTGTTTCAGTAAGTTTAATTATGCAGGACAATATTAAGTGACAACCATAAAAATGAGAACCATTGGAGTTCTACAACAATTTATCATACTTGAATAATTGAATGGGTATCAGTTGTTGATGAATAGAAACAAAAAAGCAGGCTCACAACCAAATTATAAACTTTGATACTAGATTAATGCAAAAGCATTTTTTTACAATCCAGTATTTAATTATGCAAGAGAAATAAAAGGTGCAAAAAAACACCTGTCTCTGCAGAAAACACAAGCCAAACTTTGTGCAGGGTGTTATCACATGTATTGTGCAAACAAGAAATTTAACCTACTAAGAGCTAAGAAATTAATCCTAGAAATTAAAAAATTAAATGCCTACAGGTTGCAAATACCCGATCGCAATAATAAAGAAAATTAAGCAAGTTACCGAGGTCGAACCGTGGGACTTGGTTAGCAAGTCTAGTCCTAGAAAACTAATTAGAAAGTTGGAGAGGTTATTGGTTGTTTTGTTGAACTAAAAATATACGAAATAACAAGTAAGTAAATTGGGTGAAAAGTAAGGTGAGATGGAACTATGGGTTAGGCCGTTTCTCTTGGATAGATCTAGCAATTCCTATAGTTTTACACAAGAGTGGATTGGCGAATTCTTTACTTTTCTTCTCTGCACTAAATCCTAGTTTCAGAAAAGCTCACCTAACACAACATGCGAGTTCTAATCCAGAAACAAGTAGAACACGTATAGGTGGATTAAGCACAAAGAATTAATTTAGCTCCTGAGGGAAATCCTAATCTATCCAATTCGATTCTCCACAGGTTTTCAGATTATATGACCTTCCTATTACTCACCGATCAGTTCGTAATAAGATTCGTAGGGCAACTCAGATAATTCATGAGATTAAAGGAGAAGCACAAATATTAACATTAATCTGAAACAATCCAAGCAATCTCGTATACAAACTATAGGAGATAAAACAAAATCATATCCAAAATACTACAGCCTTCCCCAGAATCAAATTCTTTTAGCCTAGCATGGTCGTAAAATATACTGAAGAAGATAGTAGAGAATTCATCTGGTGAGAATGGATGACTCTTGAATCTGTTCTACTATCCAGTTCTACGATCTGCTAGGAGAAAGGTTGATGACGATGGATGTTCCTCTTGCAAGTTAGGGTTGCAGGCCTGAGTAGAAAGAGGCATTGTGTGAGTTTGAGTGAATTCGATTCCATATCTTTCTCTTTCTCGTGTCATTTAAATAGAATTCAGCACGCAAAATACACACGTTCGGCTAAGCTATCGGGTGGGAGAGTCGGACAAGACACAGAGCTGTCAAACTAGATTTTACAGTTTGTGAGACGCCCGGACCACCTGTCCGGCTCATAGGGTCGACACGCCGGCTAGACAGAAATGTAATAAGAATCCTCGGTGTTGCACTCGTGGTTGTAAAATATAGATGTCCTTCCGAGAGCGCCCGGACCATAGGGTCAGACACATCGTCCAGACATGTGTAAGATTCGAAGAGAGGAGTTCAGAATGCGTCCGATCCTCCGTCTGGGTCACTAAGCCGGACAGGTTCAACGTGTCCGGACCAAAGGGTCAGACGTAGGTCCGGACGTGGCCAAATTTTGAACTTTTGAGGTGTCCGGACCGCCCGTTCGGACCATAGGGTCAAACATAGATCCGGACATGTGTATATTGTGTTCCTTTACTCTGAAACTTCAATAGAGTCCAGATTCTTCGTTTGAGCTCTAATTTGCTCCCTGTTTGTGGCGTTGGAAAGCTCGTGAGGATATCAATGCATTATCATAGTCATTTCCTACTTTTGAAATACAAATTGGCATCAGTTCTTGCCCAAAGTAAAAGTCATGATAAACATAGGATAACTGTGAGAAAGCGCATAAAAAGGTTGCATAAAATAATAATTTAGCATTAATAAAACCATATTAATTTCACACTTATCAAATCACCCACACTTAGCTTTTTTCTTGTCCTCAAGCAAAACTGTCAAGCACAAGTAAAGCCAATCTAATGGAACTCAACATAAAAGGCAGAGCACAGATTAAGGAATTGCTAGCTTTACCAATCAAGGGGGCAATTCAAATTATTCAAAGCAATTCATTCTTTCCATTAAAATGAAGGCATTAGGAGTTAACAAATGAGAAACAAAACCATAAGAGCCTTGCCTTTAACCTGAGCCAATCCACCCTTTATTTCTTCACCAACCCTATAAACGACAAGGGGCATGAAGTAAGATCATATTCCATCATACCTTTAAATGCCATATACTCTTGATCCATAAGAGAAAATAATCTATTTTCAACATACATTTGCATAAATATTTCAATGAAAGCGCTTTCAATATCTGTCACCATAAACTTTTTCTCCAATTAAGTAACGGCTTTGGGTCAACTATCCCAGATCACAAGGACCTTACATATTTAGGTGATAAAGCACCCCAAAGGACATAATAACCAAGTGGACAAGGCCTGATTTGGATTAGAATTAGAAGTAGCACACTTAGGATCAGCGGAGTACCTTGTCAAGTTCTTTTTTTCAGCCATTTCAATCCAGTTCATACCCAGGCTCAAAACTACGAGCAAAGTTCAGATGGTGAATATTCTCATTTGTTTCAGCATTTCTAGAACAAAGACTTCAATTCAACAATTAAGAACCAGAAAAATTTCAAAATTTTGCACCCCAAAATCTGCTAACCAACTATACTTCCTCTATGGCTTCCTTCTCAATTGAGCAATCACAACAAGACTTTAACAAATGCAAGAGAAAAGAGCTCAAAGACACACGACAAGCTGTGAAGGAGCTTACCCCACCCCACACTTAGAGTGAAGCAAGATCCTCATTGCTTAGGAAGAATTAACATTGTGTAACCAATCAACGGGGAAAAAAAATCACACACAACAGATAAGAAGAGAGCATGAAAATTTTTCAAGAGAAGAAAGGCTAAGAATACTCCCCAGAGTCCGCTCAGGGTGTGTAGCAAGTCTAACCCCACACTTGAGTTCAGCTAAGTGACAAAGCAAGCTAAGAAGAATATAATCTATAAAGCCAGGAGAACTCAAGAGTAACCATACAAAACCATCAGTAGAAAAATAAGAGCCAAGGCTCTTGCAGTAAGCATAGCATCGGCCAACACACCACAAACTAAAAAGAAAAGAGCAAAATAAACAACTAAACTAAGAAAGTGAAAAGAGATACAAACCGGTGGGTTGCTTCCCACCAAGCTTCCCTAATTTAGAGTCTTTGGCTAGACTTCACAAGATAGCATAAAGGAGGGCCGCCACAATAACTAGCAAGAGCTTTCTTCAGTCAGAATCGCCATTGCAAGCTCGGCTTCTTTGAAGATTTAGAAGGAGGTGCTTGACTAACCTCATAAAAAAACAACAGAGATAGGAGTAGCAGAATATGAACTCTCAATGAAGGATGATCTAGGTGCAGAAGGCTGAGCAAAAGCAGAGCCAAGGTACTTCTTCAGACGAGAACCATTCACCTTGAAGACCTTTCCAGACTTGTTCTCTAGCTCGTAGGAACCATAGGAAGTGACTCTGACAACCTTAAATGGGCCAGCCCAGTGGGACTTGAGCTTTCTAGGAAAGAGACAAAGTCTAGAGTTATATAAGAGCACTAAGTCATCAACTCTAAAATCTCTCTGTAGGATCATCTGATCATGAATCCTTTTAGAACGCTCTTGTAGATCCTGGAGCTGTCATAAGCTTGCTCCTTTAATTCCTCTAGCTCAAACAATTGAAACTTTTGCTTCTCACCAACAACATTCAGATCAAAATTTAGGGCTTTCAAAGCCCAATAAGCTTTATTCTCCAGCTTAACTAGGAGATGACAAGACTTCCCATACACCAGCTTAAAAGTAGACATACCAATGAGAGTCTTGAATGCAGTTTGTAAGCCCACAGAGCATCGTTAAACTTGACCGACCAATTCTTCATTGAGGAATTAACTATCTTTGAAGAATCCATTTTAGCTCTCGGTTACTCATTTCTGCTTGACCATTAGTTTGGGGATGATAAGGCAAACCAACCTTATGAGTCACCCTATACTTCGACATCAGAGAATCACTGCTGGAAAAAAAGAATAATCAATGTTTATATTTGTCTTATGGAACGTTTATAAACGTTTTTTATGCCAGCGATGCAAATGGTCGAACCTCTTAAAGAACGCGTTATAAGCGTTTTTTGTACATAAATTTAATAGAACGCTTATTGCTAAAGCATTTTTAAGGCGTGTAAGGTGGCGGGAATCTACGAGGCATAAAGAACGCTTTCATCTTGAAGCGTTCTTTATGTGTAAACATAAAAAACGTTTGTTTAATATAAGCGTTCTTTATGACGTTTTATAAAAACACTTATCTTCATAAGCGTTCTTTATGATATTTGGCGCAAGAGTATAAGAAACGCTTATACATATAAGCATTTCTTATATGGTCCTTTTTATATTTTCATTTTTATACAATTTATTACCCCGCGCATAACACAAAATGCACGTTACAGATCACAAATTGCCATTCACAACCTGTTTGCATTATATATACCAGATCAACCAAAATGGTGAATTTTAACAGATATGCAATAGTAGTACTTTGTTTGCATTATACCAGCACACAGGCTTAAGTGTAGTACCATTCAACTACACATTTGTAACTAGTTAACCAAACTACTAAAAATGGTTCAAGTTCATAACAATACAACCATTTGAAAAAAAAAGAAAAGATAGCTACAACTCATGACTTCTTCTGATCAATTTAGTGCTTTCAACACATGTGAGCTCCTTGACAAACTTGAGATCGGTTTGTGAATAAGTATGTCATTGTATTGAGAAGAAATCAACAAGCTGCATGCGAGAATTATAAAAGCAATTAAGTACACCATTTAAACTTATCCAAACATGCACAAATAGTTAAATTACCAATTCAAACACAAAAGTACTTATAATACGTACTTGAGAAGAAATTTCCATTCGCTAAGACAATTGCTACCTCTGTTGAAGATGAAATTACTGACGATCATGATGATTCCTCTACTGATACAAAAGAGACAGAAGAAGAAAAGCATGATACAAAAGAGACAGAGGCAGATACAGATGAAAGGATGAATGAGAACTTAGAAACAGAGAGGTTGAAGAAATTGACTAAAAAGTTAAGTGAGGCTGCCACGAAGTAGAGTCCCGGTGGCGATTAACGAATTACTAGCCCACTTCATGACCTTGAATGAAGAAAACGGTTTTCTAGAATAGTTATATGAGGAGGAGAGAAGAAACTTAGTCGATTATATGGTGGCATGGGGGACTATATGAATATAAAGTGGTACCAGATCGCCCGGTTGATGAGTTTCATGACTTATGGATGGAGATGGAGATGGAGATGGAGATGGAGATGGAGAAGCTAGGCACTTCTCCATCTCCAGTTTCGATTCACATCTTCTTTCAGTTTTGAATATCAATAGGTCTGAGAAATCTTTAAACACTTGGACATGAATGTCTGTAACGCCCCCAAACACTGGCCTAGGAGTTAGGGTGTCACACGCCGCGTATTATTACATAATAACGCAAGGCTCTAATAAGCAAACTTAAACAGATAAACAAACAAGGCCCAAACGAAATACTTAAATAAAGTATAATCAAATGATGTCGTAACATCCCAAAAGTATTACAGAACCCACCAAAACGAATACCAAAGCAAAAGCTAACAGAAGAGGCCCAAAGGCTCAAATTCAAATACAAAGTCTCAAACGAATCAAATAACATATGAACTAAACTCCAGAAGCTGAGGGTAGACGATCCTCGCTAATCAATCTGCAAAAGCGTTAGAAGTAGGGGAATGAGCACACAACTATGCCCAGTAGATGACCAACTTCATCAACCAGCATGCTCAAAACAATTACAGAATATTGACAAATCAGAAGGAGTCAAAGAATCCATAAACATGTCAGAAATCAGAAACAGAAGTCCATTCATTAAGGGACTAAACAGAGCAGAAGCAGGCAGAAGCAGAAAAACAGAGTGGGACACTAGCGATCACAGCATACAGACAGAACGAGCAACCAGCTCGTGAACAGAACGAGGAAACCTCACTCGTAAACAGAACAGGTGTAAACACCCGTGAACAGAACGGGGAACATCACCCGTGAATAGAAGGATCCCATAGCGCGCTACGAGACAGCGAAACCAGCCATCCAAAGGCTCAGACACGGAGATAACTAGGTCCCAAAACAGAAGCTTAAAAACAATAAGCATATGTGCAACCATTGCACCAGAGCAGATATAAAACTGAGAAATCAGAAGGGCAATCCAACCCCACAAAACCGAAGTTACAGAATTCAGAAGCTTGTTGAAGGCTACAAAATCAGAGAACACATAACCAAGTGCTCAAACATGTATAAACAGATAGTACTTGGAAAGAGGAATCCAACGCCGCAAACGGCACTCAAAACGGAGCTCAAACGAGCAAGTTATGACGAAAACAGAGACATGTCCGAACTTGTGTCCTAGCTTCGAAGCTCGGACACAAGTCGAAGCGAAAACAGAGAGGAAAAAAACAAGCTGTCCGAACTTCGAAGTTCGGACTGAAGTTCGGACAGTTTTTCGGAAAACTTACGTGGTGAAGTCCGAGCTTCGAAGCTCGGTTTGATTTCAGAAAATAGAGGTGTCCGAACTTCAAAGTTCGGACAGAAGTTCGGACACCTCAAAAGCTCAAAAAAAATAAAACGCAACAGAGACCTGTCCGAACTTCCAAGTTCGGACGAAGTTCGGACAAGTCACAGAAATCAGCAAACAGAAGCGGATTTAACACGAACGGAAGCACAAAACTCATTCAAATCAACACACACATTTACAAAACAACCTTGGGGGTTTAATCATTGAAATGCTCATTAAATCAGGCATAAATCACACACCAAACATGAGGTCAAACGTTGAATAATCTGCGAAAACCAAACTCCCCAAGGCTGAACACACGGATCGAATCCGAAAGCCACCTACCTCAATTTACAGCAGAGAAGTTTCTGAATCTGAACAACAGACGATCCAACCCCGACACAGCAGCAGTAACACAGACCCGAAATGCAATCCAAACAGCCACTGAACTCCCATAACAACGCAGAAGTACAACCCTCAATCAGAAACTGATAACAACACCGAACAACACCAATGCTGAAACTGAAACGAAGAACAGGATTGAACCCTCACCTGAAACTGTCTACGGATTCGCAGAGCACGCCTACAGCAGTAAGGATCGACAGAGGACGTCGGGAAATTCACTGATACAATCAGATTGCAGAGAGGGGAATTAGGGATTTGAGAAGTTCCCAAAACTGATTGCAAAACTAATCAACGAACACCAACCTAAACACGAAAGAAGCAGCAAAACGATGAAGAATTCCCAACAGCAGTCAAGTCTCCAAACAGCAGCACTTGGACAGGTTGATCAACAGAGAAGAGAGACGTTGAGAGAGAAGAGAAGAAGAAGAAACGTCTCTAGGGACTGAACCTGATCGTGAATGAACGTGCTAATCAGAATGTAATCTGATTATTATTAATGACACCCAACTATTAATAATAATTCTTACCAAAATCTGAAACGGAAAGGACCACTTCGCCCTTGTCTTCAATCAAAAGGACTTCCACGTCCTGAATCAAGATTGAACCAATTTAAAATAAATTGTGACGAAATAAAATAATAACCAAATCTTGGTTTTAACATCACCTCCCCCTTAAAAGAATTTCGTCCTCGAAAATTAAAACATACCTACTGCTCGAAGAGGGCGGGAAACTTAGAACGCACTTCGCTTTCGACCTCCCAGGTCGCCTCTTCCTCTGACTGACCCGACCACTGCACCTTCACCAAGGGCATGGTCTTACTCCTGAGCTTACGAACATCTCGGGCTAGAATCCTCGAAGGAACTGCCTCGAACGTGAAGTCCTCCCTCAACTGAAGCGGACTGAAGTCAATCACATGCGACGGGTCTCGAATATACTTCCTCAGCATAGAGAAACGTGGAAAACACTGTGCACTGCTGCTAAAGACGGAGGCAGAGCCAAACGATAGGCAACCGGTCCGATCCTCTCCAGGATCTCAAAGGACCCACAAAGCGAGGGCTAAGCTTGCCTCTCTTCCCAAACCGAACAACTCCTCGCACAGGAGAAACCTTCAGATACACATGATCGCCCACCTCAAACTCTAGAGGTCGTCTCCTCTGATCGGCGTAGCTCTTCTGACGACTCTGAGCCACAAGCAAGCGCTCCCTGATAGACTGAATCTTGCCCACAGCATCCTGAACTAAGTCTGGACCAATCACGACTCTCTCCTTCAGATCATCCCAACAAATGGGTGATCTGCACCTCCTACCGTACAAGGCCTCGAATGGAGCCATCCCGATACTGGTCTGAAAGCTGTTATTATAGGCGAACTCGATCAATGCTACGTGCTGATCCCAACTGCCTCCAAAGTGGAGTACACATGCCCTGAGCATGTCCTCAAGAACCTGATTCGTCCTCTCTGTCTGACCATCTGACTGAGGATGATAAGCTGAACTGAAAGACAACTTCGTCCCCATAGCCTGATGCAAACTCTGCCAGAATCTGGACACAACCTCGGATCTCTGTCAGACACAATAGAAGCGGGAACCCCATGTAGACGCACAATCTCATCCACGGACATTGAGCCAAGCGATGCAAACTGAAGGTCTTCCTGACAGGTAGGAAGTGAGCGCTCTTCGTGAGCCGGTCCACAATGACCCAAACTGCATCAAAACCCCTCGAAGTCTTAGGCAGTCCAATAACAAAGTCCATACCGACGCTCTCCCACTTCCACTCCGGAACGGGAAGAGGCGAATGAAGCAAACCAGCTGGTCTCTGATGCTCGGCCTTGACCTGCTGACAGGTCCGACATCTGGATACAAAGTCAGAAATGTCCCTCTTCATGTTGCTCCACCAAAATGTCTCACGTAAGTCCCGGTACATCTTTACACCTCCTGGGTGGCACCGAGTAAGGAGCTCCATGAGCCTCCTGCATGATCTCAAGTCTCAAAGCATCGTCAGCAGGCACACAGACACGCGGTCTCGGAACCTCAGACAGCCATCCTCTGAAACCCTGAACTCAGACTCCTGACCCGCAGCTAACTCATCTCTGATCTTACCCAAACTGACATCAAGCTCCTGACTGGCCTTGATCCTGTCGATCAAGGTAGGCTGAATCTGCAAACGCTGCTAACATGCCAGACCTCTCTGGACGAACGACCAGACACCCATACGCTGCAACTCGAGAGCAGACCTATTTCTGCACCAGACACCCCCCAGAAACTGACCACGGGCCCCTCCTACTGGGGCATCAGCCACAACGTTTCGCTCTACCAGGATGGTAGAGGATCTCCAGATCATAATCGTGCAGCAACTCAAGCCACCTCCTCTGCCTCAAGTTCAACTCCTTCTGAGTGAACAGATACTTGAGGCTCTTATGGTCCGTATAAACTTTGCACGCTGCTCCATACAGATAGTGCCTCCCTCCAAATCTTCAGAGCAAACACACAGCAGCTAGCTCCAGGTCGTGGGTCGGATAGTTCTTCATATGGCTTAAGCTGACGAGAGCCATATGCAACCACCTTCCCCTGCTGCATCAGAACACACCCAAGTCCCCTATGGGACGCATCACAGAAAACCTCAAGACCCTCGGTCCCCTCTGGAAGAGTCAAGATCGGCGCAGTAGTCAACCTCTTCTTCAGCTCCAGAAAACACTGCTCACAGGCATCGCTCCACTCGAACTTCACATCCTTCTGAAGCAGACGAGTCAACGGAATCACCAACTTGGAGAAGCCCTCCACAAACTTGCGGTAATAGCCCACCAATCCAAGGAAGCTACGAATATCTCCAACATTAGTAGGCCTGGCCCACTCAGTAATAGCCCTAATCTTCTCCGGATCCACGGAGATACCATCCTTGGAGACAACGTGTCCCAAGAATACCACCTGATCCAACCAGAACTCACACTTCTTCAGCTTCGCGTACAACTCGTTCTCCCTCAGAGTCTGGAGAACGGTCCTCAAATGCTCCTCGTGCTCCTCAGCACTCTTGGAATACACCAAGATGTCATCAATAAACACCACAACGAACTGGTCCAAAAACGGCTTGAACACCCGGTTCATCATGTCCATAATACAGAAGGCGCATTCGTCAGACCGAATGGCATCACTAGGAACTCGTAGTGTCCATAACGAGTCCTGAAAGCGGACTTAGGCACATCGTCTGCCTTAATCCTCAGCTGATGATAACCGGACCTCAGATCGATCTTCGAAAACACCTTAGCTCCTGCTAACTGGTCGAACAAGTCATCAATGCGCGGGAGAGGATACCTATTCTTAATGGTAACCTTGTTGAGCTCCCTGTAGTCAATGCACAACCGCATGCTACCGTCCTTCTTCTTTACAAATAGCACTGGCGCTCCCCAAGGCGACACACTCGGGCGAATGAAGCCCTTATCCAGCAGCTCCTGCAACTGGACCTTCAACTCCTTAAGCTCAGCAGGCGCCATCCGGTATGGGGCCTTCGAAATCGGCTGAGTCTCAGGTGCGAGCTCGATCGAGAACTCCACCTCTCTGACAGGGGGAAGCCCAGGTACGTCATCCTGGAACACATCGGGAAAGTCTCTGACTACTGGAATCTCCTCCAACTTCGCATCCTTGCGAACCTCAGGGATGTAGCACAGATATCCCTGGCATCCTTTCCTCAAAAAGCGGAACGCCTGCATCGCTGATATGACTGGCGGCGAGCACGGGAGTCCATTCCCTGCTACAATCAAACGGGGCTGGCCCGGCTCCTCAAAAGTGACTCTCGAAGCGGCACAATCGATGTGGGCATGGTGCGCAGCAAGCCAATCCATGCCCAGGATCACATCAAAACTAGTCATCTCCATCGGGATGAGGTCAGCACACAGAATCCTATCTTGACTAACACAGGACTAGCTTTACAGACAGAATTCAACAACATAGAAGAGTCCCTAACCAATGGACTATGCACACACAGCTCAACACCCAGAGGCACAACAGGCAAACCGAGCTCACCACCAACTCAGCAGAAATAAAAGAGTGGGTGGCTCCAGAGTCAAACAAACAGAAAACAGAACGAGAAGACAGCTGGAGAATACCTGTGACAACTCTGTCAGTCGATCGGTCTCTCTCTCCAGCCATCGCGTACACTCTGGCCTGGCCCTGGGGCTTCTTCTGCTCAGCCCGGTCTCGATCTCTGGACCCTGAAGCAGACTCAACGGCTCTACCTCCAGAACTACCCCTGCTCCTCTCAGCCTGAGGGCAATCAGCAATCCTATGTCCCATGGATCCACACTTGAAACAGGCCCCGGACTTCCTGTAGCAGTCCTGACCCCTGTGAAACTTGCCACAGACCTGGCACTTCGGGCGGGAGCTGACGAAGACGAACCACCTCTATCTCGTGCGCGGTCTCCAGAGCGGTCTCCAGCTCGGTCTCCAGTAGACTGCTTCTTCTGAGAAGCAGACTGATCCCTCCTGTCGCTCTCATCGGACCTCTGCTTCCTCTTCTGGTCCTTCCCTCCAGCCTGGCGACCCCTCAGATCAGCCTCTACCAACAGGGCGACATCAGCACGTCCCTGAAGGTCTTGTGACGCAGAGGCGTCACAGCAGAACGGATGTCTGGCCTCAAGCCACTCTCAAACTTCCTGGCCTTCCTATGCTCGTCAGGCTCAGGTGCAAACTTAGACAGACTGATGAACTTACGAACGTACTCCTCAACGCTCATGTCCCGACCCTGGCGTAGTCGGTTATACTCCAGAATGCGCTGATCCTTGTAGACGTCGGGGTAAAACTGTTTGTTGAACTCCCCAGTGAACTGCTCCCACGTCCAAGGCTGTGGGAACTTCCCCATAACTGACCTCCACCACTCCTTGGCTTCGGCCTTGAACAGAAAGGTGGCGAAGTCCACCTTCTGCTCCTCCTCTGAGCCCATCACACGTAGCAAGTCCTCCACCTCTGACAGCCAGTGACTGGCCACCTGGGGGTCTCCTGCCCCATCGAACGATGGCGGCTTCAGCTTCATGAACTCCTGAAGCGCCTTCACGTTCTCTCCCTCCACCCAGCGTCTGCCCCAGCTGGGCCTGCTCCGCCAGCTGGACCACCCCTGCAGCCATGGTCTGCATGAGCTGCGTCATGAACTGCTGAACAGCAGCATCAGCCACATTCCCTGGAGGGTTATTTGCTCTTCTTGGCGGCATTCTGAAAGTCCAACAGCAAGCAGTTAAACTCAGATACTAGCACTGACATTTCTGACAGACTGGCTAACTTAAAATCCCAGCAGATTAGAACCCAGAGCTCTGATACCACTAAATGTAACACCCCCAAACACTGGCCTAGGAGTTAGGGTGTCACACGCCGCGTATTATTACATAATAACGCAAGGCTCTAATAAGCAAACTTAAACAGATAACAAACAAGGCCCAAACGAAATACTTAAATAAAGTATAATCAAATGATGTCGTAACATCCCAAAAGTATTACAGAACCCACCAAAACGAATACCAAAGCAAAGCTAACAGAAGAGGCCCAAAGGCTCAAATTCAATACAAAGTCTCAAGCGAATCAAATAACATATGAACTAAACTCCAGAAGCTGAGGGTAGACGATCCTCGCTAATCAATCTGCAAAAGCGTTAGAAGTAGGGGAATGAGCACACAACTATGCCCAGTAGATGACCAACTTCATCAACCAGCATGCTCAAAACATTTACAGAATATTGACAAATCAGAAGGAGTCAAAGAATCCATAAACATGTCAGAAATCAGAAACAGAAGTCCATTCATTAAGGGACTAAACAGAGCAGAAGCAGGCAGAAGCAGAAAAACAGAGTGGGACACTAGCGATCACAGCATACAGACAGAACGAGCAACCAGCTCGTGAACAGAACGAGGAAACCTCACTCGTAAACAGAACAGGTGTAAACACCCGTGAACAGAACGGGGAACATCACCCGTGAACAGAAGGATCCTACATAGCGCGCTACGAGACAGCGAAACCAGCCATCCAAAGGCTCAGACACGGAGATAACTAGGTCCCAAAACAGAAGCTTAAAAACAATAAGCATATGTGCAACCATTGCACCAGAGCAGATATAAAACTGAGAAATCAGAAGGGCAATCCAACCCCACAAACCGAAGTTACAGAATTCAGAAGCTTGTTGAAGGCTACAAAATCAGAGAACACATAACCAAGTGCTCAAACATGTATAAACAGATAGTACTTGGAAAGAGGAATCCAACGCCGCAAACGGCACTCAAAACGGAGCTCAAACGAGCAAGTTATGACGAAAACAGAGACATGTCCGAACTTGTGTCCTAGCTTCGAAGCTCGGACACAAGTCGAAGCGAAAACAGAGAGGAAAACAAGCTGTCCGAACTTCGAAGTTCGGACTGAAGTTCGGACAGTTTTTCGGAAAACTTACGTGGTGAAGTCCGAGCTTCGAAGCTCGTTTGATTTCAGAAAATAGAGGTGTCCGAACTTCAAAGTTCGGACAGAAGTTCGGACACCTCAAAAGCTCAAAAAAAAAAAAAAAACGCAACAGAGACCTGTCCGAACTTCCAAGTTCGGACGGAAGTTCGGACAAGTCACAGAAATCATCAAACAGAAGCGGATTTAACACGAACGGAAGCACAAAACTCATTCAAATCAACACACACATTTACAAAACAACCTTGGGGGTTTAATCCATTGAAATGCTCATTAAATCAGGCATAAATCACACACCAAACATGAGATCAAACGTCGAATTAATCTGCAGAAACCAAACTCCCCAAGGCTGAACACACGGATCGAATCCGAAAGCCACCTACCTCAATTACAGCAGAGAAGTTTCTGAATCTGAACAGCAGACGATCCAACCCCGACACAGCAGTAACGCAGACCCGAAATGCAATCCAAACAGCCACTGAACTCCCATAACAACGCAGAAGTACAACCCTCAATCAGAAACTGATAACAACACCGAACAACACCAATGCTGAAACTGAAACGAAGAACAGGATTGAACCCTCACCTGAAACTGTCTACGGATTCGCAGAGCACGCCTACAGCAGTAAGGATCGACAGAGGACGTCGGGAAATTCACTGATTACAATCAGATTGCAGAGAGGGGAATTAGGGATTTGAGAAGTTCCCAAAACTGATTGCAAAACTAATCAACGAACACCAACCTGAACACGAAAGAAGCAGCAAACGATGAAGAATTCCCAGCAGCAGTCAAGTCTCCAAACAGCAGCACTTGGACAGGTTGATCAACAGAGAAGAACGTTGAGAGAGAAGAGGAAGAAGAACGTCTCTAGGGCTGAACGACTGATCGTGAATGAACGTGCTAATCAGAATGTAATCTGATTATTATTAATGACACCCAACTATTAATAATAATTCCTTACCAAAATCTGAAACGGAAAGGACCACTTCGCCCTTGTCTTCAATCAAAAGGACTTCCACGTCCTGAATCAAGATTGAACCAATTTAAAATAAATTGTGACGAAATAAAATAATAACCAATCTTGGGTTATAACAATGTCTGTATTGCATGCAGTCAATTGGAATACTAGCCACACACTGTTTATGTGGGGTGCATCGTATCTTTCAAAAAAACTAGATGAAGGTCCTTGGCATTAAAAAGATTGAGAGATTCCCCTTAAGTAGGATTCCCCCTGTTTTGCATGTTAAGGTCTTTAACAAATGATAGCAATAAGTGACAACTTTTATGTACAATAAGTGACAGCTTTTATGTTATACTATAACTATAGTAGAAAAGACAGCGTTCTACCATGGTTATAGTATAACATAAAAGCTGTCACTTATTGTGCATAAAAGCTGTCACTTATTGCTATCATTTGTTAAAGACCCTTAACATGCAAACTCAGGGGGGATCCTTCTTAGGGGGAATCTCTCAATCTTTTTAATTTCCAAGGGACCTTCATCTAGTTTTTTTTAAAAGATACGATGCACCCCACATCAACAGTGTGTGGCGAGTATTCCAATTGACTGCATGCAATCTACAACATTCATGTCCAAGTGTTTAAAGATTTCTCAGAGCTATTGATGTTCAAAACTGAAAGAAGATGTGAATCCAATCAAAACTGGAGATGGAGAAGTGCCTAGCTTCTCCATCTCCATCCATAAGACATGAAACTCATCAACCGGGCAATATGGTATCACTTTATCTTCATATAGTCCCCCATGCCACCATATAATCGACTAAGTTTCCTCTTCTCCTCCTCATATAACTATTCTAGAAAACCGTTTCTTCTTCATTCAAGGTCATGAAGTGGGCCAGTAATTCGTTAATCGTCACCGGACTCTAATTCGTGGTGGCCTCACTTAACTTTTTAGCCAATTTCTTCAACCTCTCTGTTTCTAAGTTCTCATTCATCCTTTCATCCATATCTACCTCTGTCTCTTTTGTACCATGCTTTTCTTCTTCTATCTCTTTTGTATCAGTAGAAGAATCATCATGATCGTCGGTATTTTCATCTTCAACAGAGGCAACAACTGTCTCCATCGGCCAAATTCGCCTGGCTTTTTATCCGATTTTCTCTGTGATGTTTCTGAAGATCAATACCACTCGGTCTCTACTGATCTTGTAATTCCACATTATTCAGTTGTGTCTTCCCCAAAGTTTTCAGTGCTGTCCAGTTCTGATTGTTCGATCTACTGGAGAGAAGGAAGGTCGTGAAGGAAAAGTTGGTAGGCCCATCCGAGTTCAATTTTTTTTATTAAAGGTTGATGACGATCGAAGGTGCGCGCATAGGCGCTAGCAAAAAATTGTAGAGGGATACTAAAAATAACTACAAAAATTAAGACGCTGTAAGTAGAGGTCTCTAATATGCCCAATGGTGGTCATATATATTCCAAAACATTAGAGGGTTAATTGGAATGCCTAACGGATAACAAATCTGAGAAGAATGTGAAGGAACTTAAAAGTGAGATGTTGGTATTGGTAGAAACGTAGATAAACTTCTGGGTGGATGCTAAGGTAAAAGCAATATGGGGAAGGGGATGTCAGGCAAGCTGACCATGCCGTAATGCTATGTCTTCGTATTATTAATACACCCCTATAGTCATCTAATATTTGGACCCTAGGTTATACTATAATATAATATAACATTTTAAAAATATAAAAGCCTCAAAACACTTAATCCCCATTTAATTTCTAACAAATTTTGCCACAACTACGTGGCTATATTTGTATGCATGCTGCGAAACGCATTATATTTGACGCTAAATAAACACATTAATTCCCAAGTCCATTGTACACCAGTAAGTAAAAATCAGCACATAGTACAACAATAGATGCACACGACAGTTTGGTTTTCATGTAAAATTATTCCCAAACACACACTTTTATTTCACGCCTTTAATCCTAAACAAACAGAGCATGTATGTTCCTGATTAACAAGTTTGGTTTACAAACTTACCTCATCAGCAGAAGAATAGAGGCGATAGATCTAGTGCGCATGTATGTTCCTTTCGCTAGTTGGGCTTGTAAAATTATTGCAGATCTAGCTAGAGTGAAAGCCAGGAGGCGCCGCGCGTGACAGGGCATGTATGTTCTTGTTCGTGCGATTTTGCAAAAATTAATTACCGATCGAAAGAGTATATGAAAAATAAGGATAGGCATATATATGTATACCTGTTCACAGATTGCGCGCAAAATTACCGAAAGAGAGGCAATCGATATCGACACATGCATGTAATGGCCTTCATCACCAGTTTGGCCGGGTTGCAGATTAGAAGATAGAATATTATTAAAGATGGCGCACAGTATCAGGAGAAGGAATAAGAGGAGCCGTGGCAGCGATGGTAATTTCTTGTGGGCTCAGTCGATTCGATTGAGAATAGAGCTTAGAGTGTTTACAGAAGAGTGGGTAGCGGAACCGTCACGATTTGATTGATGAGAAGACTGCGCGGGAGGGAGAAAAAAGTTTATAATTTAGGTAACATAAAGAACACTTCACTTAAGAAGCGTTCTTTATGCTGGCCGTAAGTAGCATAAAGAACGCTTCTTATCTGAAGCGTTCTTTATGTTATCGCGCCCAAAGACATAAACAACGCTTCCTTGGTGAAGCGTTCTTTATACGTTACATATAAAGAACGCTTATTTACAAAGCGTTGTTTTTGTCTTTGGGCGTGAAAAAAAAAAAGAATGCTTCGTAAGCAAAGCGTTTTTTAAGATTGCTGGCCTATGATAAAAAATGATTTACAATATAACCATTTTTAAAGGGGCGTTGTTTATTCTTTTTTCCCAGCAGTGAATCAAAGGCCCGATTATAGAAATGAGAACCGCCATCACTGATGATAGCTCTGGGCACACCAATTCTTGTAAAGATGTATTTCTTCAGAAATTTGATCACAATTTTAGCATCAGCAAAAGGGTAGGGGATTGCTTTGACCTACTTGGAAGCATAATCCCAACAACAAGGATGTAGTGGTTTCCATGAGAAGAAGGAATGGGCCAGCGAAGTCAATACCCCAGACATCAAACACCTCAACTTCAAGAATTCCCTTTTGAGGAATCTCATGCCTTCTTGAAATGTTCCCCATCCTTTGACAGTTATCACAGTGAAAGCAGAAGCTGTAACACCC
This sequence comes from Limonium bicolor, assembly GCA_023374045.1. Taxonomy (NCBI): domain Eukaryota; kingdom Viridiplantae; phylum Streptophyta; class Magnoliopsida; order Caryophyllales; family Plumbaginaceae; genus Limonium; species Limonium bicolor. Next base: position 427,848,586 of record CM041777.1, on the reverse strand, counting down.
CTACTACGTATTTAACAATTAACCGAATTCGCAGGGAAATAAACAACTAAAACAATAACTAAACTGGTTGGTGTTACACGCCGTTAGCCACCCACGCGGCTAACAAGGCATAATACATACCGTTTGTACCGGTCTGATGATCAGACTCCCGAGCATAGAACTAATAACCATAAATACATAATCAACGCTACCGAGTATTTAATTACAATCCATCACTGTAAACTATCAACGTACTGCCACTGTATAACAACGGAACCTAAATATAACTCGCCACGGGAGCATAGGTGCATCCCGGGCCCAGCATCCAAAACATACCAAAAGCATTTCATAACCTAAGATCTAAAGCCATTCCGCTTCCTCGATCCTCATCCTGCAAATAAATATGGAGCCCCCAAAGGGGGTCAGCAACCCTTGGCTGGTATGGTTAACGCGCAGCCCATCGGCTACCGGGATATGCGCAACTACTTGTCATGATAACATGGCGTCGATTTTTAACACACAACATATATGACATAGCAAGAATAATGCATAGCAACAACATCACACATAACATAACAAGAACGATTCACTTTAGGAACCGAACCAACACAGTTAGATCACTTGGAGAGCCTAGAGATGTTGCCAAACTCATGCTAAGCTCGTTACATAACTCGTTACCGTCCTGTTAGATTGAACGGATAACTTACCCCAGGTGTGTCGGATATAGTAATCCAAGCACACCGAACATAGTATGCCCCTATGGCCCGACGTGAGTCAGTAAAATAGCCTTGGTTAAGCTAAAGGGAAGGTTGGAAACAAAAGGAAAACAACCATAACATACGGAGAGAATCGAACCAGTTATGACATCGACTCCCATACTCACACGCGTAGCCGAAACGACCAGACTCCTCACTCCCCGGTAAGCAGTTGTTAATAGTCCCATTATTGAAACTTAGTAAATGAATTCACAAGTAAGTGTTAGAGTCTAGTTAGACACACACAAAAGGGAGATGAGACATATCTTACCGATACAATAATATTAACAACTGTAAACTCATTTCATGACTTAAGTCTTACAAGGTCATAAACACACAGAAAACAAACAACACAAGCCAGTGTAAACCGGTTGGCAACAGACTGCAAGAAAACCATACCTTGGTCCCAGCTTCGATTGGTTTCCACCGTAGGCAACTCCTATACACATTTAGTAATGTTGGTTAATTACCGTGCCTGACTTATAGTTAGCTAATTACTTCACATAATTATATTATATACTTTCACACTTTACCTCACTAGTAGAAAAAAGATTTTAAATGACGCACTTTAAACCACGGTTATTAACGGAACCGTCATTTAAATTCTATAAACCACGGTTATTAACAGAACCGTCATTTATATTGCACGGCCCATAAAAAAAATGACGGTTGTTTATTAACCGTCGTATAAAGTACATATAAACCACGGTTGTTTATGGAACGTCGTTTATGTTGCACGACGCATCATAATAAAATGACGTTTTATACTAACCATCATATAAAGTGAGTTTAAACCACGGTTACGATTGAACCGTCGTTTAAAATATTGCGCCAAAACTTAAAAACCACGGTTTATCTGATAACCGTCGTTTATTCCTCTCGTGACATAGGTTATAAACGACGGTTTGTATATCAACCGTCGTTTAAAGTCATTTAATTAAAAACCCTCACACTTCATTCTTTTCTTCTTCCTCCCGACTCACCCCGTCTCTCTTGTGCGATTCCGGTCGACGACTCCCCTCCCCCATTCTCCCGTCGCCGTTTTGCCCCCCTTCCGCCGTCGCCCTGCTGCTCACGGTCCCCAGCTCGCTCCACCGCCGCGCGCCTGCGCCCCTCGTCTTGTTGTCGTCCTCCCGAAGCTCTCCCTCCGGTGAAGCCGCGAACGCCGCCCACCATCCAGTCGTCCCTCCGGTGAAGATCCCCCCCTCCAATGCCCAGCGCACGCCGCCCCAGCTCAACCACCAACCACAGTCCAGTCGCGCACCCCCTCCGGTGAAGCTCTCTACTGATTTTTACATGCTTTTAATATATAATGTGTGAACTTTATTAGTAGTTAATGTTACTTATTATAGATTAGGGTTTGAAAAAGAAATGGGTTATTTGCAACCATCGATAAAAAAAATGTCCTTTTAGATTCATTGTATTTACTGGCACCAAGGCTAATATGAATAGGTATCTCAATGAGCTGGAAAGTTATCATCATAGTATATTTGATTTGGTTATATTGATTTGTTGAAGATTTTGGGCCCATGTGGAAAGTAGTAATTCTTTATTGATATCCACATTTTAATTATAAAAATAGACGACTGTTTTGGGTTGAGTTTTTGCTGTTTACGCGTTCGCCGTAGTATTTATTTTGTTTGATATGTTCGAAACGTGTCGATGGTAATGGTTTATACCGGCATAAATGTCGAGATGTGCTCTTCTTTTCATAGAATTATTGTCATTTGTTTTGTTACTGCAGTCTTTTCTAAAAAATGTTACTAGTAGTGTGTGATGTAGGATGCACCTCTTAGCCTGCTATTATGCTACTATTGTGTTTGTTTCTGCTTAAAAAGTGTGAAGTCTCTAGCAATATTGCAAAGGTCATGCCCATTTTTTCCAGATTTAAACCTTATTCTTTATTTTTTGGATAGGTGTTCTATGGTTGAAAAATTCCCGATTCCTCTTCCATCACATTTGTGAGTTGATCATCCCTACTCATTAGGTTAGTTTTTTTAAAATGTTTCAATAACATGGTTTAATCAAAATATATTTGTTTGTTTATTTGTTCAATTATTCATATTTTTTCAAATTAAAACCTTATATTCTAATTTCATTGAATAGGTGTCACTACACACGGTCGGATGTCTACTTGTCGCACTATCTGCTGCTGTCAACCTCTGCCACCAGTTTGCCTGATCAGAACCCACGGTAAAACACTTGCATTTCTGATTATGATTTTAGAAACAAATACTTATATATTGTCACGAATAAACGTTATACTAAATTCTACTTGTATTCTGCAATCATTAGAATATATATTTGCATAGTGTGGTGAAATGTGAGATTAAGTTGAAATGGGGTGGTTGTTTTTGTTCATTGATCATATATATTATATATACATTTACTATTTGCATACTTGTCTGTTTGAATAAAATTTGTATGGTTTGCTGAGAATAAATATTGCTGCTACTGTGTTTGTTTCTGCCTTAACAAAATGTGGAGTATCTAAAAATACGCAAAGGTCATGCCAAATTTTTTTCAGAATTTAAGCTGATTCTAATTCCATCGAATTTAACTTTCTTCATAATTACTTACAGTTTCAATTTTTTCATCTCTTGCAGGTTGCTCTGAGGTAGAATACAATCGAATTAAGACGAGAGAGCAAAAATACCGGTAATAACATTAGCTATGTTCGTTTGTTTAATATGTTCAATTATTCAAGTTTTTATAAAATTAAAACTTATTCTAATTTCATTGAATAGGTGTTTTCTATACTACGCGCAAGAGCATTTGCCTACTTCTCCTTCTTTGTGCTGTTCGCGCTAGCTGACCATGCCAGTACTCATCAAGGTTGGTATTTAAAACGTTTCAATTTATTTTTGTTTTTCTATTCAAACAATGGAATCAATTCAACATAGAATTACCCTCTGAGATTTACCTGATGAGGTATGTCTAGATAGTCCCTGTTGGGACTGTCCAGTGACCTTTTGATCTCACCTCTAGGTTTGTGAATGAGTTAAATAATATACAGTAGTTCAGTGATAATTTCAGCAGCATTGCCTAGTGTTCTTTCTAGTGTACATATATATATGTGATTGAAACGATTCTATATATATCTTACACTAGGAAACTGTAGGTAATGCGGCCGAAAATTGAAATACCCCAAACCTTAATGTGTTGATTAGTTGAGTAATTATAATTTTCTAAGGCTAATTAAGTCCTTAAGATCCTTGGTGAAGAAATGAGAACCAAAAAGGAAAGGAAAATGCGTAAAGTCACAAAACGTGAAAATACGTATTTAAATTATTTTAGGAGGTACATAACCTCATTAGAGTGATAAATATATTTATACCTTAATTACACACCAAGAAACAGGTGGGAAAAATTCCGGAAGGAAACGGATTCAAACAATGCGTTAAAACGCTAACGGAGTCTTAAAACGCGTTTGTCGAGAAACCTGAAAACGCGACTTTAAACAGTTAAACGACCCCGTAAAAATAATAATGCTTTTGTAACAATAATTAAACATTAATGGGAGTTTAATAGCCATGAAAATTAAAGGAATGAGAAAATTCCGGAAAACGATCCCGGTCAGTGAATAGTACTAAACCGGGTAGATTAAACGAGCGTTTTCTGTTAAAAGACGAAAAACGCTCCAGCGTGTATATATTAGTGGGCCGGTTTTATTTATGAAAACAGCTCACTCACACAAGACTAGTTAACTAATTAATTAAGTCAAGAGAGCTAAAGTAACAAAGGGGCACATATCCCCACACACTCTCTCTCTCTTTCCTTATTTTCCTTTTCCCCTCTCTCTCTTCCTCTCTTTCCTCTCTTCTTCTCTTCCATCGATTTCCTTCTCCCTCTCTCTCTGTGTGTGTCACGATTTTGAAGCCCTCCAATGGCTTCCTCACTACCTCTTCATGCCCAAGCTCCATGTGAGCTCCAAATCAAAAACAAACCACATATTCTTCTTCCTCTCATCTCCCTCTATCATCCTCTCTTTTCAAAATTCCAAAAGGATGAAGTTGACCTCCATGGGTTTTCACCATTTGAGGAGAAAATGGCACCAATGAGAAGCTTGGAGTCTCCTCTTTCTTCTAAGGTAAAAATTTCCAAGAAAAAGTCATTCCTCTTCATCTCTTGGTGTAATTGATTTTTCACCATTTTTGACACCTTGTTTTCTCCTTCTTCTTGAGCTCCAAATTTATCCTTCAATGGTGGAGAAGTTCCCCTCTTGATTCAAGGGTGGAAAATCCCTCTTAAAAACTTCAAAAAGGTAAACCCTAACTCGTATTCTAGCCTTTGATTGAATTAAGATATCCAAGGGTTTAGATTTTAATTAAGTATGTTTTTGTGTTCTTGGATGTTGGGATGGAGTTTGGAAACTCCATACCCTCTTGACCGATTTTGGAGGAGATGAGGAGCAAGAGAAGGATTGAGGAGATTTGAGAAATTAAGGTAAGGAATTCACCTTAAACCTTGTTTATAATTGTTTAAGTGTTTGGGATGGGTAAACAATTTAATGAACCCAAATTGTGAGTTGAAATCTATATTGTAATGTGTTTAGTTGGTGTTGGAGAGGTGTGTGAATTGATAGTTGAATTGAGGGCCTTAAGAGCCAATTGTTTTAAGTTTGTGATTGGTATTATGGATATGGAGTTTATGGTGGTTATGTTGTTGTGATGGAATTTGAGGAAATGTAATATGCTGTTAGGACCCTGTAAGGGTGTGGCTAGATTAGGAGTGAAGAGATTGAGTTTTGATGATAATTGATGAGGATAAAGGTGTAGAGCTTATGGGGAGGTTATGGCAAATTTGGGATGGGAAATGAGTGTTGATGATGGTTAAATGGTTGGGGAGAATTAAGGAGTTTTTGGATGTCATTAAGATGTGTTTGAAGTGCCCAAATGAGGTTAGAACATATTAGGATATATGAGGAAGGTTTGGAGTTGAAAGAACAAATTAAGAGAAAAATCTGTAGTGGACCGACCCAGGGTCCGACCCAGTTCTGGGTCGGTCGGACCACGTTAAGCCAGCCAGAAAGCTTCGGCAATGGACCGACCCAGAGAGTTTTGGGTCGGTCGGCTTAGCTTTGGGTCGGTCGGGCAAAATTTAACGAAGGAAAAAGTTTCGGCAATGGACCGACCCATAAGGATGGGTCGGTCGTGGGTCGGTCTAAGGTTGTTTTCTGAACCAGAAAGTTACTGGAACGGACCGACCCAGGGGTTGGGTCGGTCGGTGGGTCGGTCGACCCTTAACAAAAAAAAAAAGAAGAAATTTTAATTCTAAGAATGTTAATTGGTATTAAGGTGTGCCATTAATAGGGTAGTGATGATTGGGACCCTAAGAACTTAAGTAATTAAGTTAAGATTAAGTATAAACCTTAATGCTTAAAGTTAAGATTATAAGGTTGTTAAGGATAAATTAAGTAAGTTATAATGGTGATTGAGTGGTAAGAAGTTGTAATACAAATGTAAAGTTATAAAACTATCGAACGGGGTTAATCATGGGCGCATTAGTCGTTAAATAATTATGTTACCCCGATATTAATAAAGATAGTTATAATGTTACCAGTTGTACAAAGATTTTCAAGGAACATGTGATGGCACATTAGAGTGCATCTTCGGTGACAGGTATGGTTTTCTTGCAACCTGTGTCCTAACGGATTACACCGGCTTGTATGCCACATGTTTCTGTGTGTTTGCCACCTTGCAAGATAAAGCATGAAATGAGTTTACAGTAATTCATTATTGTGGCGTAATTAATTCCGATACCGCTTAACCTTAGTTATGTGTTAAATAATAGATAACCGACCTTAGGTTCACATAAGAGTTCGGTATGCGGAATAAACGTCCCAACCCATGGGAACGTTCTAACCACGGCTATCAGTGCGTTAGTATATGTTGTGATTATGTGTGATGTATGTGAGTTGTTTGGTATGTTGTTGTTGTTATCGGATACAGATATCCATGTTTGTAAAAAGGGATAATACTCCCCTTATGTGTCTAACCGAGTTAGTAACACTATGCGATGTATGTATGTGATAAGTTCCATAAGGGAACCTCTAACTAATAAGTATATGTTATGTATGGAGAGGAATCCGGTGTGTGCCGGTCGCGCGTGTTGTTTGGGAGTTAATACATATATGTGAATTAACTCCCATCCTGTTATGTTAAGGGTGTTGTTTCCTTCATTGGATTTCGACCTCCCATTAGCTTAGCCAAAGCTTACCTACCCGACCTCCATATCGGGCTAGGAGGGAAATTATGTGTAATGTTGTTAGGGTGTTGACGCCTATGTTGCTTCGACTCCCTCTCTGTTATGTTACGGTTGTTTTCTTCTTGGATTAAACCACCCACAAGCTTAACCAAGGCTTACCTACCTCATCACTATTGGAGTTAGGGGGAAATTATGTATGTTGTGTACGGTCCTATATGAGGCCGCCACTCAAGTAAGGAAATGTATGTATGTTGTGCTCGGGCTATATCACCCCGGCACTCCCTAAATGAAGTTCATGTACTCTAAGAAGAGTGAAATTAAGTTGTGTATTATAAAGTGAAGTGTGTGTTGTTATGTTGGGTGTGCTAACCTTGTGCATGTACTCATTAATGGATGTTGCTTATAAGCATGATGTATGTGTATAGTTTGTGCATGTTTGAAATAAATCAACCGCATGCTAAGATGACAAATAGTTGTGCGTGGCCCGGTAGCATGCGGGCTGCGGGATTACCATACCAGCAAAGGTGCTGACCCCCTTGGGGGCCCCCATTACTTTCAGGTACAAGGAGCTGGAAGCCGTTCGAGAGGAGGACGGGTAGTCATGTAAATTGTGTGATAATTGTAGGTGTAGTAAGACCGAAATTGTATCGGCATTAGTTAGTAAATACTCGGTACAGTTGTAATGTAAGTGTATATGAATGTTGGACATGGAACGGGATTAATGTGTAGTTGCTCGGGAATTTTAGTCCATCAGACCGGTACGATGTATGTATGTTAGCCTTGTTAGCCACGTGGGTGGCTAACGGCGTGTAACACCAAAGAGTTAAGTGATGTTGTGAGTTATGAATTCCGCTGCGATATGTTGTTAAGTGTGTGTTGTTAGTAGTTGGGGTGTTACAAAAAGTGGTATCAGAGCGAAGTATCGCTCTGATGACTGAAATACCGAGCTTAGGAAGTACCGAGTTAAGAGTTTAGTACTTTGGGTTAAGGGTTGAGTGATAGCGTGAGAAGTACGCTAGTTAGGGAATACCAGTGTGTACTGGATACCTACAGTATCCATCCCGCCCTCCACAAACCCTATTATATAACTTGGAAAGAACGCCAGAGAGATGGAAGTCCTCTCTTACTCGGGAATACCCGATCTGGCTGTTATTAAATGTCCTTATAAGTACGGGGAACCTGTCATACGGTAGATCCCGAAAGGTGTGATCCCGAAGACGGTCTCCATTTTAACAATATTAAGCCGTCTGGTAGCGAAAAGTGAAGAATCTTATGCACAAGAGAATGGAATTTCCAGCACCCTGGGTCGACATGCGAAGCAGTCGAGGACAACCAGTTGCAAGCACTAACGTGCAACAGTGGAGAGTGAGTAGTAGAAACCGAGACGAGTGTCTACGGGACTACAATGTTAACTAATACACCAACGGTATACCAACCGATTAAGGAACTACAACGTAGTACGAGGAGGACAATACTAAGTAAAAGGGGTCTCCCAGAATGGGAAACACCCTAGTTAATGGTTATCATGTGAAGACAGAGAGAAGTACCCAAGGATTGTTGTTAAGACTGTAAGATCAAGCAAGGGCCAGCAAGGCCACTGATGTTAGAGCGGATGAGCAATACCGCAACCATGTGTATTGAACCGATAACCAGTTAGCATGGCGCACTTGCCATGGCAAGTGCTGCTACAACAAGGCTTACGGAAATTTTAACAACTACAAAGTACTTAGTAAAGTACCATGAAGTTAAGTGAGATCATCATAACTGTGGAAGGGCTTAATAGCCTGACCTCTGTACTTGGAAATACACCAGTCAGCAAGAAGCTAGACTTGGTTAAGGCAAGGAAACGTTGTAAAACCACGGAATTTTTCTTTCAACTTAAATTCATTTTCAAACCTTTTCAAAACAAATTTTCTTTCAAACCCATTATTTTAATTCTTCTTCTCTTTTAAAACCAAACCAGAAGACCTACACCGGCCTCAGTGCCACATGGTAGGTAAGTTTTACCCAGTTACTTTAAATAACCGGATGGAAACCGGTAAACCCAAGGGTAACAACCCGAGGAATGGAGTGAGTTCATAATAATACAACAGTGGATACACTTCCCTTGATTAAGTTCGGGAAGCATGGAATGCATATTATCATAGGATAATATAAGAGGAGTTGACAACAGAATACTTCACCTAGGCGTGTGACGGACACTACGAGTGTACCAACAGTAATGTGGGACGACCGCACTCCGATAGGAGCTTGTGGGCCTGACAAACCTTCTTATGGGTTAGTCGGGTAAGTAGCAATGTATCAGTAGGATACCCCACGTATGTATACGAGTGGAGTCTGGAACACGGGAAGTAGTCGACTCCATACTACGGTCCGAAGTAAAAGTCAAGCAAGAGCAATGGATTACCAAGAATGGTTGAAGTAAAGGAACCAGTCAAGTTAAGAAGACTAAAGGAATTAGTAAGTTTATTTTAAGGAAATGTTTAAAGGTGAACAAGTGCGAAGTGCACTGGTTAGTAAGTAAAGACATAGCATATGTCTTAAGGATCTTGGAGGATGAACATAATAGCTGGAGTAAGTACCCAGCCTACATATGGTGAGGCAGATGCCTACTATGGATACGTTAATGTGCAATGATCGGGATGAGACTCCCGAGATATCAATCTCACTAAAGGATATTTAACCCAGCAAAGAACGCAGGGCGAAGTAGTAATTAAACGTACCAAAAGTGCAAGCCAGATGTAATGGCATAACCTAGTAACACCCAGGAACTATCCTTAAAAGGGTGTTTGGATCAACAATGGTTGAACGAGATAACGTGACAGAAACGCAAGGGTTGAAACTAACACCCAGTTTAAGCATAAGTCGTCAGGAGGAAGTCTGACATCCTTGAAGGAGCCATGAAGGAACAAAACGACCTTGTCATGGAGCCCAATACAACCTATAAACCGTGTAATATGTACGGAGAAGTAAATGTGTGAACAGCCTACAATGAGTGAGAGCTCGAGGCAATAAGGCTTATAAGCCATAATGGAATGTGTTAAGGAAATGTTATTGATTACGGAGTTTATGTTATATAAGTAAGTAAAGCGGATAACGAACCACTGCTTTAAGAGTGGGGATACCTCTGATATGTGAGACCGCAACAGCGGTAGTTATGTGAACTAAGTTCAGGGAATGTTAAGAGTTGACCACTGTTGTTATTACCCAAGAATGATGTGAGTAGGAATAATACGAAAAGAGTTGTACCAGTTGTGGAGATCGGATGAGTAAAAAGTCAAATAGCCACCATAGGTGTGGGATGCTAAATGTGTAATGAACAACGCTCAAGGAGCATAAAGACTCGAGAATAGCGTATTCAACAACCAGCCAAATAATGGCGAAACACAGTGTAATGGTGGAAGCTAATATAATAGCGGATGCAGTGTAAGTTAATGTTATACAATGAGTAAGAGCACGGTGCGCAGTAAGCGACCGTTGCATAAGTATTGTTAAATAATAATGTGGCAAATACCAGTTTATGAGTGAAACTCAATGGAATACAAGTAAGTGATATACGCAGACTGGGCAATAAGCCAGTTCGGTACTATGTGATAAGGAACACAGTATGAATTCCTATTGCTATCGCATAAGAGATTTACTGTCAAGAGTTTACGCCTCTGCACTCTGTATGACTGAGTGTTTTGGTATTGCGCTTGCGCGGTAATGATCGAGTGAGATAGCTAGGAAGTTTGAAAATGTTAATGTGATAGAAGAACAAGACTTATGGTGTGATAAAACCGATGCATAAGACAAGCACGGTAGTACCAATCAAAGGTACTTGGTTGGCATAAGTGACTACAGTAACACGATTATTAAATATCGGTATGGAATATACCTCAAGTGTTGGAATAACCGACAGAGTACTACACAAAGGTAGTAGCTCAAACGTAACCGACAGTAAGTCGGAAGAAACCAAGTAAATCATTGTGGAATACAGTAATTATCATGGAAATGATAAAGATTTGTAACTCACCGAATTCGCTCACGGTAAGAAATACCACGCGTCGGTTGAAACCGTTATTACCAAGATAAAGGTGATAATCGGGGATGTACAATACAGTAAGGATAATGTATGGGGCAAACTAAGCTCTAATTATCAAGAGTTGCGCAGCAGAAACTGGTGAACCAGTGATTCAAACGAGAATGTGAATAGTGAACATGAGTGAATGGCAACTAATATGCCTAAAGCCTCACAGGCCAGAATCGAAACCAGTTAAGAGTTAAAATAAACTCTAGTGAGAATTCTTGGTTAGGGACTAAACCGCCAATATGGCTAAGATCCTCAAACCAGAACACAGTGTATAATAAACCGCGTGGAGTTAAAACACTTCACGACGGTAGAATGTTATAACCAGTGATTAAGTGATTGATTACGTGGGCGTAATCCCTTTTAAGGGGGTAGAGCGCAAACCACTTAGTGTGTTTTACCGTACAAGTGTACGTGAACTATGTGTGCATAGCACAAAATGATTTGTTTTGATGATTGTGTGTGTGTTACATAAACATACACATTCATTCATGGTTAATTGTGGTAATTACGCACAGAAGATGCGAATACCCTTGTGATAAGTGTGTTTATTGTGTTAAAGATGTGTGAAAGTATATGTATAAGGGAGTAGAAAACTCCCGGGGAACTAAACCCGACTATGTATGTTCATATGATACCAAAAGTAATATTGTGTATTATATTTTGATAAAAATATATATATGGATATATGTATATATACAGTATGTGATTTATGAAGAGGTATGACACCAATGTAGAACCTAGTGAGAATTAAATTCCCTAGGTAACTTGATTTAAAATAAATCTGGAAGATGATTGATGGACATAGTTCCACCCTTGGAGATGTAATGATTATGACTAGATGGACTAAAAGATAGAAAATGGTATATGTTTGAATTAGTTGCTGTTTGAAAATGAAGTGGGAGGTGAAACTCGATTATCATGAGATCAAGGGAAGCCGAACACAAATTGGGGTGGAAAGATAGTTCAACTCTGATGCTGATCACATTAGGGTTGGATGATTCTTGAAACTCCCTATAAGTGGTCATAAATAATCACATCAAGAATAAGATGCAGTAACAATAATTGGACTTGGAGTTGTATTGAGTTTTCAAAAGAATTTTAAATTGGGTTTCAAATTTTCAATTGGTATTTTCAATACTTCAATAAATATTTTAAGATTCTTAAGTGGTATTTTCAAAGGAAGGACTACCTTTATGTGACCTCGTAGAGGATTTTCAACTTGTATCCTTCCAATAAAGGATTTCATTATACTTAACCTCATAGAGGGTATTTTCCTACTACTTGCTCACGAGCTGAGGACGTATGAGCCTTTGTCTTAGGACCGGTGACATGAGAAGTATATTTTAAAGATGTATGCAATTGTTTTGATCTCCCAAAGGAACGGGGACCAGAGTGTCCATCGCGACCGGTTCTGCGGGATCACAGTGTATATGTACTCTACATGGGTCTCGAACCCATGAAGAGATGGAAAAGGAATTTCTGGTTGATATACATGCTATGACATGTTGTGTGGTATGTGTAATAATTATTATTTTGGACCTTGAGTCCTAATGTGATTGAATTCCGGAAGTGTTATGTTACCTAGACCATGTGTCTAAAGGTTGTTAAGTTATCAAGACCTATGTGTCTAAAGGATGTTGTGTTATCAGACCACGAGTCTAAATGTTGTTATGTTACCCAGACCAAGAGTTTAAGGATTGTTATGTTGGTACAATGTTGATAAGGCACCCGGACCATTGAGTTCGAGGTTACCATGTAAGTATGTTATGTTATGTATGGATGTGCATGTGTTACCCGGACCATCAAGTCCGAGGTGGGATGTAAAGTATGTTTGTTGTGGAAGTTTTATGTGCAAGTAATCCCCGTATTCTAACTAATGATGTGTGGGAAGTGTGAACTTCGAGGACGAAGTTCTTTTAAGGGGGGTAGATTGAAATACCCCAAACCTTAATGTGTTGATTAGTTGAGTAATTATAATTTTCTAAGGCTAATTAAGTCCTTAAGATCCTTGGTGAAGAAATGAGAACCAAAAAGGAAGGAAAATGCGTAAAAGTCACAAAACGTGAAAACGTATTTAAATTATTTTAGGAGGTACATAACCTCCATTAGAGTGATAAATATTTTTATACCTTAATTACACACCAAGAAACAGGTGGGAAAAATTCCGGAAGGAAACGGATTCAAACAATGCGTTAAAACGCTAACGGAGTCTTAAACGCGTTTGTCGAGAAACCTGAAAACGTGACTTTAAACAGTTAAACGACCCCGTAAAAATAATAATTGCTTTTGTAACAATAATTAAACATTAATGGGAGTTTAATAGCCATGAAAATTAAAGGAATGAGAAAATTCCGGAAACGATCCCGGTCAGTGAATAGTACTAAACCGGGTAGATTAAACGAGCGTTTTCTGTTAAAAGACGAAAAACGCTCCAGCGTGTATATATTAGTGGGCCGGTTTTATTTATGAAAACAGCTCACTCACACAAGACTAGTTAACTAATTAATTAAGTCAAGAGAGCTAAAGTAACAAAGGGGCACATATCCCCACACACTCTCTCTCTCTTTCCTTATTTTTCCTTTTCCCCTCTCTCTCTCCTCTCTTTCCTCTCTTCTTCCTTCCATCGATTTCCTTCTCCCTCTCTCTCTGTGTGTGTCACGATTTTGAAGCCCTCCAATGGCTTCCTCACTACCTCTTCATGCCCAAGCTCCATGTGAGCTCCAAATCAAAAACAAACCACATATTCTTCTTCCTCTCATCTCCTCTATCATCCTCTCTTTTCAAAATTCCAAAAGGATGAAGTTGACCTCCATGGGTTTTCACCATTTGAGGAGAAAATGGCACCAATGAGAAGCTTGGAGTCTCCTCTTTCTTCTAAGGTAAAAATTTCCAAGAAAAGTCATTCCCTCTTCATCTCTTGGTGTAATTGATTTTTCACCATTTACACCTTGTTTTCCTTGTTTCTTCTTTCTTCTTGAGCTCCAAATTTATCCTTCAATGGTGGAGAAGTTCCCCTCTTGATTCAAGGGTGAAAATCCCTCTTAAAAACTTCAAAAGGTAAACCCTAATCGTATTCTAGCCTTTGATTGAATTAAGATATTCCAAGGGTTTAGATATTTAATTAAGTATGTTTTTTGTGTTCTTGGATGTTGGGATGGAGTTTGGAAACTCCATACCCTCTTGACCGATTTTTGGAGGAGAGAGGAGCAAGAGAGGATTGAGGAGATTTGAGAAATTAAGGTAAGGAATTCACCTTAAACCTTGTTTATAATTGTTTAAGTGTTTGGGATGGGTAAACAATTTAATGAACCCAAAATTGTGAGTTGAAATCTATATTGTAATGTGTTTAGTTGGTGTTGGAGAGGTGTGAATTGATAGTTGAATTGAGGGCCTTAAGAGCCAATTGTTTTAAGTTTGTGATTGGTATTATGGATATGGAGTTTATGGTGGTTATTGTTGTGATGGAATTTGAGGAAATTATAATGCTGTTAGGACCCTTGTAAGGGTAAGGTTGGCTAGATTAGGAGTGAAGAGATTGAGTTTGATGATAATTGATGAGGATAAAGGTGTAGAGCTTATGGGGAGGTTATGGCAAATTTGGATGGGAAATGAGTGTTGATGATGGTTAAATGGTTGGGGAGAATTAAGGAGTTTTTGGATGTCATTAAGATGTGTTTGAAGTGCCCAAATGAGGTTAGAACATATTAGGATATATGAGGAAAGGTTTGGAGTTGAAAGAACAAATTAAGAGAAAAATCTGTAGTGGACCGACCAGGGTCCGACCCAGTTCTGGGTCGGTCGGACCACGTTAAGCCAGCCAGAAAGCTTCGGCAATGGACCGACCCAGAGAGTTTTGGGTCGGTCGGCTTAGCTTTGGGTCGGTCGGGCAAAATTTAACGAAGGAAAAAGTTTCGGCAATGGACCGACCCATAAGGATGGGTCGGTCGTGGGTCGGTCTAAGGTTGTTTTCTGAACCAGAAAGTTACTGGAACGGACCGACCCAGGGGTTGGGTCGGTCGGTGGGTCGGTCGACCCTTAACAAAAAAAAAAGAAGAAATTTAATTTCTAAGAATGTTAATTGGTATTAAGGTGTGCCATTAATAGGGTAGTGATGATTGGGACCCTAAGAACTTAAGTAATTAAGTTAAGATTAAGTATAAACCTTAATGCTTAAAGTTAAGATTATAAGGTTGTTAAGGATAAATTAAGTAAGTTATAATGTGATTGAGTGGTAAGAAGTTGTAATACAAATGTAAAGTTATAAAACTATCGAACGGGGTTAATCATGGGCGCATTAGTCGTTAAATAATTATGTTACCCCGATATTAATAAAGATAGTTATAATGTTACCAGTTGTACAAAGATTTTCAAGGAACATGTGATGGCACATTAGAGTGCATCTTCGGTGACAGGTATGGTTTTCTTGCAACCTGTGTCCTAACGGATTACACCGGCTTGTATGCCAACATGTTTTTCTGTGTGTTGCCACCTTGCAAGATAAAGCATGAAATGAGTTTACAGTAATTCATTATTGTGGCGTAATTAATTCCGATACCGCTTAACCTTAGTTATGTGTTAAATAATAGATAACCGACCTTAGGTTCACATAAG
This sequence comes from Limonium bicolor, assembly GCA_023374045.1. Classification (NCBI taxonomy): domain Eukaryota; kingdom Viridiplantae; phylum Streptophyta; class Magnoliopsida; order Caryophyllales; family Plumbaginaceae; genus Limonium; species Limonium bicolor. Next base: position 427,832,962 of record CM041777.1, on the reverse strand, counting down.
AGTTCGGTATGCGGAATAAACGTCCCAACCCATGGGAACGTTCTAACCACGGCTATCAGTGCGTTAGTATATGTTGTGATTATGTGTGATGTATGTGAGTTGTTTGGTATGTTGTTGTTGTTATCGGATACAGATATCCATGTTTGCTAAAAAGGGATAATACTCCCCTTATGTGTCTAACCGAGTTAGTAACACTATGCGATGTATGTATGTGATAAGTTCCATAAGGGAACCTCTAACTAATAAGTATATGTTATGTATGGAGAGGAATCCGGTGTGTGCCGGTCGCGCGTGTTGTTTGGGAGTTAATACATATATGTGAATTAACTCCCATCCTGTTATGTTAAGGGTTGTTTTCCTTCATTGGATTTCGACCTCCCATTAGCTTAGCCAAAGCTTACCTACCCGACCTCCATATCGGGCTAGGAGGGAAATTATGTGTAATGTTGTTAGGGTGTTGACGCCTATGTTGCTTCGACTCCCTCTGTGTTTATGCTCTTAGATTACAACCACCCAAGCTTAACCAAGGCTTACCTACCTCATCACTATTGGAGTTAGGGGGAATTATGTATGTTGTGTACGGTCCTATACGAGGCCGCCACTCAAGTAAGGAAATGTATGTATGTTGTGCTCGGGCTTATATCACCCCGGCACTCCCTAAATGAAGTTCATGTACTCTAAGAAGAGTGAAATTAAGTTGTGTATGCTATAAGTGAAGTGTGTGTTGTTATGTTGGGTGTGCTAACCTTGTGCATGTACTCATTAATGGATGTTGCTTATAAGCATGATACATGTGTATAGTTTGTGCATGTTTGAAATAAATCAATCGCATGCTAAGATGACAAATAGTTGTGCGTGGCCCGGTAGCATGCGGGCTGCGGGATTACCATACCAGCAAAGGTGCTGACCCCCTTGGGGGCCCCATTACTTTACAGGTACGAAGGAGCTGGAGCCGTTCGAGAGTAGGACGGGGTAGTCATGTAAATTGTTTGAGAAAATTGTAGGTGTAGTAAGACCGAAATTGTATCGGCATTAGTTGAAATACTCGGTACAGTTGTAATGTAAGTGTATAATGAATGTTGGACATGGAACGGGATATTTTGTGTAGTTGCTCGGGAATTTAGTCCATCAGACCGGTACGATGTATGTATGTTAGCCTTGTTAGCCACGTGGGTGGCTAACGGCGTGTAACACCAAGGAGTTAAGTTATGCTGTGAGTTATGAATTCCGCTGCGATATGAATTTAAGTGTGTTGTTAAAGTTGGGGTTGTTACAGAAATTATCACTGACCTAACTCTATAAATTATACTTTGTTCCTAGTGAGATCGAAGGTGATGGATAGGTTAGGTTGTTTAAATCTGTAAAATAAAAAAAAAAAGAGGAGATCAATGAACAGTTCATGACATCTGGTGTTGTTAAAAAGGAGATGGAGCGCATCAGTGATTGTACATGACAGATTGGACATCAAGTACCTAAGGGTTCCATATTTAGCAAGTCCTTGTTGACAATTAAACCAAGGGATAAGGATATATTCGATGTCCTTGTGTCGATTGCAAGAACGACTTCAATACCGGGTGTGGTTATACCCCGGATCTAAAAATGGTTTTAAATTACTCTAATATGATTATTGAAGGCCATTGGTGCCTTGAGAGTATTGGTAAAGAAAATAAAACCAAAAGAAAAACGCGTGAAAAAAGCGAAAAACGCTAAAACGCGCATTAAATGAGTGTAAGAGATATAAGATATCGTAAGGGTATGAGATGGATTCCTAAGGTTTAGTTGGGCCTAAATAGTGTACGGGAATGATTCCGAAGAAAACGGATCCAAATAAGGATAAAACGCTAACGGAGTTTACAGCACGTTTTTCGAGACAACCTGAAAACGTGACTTAAGTGGTCAATAGACCCATAAAATTATAGTTGATTATATGACTATAATTAAGTATTAATGGAAGCTTAAGAACCATTAAAAATAAAGAAACGAGAAAAATCCGAAAAACTGGCCCGGTTAGTGAATAGTGCCAAACCGGGTAAATAACGAGCGTTTCTGTCAAAACTGAAAAACGCTCCAGCTCACACATATAGGTGGGGCCGATTTTAATGGGCTTGTCAGCCTTCCCCCTCTCTATTAAAAGGTAGTAAATAAAGGAAGAAAGAAAAGCAAAGTAAAAGTAAAAAGGGGAATAGTAATAAAAGATTTTACTTATTCTCTCACCTCCTTCTTATTCTTTTATGATTCCAGCCCTCTCTGCACATCTTCTTCCTCCTCTGTAAACTCATGGCCGATTTGAAGAAGAACAAGCAGCCCCATTATCAATCTCCGTTTATCTTGCTCATTTCTCCACCAAATCACACAAAATTGTACTGCTAGATTCTGCTCGGTAAGGGCTTCGTTTTCACCCAACAAATCTTGATATCTCCATCTTCACTTCCATGGTTGTTGGGCCTTTTGAAGCTTGAAGGGGTGATTTTGACTCTCCTTCACCTCCTTGATGCCTTAAGTAAAAATAAGCAAGCGTTTTACCCATTTCTAGCTTGTTCTTGTAATTTGGAATTTTCCCAACGTTGAAAATTTCCTCCATTTCAGCCGATTTCCTTTTGCTCTTGTGGAGTGTTGGAATTCCTTCAATTGATTGCCAAGCTATCCATTTGGTCATTCTAAGGTATATCTAAGTTGGAGCCTTAAAAACTAGCTCCTTAAAATACTAGCTTGTGAGGAAGGATGAACTAAATTGATTTGTTATGTTGTAATGGAATATGGTTGTAGCTGGCAATCCATTTCCTTTGTGTGGTGTAGAAACAAGAAGAGAAAGAGGTAACAAGAGAAAGAAGGGGAAGAAAAAGAAAACCGAAAACAACAGGGTAATAAGCTCACCTTGAGTTGGTTTTATTTGACTTGCAAAACAGATTTTGGGGTTGAATTAATGACCTTGATTGGTGTAGTCATGATACTACAATATTGAGTGAGAATGAGAATGTTTAAATGTTGTTTGGGTGTGCAAGATAAACCTAGAAACTAAGCTAGTATATATATGTGAGCAAATGGGAATTTAATGTGTTGTAGTTGTTGGTGCTTCATTGAACAGGGGTGAAGAAGTGTTTGTGAGCATATTTAGTGTGGTAAGAATGCTTGGAAGTAGACAAGTGCTGTCAAAATTTGTCTAGCAGAGTATAGACTTGAGTGTTTTATTTAAAGGAAGAAACTAGGCTGTGTCTTAAGAGATTTAAGTGGGTAGTTAATGGTTTGAAAACCAAACTATGGGGAAGAGTATTGTGAGTAGAAATATGTCATTTGAATGCTAGTAATGACATCATTGAGTGAAGTTTGAATGGTAAAAGGGAACTAAATCTGTTACAAGAAGTAATAAGAACTAGAAAACTAGTTTATGAAAATATAAGTGAATTTGAGTGAAATGATCAAGAGTTAGGAGAGAGGACTTGGTGGTTGGATTAAGGTGGTTTAGAAGGGTAATTAAGTGATAAAACATGTAGATTCTAAGTGGGAAAGATTGGAAAATCAATGGTGAAAGAATGAGGTTGTAACAGATTTAGAAAATGCCAAATCTGTCAAAACTGCAGCAGGGTCCGGGACTTGGTCCATGGACAAGGTCCCGACCACCCCTTAAATAATGGCCGAGCAATGAAGCTTCACGTTTGGCGATGGTGCAACTTAAATGGGATCACCCCCCCCCCCCCTACTGCATGCACGTTTCTTCATGATGACTGCTTATTTCATCGATGGAAAGCTTTGCTGTGAGGTTTGTTTGTGTCTGTTTTGTTCTTGTTTGGTCCATGTGCGAAGGTTATCTTGTATCTGGTTCTAGTAGTATAGTGTCTTAGGCTTGTTTGTATCTCCTTTTTGATTTCTCCTTTCTCCCTCCCATTCTTGCTACTTTGTACATACATTATTTTCTCCACTCATCTATACAAGGCCTGGCGCCAATCATTAAAAATAAAAAAAAATAATGGCCGAGGATAGAATTCTGTACCTGGTCCAGGACTAGAGATATGGACAAGGTCCCGGACCATAGTAAAAATCCTGCCGAGAGTAGAACCAAGTAGCTGGTCTGGGACTTGAGATGTGGACAAGGTCCCGGACCATGGTAGAAAAACAACCCGAGAGTTTGGCAATGCATTGGTCCGGGACTTAAGGGTGGGGACCAAGTCCCAGACCACCCCCAAGATCCTACAGAAAGTGTTTTAAAGGGTTTAAATGATGGGGTTTGAATGTTAATGATGTTAGATGATGTTTAGGCCTTGTTTGGTGACATGTAAAGGCCCTAAGAAGTGTAAGAAAGTGTTAGAAGTGAGTGAGAAGGGAGAACTCAAACTAACAATAAAACCGAGATAAAGGGATAACGGGTAAGTACGGGAGTAGCATTTAATTATGTACCGTATGAGTTTAGTATTAATAATTATGTTTGGAACATTATCAGAGGATCGTGTGTGAACCGACATGGTGAGATGACACGGTAAAAGTAAACCCCGGTGAAAGGTATGATTTTCTCATGCCCCGTATGCTAACCGAGTTACTCTGATTTGTGTGTTTGTGTGCCGGCTTAATCAAGATTAAAGCATGGAAATAATCCCTTGTTTGATTATGTATGCCTTGTTGTATGTTGTATGAGTGTTATCCCTAAAATCTTTACCCTCTTTTATACGTGAACAAGGTTTTTCTAGGATCGGTGCATGGCTAAGGAAAAATTGTCATTTTTTCACCTATGGATATTTCTCCTGTTTTGGAGAAAATAGGGGCTTCACGGCGGTAGGGGATGAATGGTGATAACGTGAAAACAGAGATAGGTGGTATGTTTGGACGGGAACTCATATTGCATAATGGTAGAAAAGAGGGAAGAGGTACAATAGGTTAATGGTTTCGAGGCTAATGACAAACAATTTTTGAAGTTTTCATTTTCTATTTAATTCTTCTTTTTCTCTTCTCATTTTTATTTCTATCCAAAAGCAAAAACAAAATATTCTTTCTTACTTGTATTGGTAGTTTGTTTTCTTCAAAGAAACAACTTTTAAAACGTGATTTCCAAAAGAAAAAAAACAAAAAAAAACTTGCAATCTCATATTTTTTTTTTCCTTATTTTTATTGTTATTCATCCTTATCCCTTTTTATTCTCTCTACTACTTACATTTTATTTTCAAATTAAAAAAAGGAAAGAAAAACGCATCTTTCATTTTTTGCTACTAGTTTGTTTTGCATTAGTAAAAAATCTTTTGGAATTCTTTCTTTCTTTTTGTGCGTATGATTAGGTAGTGAAAAATGAAAAATAAAAAAAAATCAGAATTCTTAATTCATTTTGTTTTTTCTCTTATTTTCTTTTTCTCTCCTTTTTAACTTTGTTTGTTTTTTTTCCCTTGTTAATCTCTAACCTATTTGTTTGTTTTGATTCTAGCCCTTATCTTCCATATTGTTTGCTGATAGTTTTGAATCTGAAAAGTCTAATGCACTAGAAGGGGACACACTGAGAAAAATACATACAACTCCTGTTAGCAGCCGCTAGCTCTGAACCCCCAATCCTCTGCTCCATTAATTTCAATCGTCATTCATATTCATCTCCACCGCTTTATTCCTACACTTCCCTGTATCACATTTCACTGCATAAGCTGTCACGCAACCATCGACAACCCGCCTAGTTTAGTCTATGCGAAGACGTTGTCGCTATCTCATTCTATTCGCAAACTTGCTAAGTTGCCCGTCTCTGCAAAAACTAAGAATATTGGTGCGGTGAACTTCCTCACCAAACGGCTCGATCAAAACTCCCCAGATTCATCACGGTTATCGTTCTTCGTCGTTAGTCCTTCATGGCTCAACCCGCCTCACAAACGTGACTCTAGTATCCTCAAAATCTCGCTGTCTTCACACACCCATATCTTCGTTATTTATCTTGTCCATCAGTTGTCATCAACTATCCTGCCCATCGCGAGCCGATGGTTGTCGACACTAGCACCAATCTAATCCGCTGTTATACGCATTTGCGTGTCACTCAAAATCAAGAATAAGCAAGCATGTGTCATCTTGTTGGGAGAATAAGCGAGAATCTTCTGCTGAAGTGTCGCCGTGAAGCAACAGTCACCGTCTTTACACGCTGTGTACTCTTCCTATACCATGTCTACCGTATCACCATCCCGAGAGTATCTTCTCCCACCGTCTCATCCACATCACGAAGCCACATCATCACCGTCTTCTTGTTCGAGGACGCTGGGCCATCACCGCCTAGAGCAAATATCTGCCGCCATTGAGGCCTCAACTTCCACAACGGCGATTGCTGCAGTCTCGCTGTCCATCGCCGCTAGCAACTTCCTTGTTCTCAGAGTTTATTGTCTAACCGGCGTACTGTGGTCGTACTGTTCTCACCTTCTTCAGCGCTGTCAATAGATACGCAACGTCGAGAAAAGGAGAGAAGACAGGGGGGCTCGGTTTACGTCGCGTACAGAGAAAAAAGGAAGAAAAGGGGTAGATCGGGAGGAGAAAAGCCCGTTGATACTAGCAGGTACCTTTCTTTATTTTATTTACTTCTGCTTGGTCGGTCAAACCTGGTTTATGCTAATATGTGTGCAAGAGTACGGAAAGAGTATGATGGATAGTCACATGTTTAGGCGGTGATTACTCAAGGTGAAAGAAATTAATGAGCATGCATGCGTGTTTACAATAGTTAGTTTTTTTTTTATTTTATTCTTAAGGAACATGTCATGCAATCGTTAGTTTATAAGTCCTATTCTTTACATGTTTAGAAATTAGGAAATAGAACTTAGGATATTAATTCATACCATTGGAATATAATTTCAATTTATTTGTTTCCCTAACACGCTTAAATTTACATTATAAAAAGATAATTCATACACGTAGCCTTAGATTTTTATAATAATAATGGAAAAGTTATCTATGAGGGTAGTGAAGGAATCTGAACCCTTAGAAATTTCATATCAAGCCCCCGTCCCATAACTCTAAAATCATAACATTTTCCTTTCCAAGTTTAGAGGGTTAAAACTCAGGTGGCGACTCTATTTAGGTTTGTGTGGGCCAGTTAGAATAATTAAGCTTTAATTTATAATTTAGGTTTAGTTATCCTAATTGCAAATCAAACTTGAGGCCTTAAGCTCAATACTTAAGGTTCAAAACCAACGCCCACAGACTGGCGACCCTGCTGGGACCACCACCTAAGCTTAAAATTTTAAACTTAGGATAGAGGGCTTAACTTGAATTTATAATCTTTAAGGCTTACTTTTTATGATATTAATCCTTTTTAGCTTTGCATTTTTATTATTTTGTTCATGCGAGAGATGAGGGTCTCAAATAAACCACTCATCGGTCATGCTTAGACATGGCCCGTACTGAGACACACACCGTAGGGTGATGTGTAAAAGTGGGGGAACTGAGGAGGATGGCGTGCAAACCCACCCTTCCCTTCACTACTTGGGCCCAAAGCCCCCAAGCACCTCCCGAACGTACCCTTACCCAAAAACCAAATATCGGTCATGCCAAGGCATGATCCGTCCTGAGACACACACCTTAGGGTGATGTGTAAAGGTGGGGGAAATGAAGAGGATGACGTGCAAGCCTCATCCCTTCACTACCTGGGCCCAAAGCTCCAAGCACTCTCCGGATGTATCCATACCCATTTGATGAAACTTGCATAGTGAGGACATACATATTTTCTCTCCATATCTCTGTGATTCCATGCTTCTGTGATAAGCTTGATTGTGTGTGGTTAGTAGCTGAAATAAATTCATCTTTTATTAGATCTTTATATTTCAGCCCAAAGGCCTATTCTAGTCTAGATGAACTATTCGCTTGGGCTTCGGCCCAGATACCTTAGATCTTGGTGGTCTTTCTTTTGGCCTCAAAGTTCCTAAGTCTGAATCATTCATATTTTATCCTTTTGGTTTAGGCCCATAGTAAAAAATCCACATGAATTTGCGATAATCACGACATTTGAAAATTCATTTATGGATCGTGTTTAGGTTCTAGCCCAAAGGCCCATCAAGAACTTGGATTAGGTCTTTCACTTGAACACTGAAAACTCTTTCTATCCGGCAACCCATTCATATTCCATATAATTTCTTTCATGTATGCCACTTTCGATTCAAGATGTTCAAGCCAAGCGCTTATCCACAATTCTAAGGACATTCCGGCCCAAGTGCTCCACTCAATGTCCGAAACATTTCAGCCCAAGCGCCCATCTACAGTTAGAAATTATTTCGGCCAAGGGCCTCATTCTCAAAGTGTTTCGAGCCAAGTGCCTCACTCACAATTCAGATCTATCAGGCCCAAGCGCCTATCCACAATCATGACACCACTTTGGTCAATGTCCTCACTTTCATTTCAAAGAGATTCAGGCCTAAGCGCCTATCCACAGTCCAAATGCATCCTGGCCCATGTGCCTCTCTTTTTAGTCCACTGATATTCAGGTCCATGCGCCTATCATAGTCCAAATGCATCACGGCCCATGTGCCTCACTCTTAGTCTACAGATATTCCGGCCAAGTGCCTATCCACAATCCAAGAGCATCCCGCCCATGTGTCTCACTTCAGTTCAAGAGTTTTCAGGCCCGAGTGCCTATCCACAGCCCAAAGAGCATTCCGGCCTAAGGGTCTCATTCACAGTTAAGGGACATTGCAAGTCTAGATTTTTCAGCCCAAGAGCCCTCTCATATACATTAGATTTCATTGTTGTGTTTTCTTAGGTTTGCGTAGGAATTTTACCGTTTTAGTAGGTTTAACAAATTTTTAGGACGTTTTGTCATTCGTTAAGTTGACTAAAAAAAAAGAAAAAGATCACAGACATTTCTACTACGTCCTCCCGAAGGTACATCATGGTTGAAAGCTCGAGTCTTCTGTGTGCCACATCATGCAGATTGGCGGTATTCGATTTCATAAGGAGATCGGGGTTCACATGCATAAAATGTTACTATAAACTGTAATTCATCTTTTAAATGCGTTTGCAAACAAATCTTTTGTGAAACCTAAGTTCAAAAGTTTTCAAGCAAGGAACTGTTTTGAATGAACATTTCTTGACATCAACAATAGGAAGGCATTGGTTTTGTTAAATCATCTTCTTCATATTCACAAGCAAATGACTTTTTCAAGTTCAAAACTTTTCCAAGCTGAAAAGATAAATTCATGAGGAGCTTTCTTTGCAAGGAACATCCATTTCTGCTAAACAAATCTCTCGAAATTAAGGTTTGTGAATGATCATTTTCTGACAGTGGAATACAAAGACTTATTTTGTTTCTAGGAAGATGAGCATGCTTTCTCAAGTACCAAGACACATCCCAAAACACCAAAGAAACCCACATAATGGTTAGTAGAGCACAGGTCATCAAACAATTGTTGAAATCCCCGACACAATACTGGGGGCAATCTGAGTTAGAATAGTTTATTCTAAACTTCTTCTAGAGCAAACGTGTGAACGAAACTCTCTGAGCGAAAGAGTGCGAGAGTGTCTTGAGTGGAAAAAACCAATGAGAGAAAACACGTGTTATCTTTACACGCGGTGAGGCCACATACATGTGAGGTAAGCAGCATAACTCTGACTGAGGGAGATAGCTTGTAAATTTACACTAAGACCTGTAAAAGTAACAAGAAGAAGACACATAACTATCAGGAATGACGAAGCATCTAGGTAAACACCACATAGCCAAAGCTTATGAAGCCCTAAAATCAAACCCTAGGCACCCCTGCTGAGCCTTTCCACTAGTGGAAAAAATGTTTTTAAACCACGGTTATTTTGCCTATATACCACGGTTAGGAACCGTGGTTAATGCTCGCGTCATATATTCACAAATTGAGATAAACGCGGTTCATAACCGTGGTTTAAGTGAGCGAAAAAACCACGGTTTGTCGAAACCGTCGTTTAAAACCCCTTCTCTCTCACGAAATTCACTGACTTTATACCACGGTTGTGAGTCTGAACCTTGTATATAGTGCATTATTAAATGACGGTTTTTACTTAAAACCGTGGTTAAAGTCTATAGAAATCAACAATAAACCACGGTTATATGTAGAACCGTGTTTAAGTCTACGATTTTTTTCCCAGTTCGCCGGTGCTTTAACGGCGCTGCTTCACTGGTATCTCAACAGAGAGCGCAGACAAAAGAGAATGAAGAGTCCAGAACATGTATGTTTCTTGTTTGTGTATTATGGTTGCTAAGTCACATTATGTTTCTTGTTCGTCGGTAGGTTGCAAAATTACCGTGAAAGAGAATGAGAGAGGGCGGAGTTCGGGTTAGGATTGCAAAATATTACAGAAGAAGAAGCGCAGAGCATATGTTCCTTGTTCGCTACTGTGGGTTGCAAAAATTACCCTGAAAAACAAGAGGCGTAGAGCATGTTATTGTTCGCCGGTTAGGTTTGCAAAAATATAGTGAAGAGGCGCAGAGCATGTCCAAGTTCGCCGGTTACAGTGAAGAGGCGCAGAGCATGTCCTTGTTTGTCGGTTACAGTGAAGAGGCGCAAGAAGAAGAAGAGAATAGTTGCAAAGCATGTCCTTGTTTGTCGGTTACAGTCATGAAGAGGCGCAAGAAGAAGAAGAGAAGAGTTGTAGAGCATATTCCTTGTTCGTCGGTTACAGAGAGAGACGCAAGAAGAAGAAGAAGAAAACATTGAGGACAAATATATATAATAGGAGAAAGAGAAAGAGCCGCGTTAATTTTCGCCGAAAATTTGAATTCCCGCTTAGACTATATACCACGGTTCTACCAAGAAACCGTCATTTAAAGTATTTTGACCATGACTAAAAACGACAGTTGTAACAAAACCGGGATTTAAAATACAACGCGTCAAACTATATATGACGGTTCTACATAGAACCGTGGTATATAATACAACGCGTCAAACTATATATGACGGTTCCGTCAGAACCGTGGTATAAAATGCAACACGTCAAGCTATATATGACGGTTCTGCGTGGAACCGTGGTATAAAATCTCCCGCCGACACTTTTTGTGACGGTTATGCTAATAATCGTGGTATAAAAGTTTTAAATGACGGTTGATGAGATTTACCGTGGTTTAAAGTGCGTCATTTAAAATCTTTTTTCTACTAGTGTTCATATGTATCCTCTTTTATCAATAAAGCTACACAAAAAGCCAGCTCATGATGATCTCGTACACTGGTGACCAAAGGAAGCGAGGAGCCTAACTCTTGGATGAAGACACCCCAAGTCTGAAATGAGAAGCGACACTACCACAAACATGATGAAGATCCGCAAATGGTCGTAAAGCGACCCAGGATTCAAGAGCTTGAATGAAAGCAGCTCCAAAAGTTCGGGAAACACAAGATCCCCGAAGATGAGTCAAAGTGGCTCCAAGAGCTCCAAGATCAGGATACACAAGAACCCCAAAGATGAGTCAAAGTGGCTCCAAGTGCTCCTAAAGATTGGGAAACACAAGAACCCCAAAGATGTATAGGCAATTTGAAAGCCTCAAGTTTCCAAACAACAACAACAACAAGGACGGTGTCAAAGTCCAGAGCCCGAAGGCAAATCCACACCCAGTAGTAAGACAATTTCACACATTAGGACGGGAAGGCGAATCCGGGAGAAGGCCAATGTTGTTAAGGTACCCGGACCATTGAGTCCGAGGTTACTATGTGAGTATGTTATGTATGTATGGATGTGTTACCCGGACCATCAAGTCCGAGGTTGTGACGTATATGTTGTTATGGAAGTTTTGTGTTGCAAGTAATCCCCGTATTCTAACCAATGAGGTGTGGGAAGTGTGAACTTCGAGGACGAAGTTCTTTTAAGGGGGTAGATTGAAATACCCCAAACATTAATGTGTTAATTAATTATGTAATTATAATTTTCTAAGGCTAATTAAGTCCTTAAGATCATTGGTGAAGAAATGAAAACCAAAAAGAAGAAGAAAATGCGTAAAAGTCACAAAACGTGAAATACGTATTTAATTATTTTAGGAGGTACATAACCTTCATTAGGGTTATAAATATATTTTTATACCTTAATTACACACTAAGAACGTGTGGGAAAAATTCCGGAAGAAAACGGATCCAAACAATGCGTTAAAACGCTAACGGAGTCTTAAAGCGCGTTTTTCGAGAAAACCCGAAAACGTGACTTTAAACAGTTAAAGGACCTCGTAAAAATAATAGTTGATTATGTAACAATGATTAAACATTAATGGGAGTTTAATAACCATTAAAATTAAAGGAATGAGAAAATTCCGGAAACGGTCCCGGTTAGTGAATGGTGCTAAACCGGGTAAATAAACGAGCGTTTTCTGTTAAAAGACGAAAAACGCTTCAGCTGTTTATATTAGTGGGCCGGTTTTATTAATGTAGACAGCCCACCCACACATGACAGTTAGCTAATTAATTAAGTCAAGAGAGAGCCAAAATAACAAAGGGCACAAATACCCCTCTCCCTCTCTCTCCTCCTTTATTTTCTTTTTCCTCTCTCTCTCTTCTCTCTTTCCTCTCTTTCTTCCTCCACGGTTTCCCTTCTCCCTCTCTGCTGTTGAACGTTTTTGAAGCCTCCCATGGCTACTCCATGTTCAACCTCATGTCCAAGCTCCATTTGAGCTCCAAATCAAAAACAAATCACATATTCTTCTTCCTCTCATCTTCCTCTATCATCCTCTCTTTTCGAAATTTCAAAAGGATGAAGTTGACCTCCATGGGTTTTCCCCATTTGAAGAGAAAATGGCACCAATGAGAAGCTTGGAGTCTCCTCTTCCTTCTAAGGTAAAAATTTCAAGAGAAAGTCATTTTTCCTTCAACTCTTGGTGTAATCAATTTTTCACCATTTTTGATACCTTGTTTTCTCCTTGTTCTTGAGCTCCAAATTGATCCTTCAATGGTGGAGAAGTTCCCCTCTTGATTCAAGGGTGAAAATCCCTCTTGAAAGCTTCACAAAGGTAAACCCTAACCTTGTGTTCTAGCCCTTTGATTGAATTGAAATATTGCAAGGGTTTAGATAATTAATTGAGTGTGTTTTGTGTTCTTGAATGTTGGGATGGAGTTTGGAAACTCCATGCCCTCTTAACCGATTTTGGAGAAGATATGGAGCAAGAGGAGAATTAAGGAAACTTGTGAAATTAAGGTAAGGAATCCACCTTAAACCTTGTTATAATTGTTTAAGTGTTTGGGATGGGTAAACAAATTAATGAACCCAAATTGTGGATTGAAATATATGTTGGATGTGTTCAATTGATGTTAGAAGAGGTTTGTGAATTAATGTTGAATGGAGGGCCTTTAGAGCCAAATGTTTTGAGTTTGTGATTGATATTGTGGTTATGGAGTTTATGGTGATTGTATTGTTGTTGATGAATTTGAGGATTGTGTTAAGTGCTGTTAGGACCCTTGAAAGGGTGTGGCTAGATTAGGGATGAAAATGATGGAAATTGATGAGGATGAATGTGTAGAGTTTATGGGGAGGTTATGGCGAAATTTTGGTAGAAAATGAGTGTTTTTGACTCTTTGATTTGGTGATGTTTTTGGTTGATTTTAATGTGTGTATGATGCGTTAAAACCCCGTGGAAATGTGTTTTCGATGGGCTATTTTGCTACTATAAGTTATGTATGTTTTGTGGGGGATTTGTGGCTTGGTTCTAGTTGTTTTCCGTAATGGATTTTGCAGTTTTCGGTATGTCCTAACATGTGTCCGAACATTGAAGTTCGGACATCATACGACGGAAAATTTTCAGAACTCTCGACTTATGTCCGAACATGCAAGGTCGGACGCATGTTCGGACCAACCTTTGTTTTTGCATAACTTTTTCGTTTGAACTCCGTTTTGAGTGCCGTTTGCGGCGTTGGATTCCTCTTTTCGAGTACTATCTGTTTTGACATGTTTTGGCATATGTTTAGGTATATTTTGATTTGAAAATGACCGATAATCTTTTGAACTCCATTTTCGCTCTATAAGTGTGCTCGAGCCGTCTAATGATGAGGGATTGGATGGTAATGGTTTTGGATGATGTTAGGCCTTGTTTTGGTGACATGTAAAGGCCTTAAGATGTGTAAACAAGTGTTAGGTTTGATGTGAGAGTTGTGAACTTAAGATCACAAGAGTAAAATTAAGTATAACAGGATAACGGGGTTAACCATGGGTGCAGTAGACGTTAAAAATTATATTACCCCGATATTAATGAAGATAGTTATAATGTTACCAGTTGTTCAAAGATTTTCAAGGAACATGTGATGGCACACTAGAGTGCACCTTCGGTGACAGGTATGGTTTTCTTGCAACCTGTGTCCTACCGGATTACACCGGCTTGTATGCCAATGTGTTTCTCTGTGTGTTTGCCACCTTGCAAGATAAAGCATGAAATGAGTTTACAGTAATTCATTATTGTGGCGTAATTAATTCCGATACCGCTTAACCTTAGTTATGTGTTAAATAATAGTTAACCGACCTTAGGTTCACATAAGAGATCGGTATTCGGAATAAACGTCCCAACCCATGGGAACGTTCTAACTACGGCTATCCGTGCGTTATTGTATGTTGTGACTATGCGTGATGTATGTGACTTGTTTAATATGGTTGATGTTGGATACTGTTATCCGTGTTGTTGAAATGGGATATGATTTCCCTTATGTGTCTAACCGAGTTAGTAACACTATGTGACGTATGTATGTGATAAGTTCCATAAGGGAACCTCTAACTAATAAGTATATGTTATGTATGGAGAGGAATCCGGGTGTCCCGGTCGCGCGTATTGTTTGGGAGTTTATATATATATATGTGAATTAACTCCCATCCTGTTATGTTAGGGTTGTTTTCCTTCATTGGATTTCGACCTCCCACTAGCTTAGCCAAAGCTTACCTACCCGACCTCCACATCGGGCTAGGAGGGAAATTATGTACAATGTTGGTAGGGTGTTGAAGCCTAAGTTGCTTCGACTCCCTCTTTGTTATGTTACGGTTGTTCTTCCTCTTTGAATTACAACCACCCACAAGCTTAACCAAGGCTTACCTACCTCATCACTATTGGAGCTAGGGGGAAATTGTGTATGTTGTGTACGGTCCTATATGAGGCCGCCACTCAAGTAAAGAAAATGTATGTATGTTGTGCTCGGGCTTATATCACCCCGGCACTCCCTAAGTGAAGTTCATGTACTCTAAAAGAGTGAAATTAGGTTGTGTATGTTATAAAGTGAAGTGTGTTGTTATGTTGAGTGTGCTAACCTTGTGTCTGTATTCTATTAATGGATGTTTGCTTATAAGCATGATATGTGTGTGAGTTTGCGCATGTTTGAAATAAATCAACCGCATGCTAAGACGACAAATAGTTGTGCGTGGCCCGGTAGCATGCGGGCTGCGGGATTACCATACCAGCAAAGGTGCTGACCCCCTTTGGGGGCTCCCATACTTTTCAGGTACAAGGAACTGGAAGCCGTTCGAGAGTAGGAGGGGTAGTGTTTGTATGTGGTAGTCATGAGAATTGTGGATGTATTATAGGTGTAGTAAGACCGAAATGTATCGGCGTTAGTTGGTAATTACTCGGTACAGCTGTAATGTAAGTGTATAATGATTGTTGGACATGGAACGGGATTTATGTGTAGTTGCTCGGGAGTTTAGTCCATCAGACCGGTACAATGTATGTATATTAGCCTTGTTAGCCACGTAGGTGGCTAACGGCGTGTAACACCAAGGAGTTTAAGTTATGTTGTGAGTTGTGATTTCCGCTGCAAGGTGTTGTTAAGTGTATTGTTAGTAGTTGGGGTGTTACAAAAAGTGGTATCAGAGCGAAGTATCGCTCTGATGACTGAAATACCGAGCTTAGGAAGTACCGAGTTGAGGGATTAGTACTTTGGGTTAAGGGTTGAGTGATAGCGTGAGAAGTGCGCTAGATAGGGAACACCAGTGTGTACTGGATACCTACGATATCCATCCCGCCCTCCACAAACCCTATTTTATAACTCGGAAAGAACACCAGAGAGATGAAAGTCCTCTCTTACTCGGGAATACCCGATCTGGCTGTTAAATGTCCTGATAAGTACGGAGAACCTGTCACACGGTAGATCCGAAAGGTGTGAATCCCGAAGACGGTCTCCATTGTAACAATGTCTGCCGCATGAGGTAGCGAAAGGTGAAGAATCTTGTGCAAAGAGAATGGAATTTCCGGCAACCTGGGTCGACATGCTGAGCAGTCGAGGACAACCAGCTTGCAACGCACAACTGTGCAACAGGCAAGAAGTGAAGTAATGAAACCTGAGACGAGTGTCTACGGGACTACAATGTTAACTAATACACCGACGGTATATCAACCGATCAAGGAACTACAACGTAGTACGAGGAGGATACAATACTAAATAAAAAGGGGACTCCCAGAATGGGAAATACCCTAGTTAATGGTTATCATGTGAAACAGTGAGAAGTACCAGAGGATTTATTGTTAAGACTATAAGATCAAGCAAGGGTCAGCAAGGCCACTGATGTCAGTGCGGATGAAACCGATACCGCAACCGGTGTGTATTGAACCGATAACCAGTTAGCATGGCGCACTTGCCATGGCAAGTGCTGCTACAACAAGGCTGTACGGAAAATTTTAAACAACTACCGGTACTTAGTAAAGTACCATGAAGTTAAGTGAGATCATCATAACCGTGGAAGGGCTTAATAGCCTGACCTCTGTACTTGGAAATATACCAGTCAGCAAGAAGCTAGACTTGGATAAGGCTTGAAATGTTGTAAAACCACGAAAATTTTTCTTCCAACCTAAATTTTTTCAAACTCTTTTCAAAATCAAATTTTCCTTCAAACCCATTTATTTCAATACCAACCTTCTTCTAAACCAAACCAAAAGACCTACACGGGCCTCAGTGCCACATGGTAGGTAAGTATTACCCAGTTACTTTTAAATAACCGGATGGCAACCGGTAAACCCAAGGGTAACAACCCGGGGAAATGGATGGAGTTCATGATAATACAACAGTGAATAACTTTCCCTTGATTAAGTTCGGGAAGCATGGAATGCATATTATCACAGGATAATATAAGAGGAGTTGACAACAGAATACTTCACCTAGGCGTGTGACGGACACTACGAGTACCAACAGTAATGTGGGACGACCGCACTCCGCTAGGAGCTTGTGGGCCTGACAACCCTTCTTATGGGGTAGTCGGGTAAGTAGCAATGTATCAGTAGGATACCCCATGTATGTATACGAGTGGAGCCTGGAACACGGGAAGTAGTCGACTCCATACTACGGTCCGAAGTAAAAGTCAAGCAAGAGCAATGGAGTACCATCGAATGGTTGAAATAAAGGAACCCAGTTAAGTTAAGGAAGACCAAAGGAATTAGTAAGTTTATTTTAAGGAAATATTTAAAGGTGAATGAGTGCGAAGTGCACTGGTTAGTAAGTAAAGACGTCACACATGCCTTAAGAATCCTGAAGGATGAACATAATAGCTGGAGTAAGTACCCAGCCTACATATGGTGAGGCAAATGCCTACAATGGATATGTTAATGTGCAATGATCGGGATGAGCTCCCGAGGTATCAATTTCACTAAAGAGGATATTTAACCCAACAAAGAACGCAGAGCGAGGTAGTAAATTAAACATACCAACAAGTGCAAGCCAGATGTGATGGCATAACCTAGTGACACACCCAGAGCTGTCCTTAAAAGGGTGTTTGGATCAACAGTGGTTGAACGAAATTACGTGACAGAAACACAAGGGTTGAGACTAACACCCAGCTTAAGCATAAGTCGTCAGGAGGAAGTCTGACATCTTTGAAGGGGCATCCCATGAAAGGAACCGTAATGCTACGGCCTTGTCATGGAGCCCAATACGACCTCTAAACCATGTAATATTGTTTGGAGAAGTAAATGTGTGTGGACAGCCTACAGTGAGTAGAGCTCGAAACAATAGGGCTTATAAGCCATAAATGGAGTGTGTCAAGTAAATTTTATTAATCACAGAAGTTTATGTTATATAAGTAAGTAAAGTGGATAACGAACCACTGCTTTAAGAGTGGGGATACCTCTTGATACTGTGAGACCGCAAGCGGTAGTTATGTAAACCAAGTTTAAGAGAGATGTTAGGAATGGACTATGATGTTGTTACCTAAGAGTGATTTGAATGAGTGTTATACGAAAAGAAGTGTTATACCAGTTGTGGAGACCGGATGAGTAAAAAGTCTAATAACAACCACCATAGGTGTGTGATGCTAAATGTGTAATGAACAATGCTCGAAGAGCATAAAGACTCGAAGAATAGCGTGTTCAGCAATCAGCCAAACAAGTGGCGAAACTCAGTGTAATGGCGGAGGCTAATATAATAGCGAATGCAGTATAAGTTAATGTTATACAATGAAAAGAGGCCGGTGCGCAGTAAGCGACCGTTGCATAAGTATTGTTAAATAATAATGTGGCAAAAAGACAGATTATGAGTGAAACTCAATGGGCATACAAGGTAAGTGATAACAAACCGACTGGGCAATAAGCCAATGGTCGGTACTATGTGATAAGGAACACAGTATGAATTCCTATTGCAATCGCATAAGAGATTTACTGTCAAGAGTTTACCCTCTGCACTCTGTATGACTGAGTGTTTTGGTATTGCACTTGCGCGGTAATGATCGAGTGAGATAGCTAGGAAGTTTGGGAAATGTCAAGTGTGATAGAAGAACAAGACTTATGGCGTGATAAGACCGATGCATAAGAAATGCACGGTCGTACCAACCAAAGAATGCTTGATTAGCAATAAGTGACTACGGTAGCATAGTATGCTAAATATCAGTATGGGATGTACCTCAGTGTTGGAAATAACCGACAGAGTACTACACATTAGGTAGTAGCTCAATTCAACCGACAATAAGTCGGGAGAAATCAAATAAGTCATTGTGGAATACAATAAATTATCATGGAAGTGGATAGAAAGTTTTGAAACTCACCGAATTCGCGAACGGTAAGAAATACCACGCGTCGGTTGAGAAACCGTTACTACCAAGATAAAGGTGATAATCGGGGATATACAATACAGTAAGAATAATGTATGGGGCAAACTAAGCCCTAAAGTTATCAAGAGTTGCGCAGCAGAAACTGGTGAACCAGTGATTCAAACGTTGAATGCGAATACTGAACATGAGTGAATGGCAAACTAATGATGCCTAATAGCCTCACAGGCCAGAATCGAAACCAGTTAAGAGTTAAAATAAACTCTAGTGAGAATTCTTGGTTAGGGACTAAACTGCCAGTACGGCTAAGATCCTCAAACCAGAACACAGTGTATAATAAACCGCGTGGAGTTAAACACTCCACGACGGTAGGACGTTATAAATCAGTGATTAAGTGATTGATTACGTGGGCGTAATCCCTTTTAAGGGGGGTAGAGCGCAAACCGTTTAGTGTGTTTTACCGTACAAGTGTACGTGAAATGGTGTGCATAGCACAAAATAATTTGTTTTGATGATTGGTGTGTGTGTTACATAAACATACGCATACATTCATGGTTTAATTATGGTAACTGCGCACAGAAGATGCGAATACCATTGTGATAAGTGTGTTTATTGTGTCAACGGATGTGTGAGAAAGTATAAGTATAAGGGAGTAGAAAAACTCCCGGGGAACTAAACCCCGACAGTATATGTTTATATGATACCAAATGTAATATTGTGTATTATATTTTGATAAAAAAAATATATATATCGATATGTGTATATATACAGTATTGTGGTTCATGAGGATGTATGAAACCGATAAAACCTAGTAAGAATTAAATTCCCTAGGTAACTTGGTTTAAAATAAAATCTGGAAGATGATTGATGGACTAGTTCCACCCTTGGAGATGTATGATTATGACTAGAAGGATTAAAAGATAGAAAATTGGAAATGAATGCATTATCTGTTGTTTGGAAATGAAGTGGGAGGTGAAACTTGATTATCATGAGATCAAGGGAAGCCGAACACAAATTGGGGTGGAAAGATAGTTCAACTCTGATGCTGATCACATTAGGGTTGGATGATTCTTGAAACTCCCTATAAGTGGTCATAAATAATCACATCAAGAATAAGATGCAGTTAACAATAATTGGACTTGGAGTTGTATGAGTTTTCAAAAGAATTTTAAATTGGTTTCAAATTTTCAATTGGTATTTTCAATACTCCAATGAATATTTCAAGATTCTTAAGTAGTATTTTCAAAGGAAGGACTACCTTTATGTGACCTCGTAGAGGATTTTCAACTTGTATCCTTCCAATACAGGATTTCATTATACTGAACCTCATATAGAGTATTTTCGTATTACTTGCTCACGAGCTGAGGACGTATGAGCCTTTGTCTTCGGACCGGTGACATGAGAAGTATATTTTAAAGATGTATGCAATTGTTTTGATCTCCCAAAGGAACGGGGACCAAGTGTCCATCGCGACCGGTTCTGCGGGATCACAGTGTATATGTACTCAACATGGGGTCTCGAACCCATGAAGAGATGGAAAAGGAATTTCTGGTTGATATGCATGCTAAGACATGTTGTGTGGTATGTGTAATAATTATTATTTGGACCTTGAGTCCTAATGTGGTTAAGTTCCGAAAGTGTTATGTTATCAAGACCTACGAGTCTAAATGTTGTTATGTTACCCAGACCAAGAGTCTAAGGGTTGTTATGTATGTGCAAATGTTGTTAAGGTACCCGGACCATTGAGTCCGAGGTTACTATGAGTATGTTATGTAGTATGGATGTGTTACCCGGACCATCAAGTCCGAGGTTGTGACGTAAAGTATGTTGTTATGGAAGTTTTGTGTTGCAAGTAATCCACGTATTCTAACCAATGAGGTGTGGGAAGTGTGAACTTCGAGGACGAAGTTATTTTAAGGGGGGTAGATTGAAATACCCCAAACCTTAATGTGTAATATATTAATTATATTTTCTAAGGCTAATTAAGTCCTTAAGATCATTGGTGAAGAAATGAAACCAAAAAGAAGAAGAAAATGCGTAAAAGTCACAAAACGTGAAAATACGTATTTAATTATTTTAGGAGGTACATAACCTTCATTAGGGTTATAAATATATTTTTATACCTTAATTACACACTAAGAACGTGTGGGAAAAATTCCGGAAGAAAACGGATCCAAACAATGCGTTAAACGCTAACGGAGTCTTAAAGCGCGTTTTTCTAGAAAACCCGAAAACGTGACTTTAAACAGTTAAAGGACCTCGTAAAAATAATAGTTGATTATGTAACAATGATTAAACATTAATGGGAGTTTAATAACCATTAAAATTAAAGGAATGAGAAAATTCCGGAAACCGGGTCCCGGTTAGTGAATGGTGCTAAACCGGGTAAAAACGAGCGTTTTCTGTTAAAGACGAAAAACGCTTCAGCGTGTTTATATTAGTGGGCCGGTTTTATTAATGTAGACAGCCCACCCACACATGACCGTTAGCTAATTAATTAAGTCAAGAGAGAGCCAAAATAACAAAGGGCACAAATACCCCTCTCCTCTCTCTCCTCCTTTATTTTTCTTTTCCTCTCTCTCTCTTTCTCTTCTCTCTTTCTTCCTCCATCAGTTTCCCTTCTCCCTCTATGCTGTTGAACGTTTTTGAAGCCTCCCATGGCTACTCCATGTTCAACCTCATGTCCAAGCTCCATTTGAGCTCCAAATCAAATAAATCACATATTCTTCTTCCTCTCATCTTCCTCTATCATCCTCTCTTTTCGAATTTCAAAAGGATGAAGTTGACCTCCATGGGTTTTCCCCATTTGAAGAGAAAATGGCACCAATGAGAAGCTTGGAGTCTCCTCTTCCTTCTAAGGTAAAAATTTCCAAGAGAAAGTCATTTTTCCTTCAACTCTTGGTGTAATCAATTTTTCACCATTTTTGATACCTTGTTTTCTCCTTGTTCTGAGCTCCAAATTGATCCTTCAATGGTGGAGAAGTTCCCCTCTTGATTCAAGGGTGAAAATCCCTCCTGAAAGCTTCACAAAGGTAAACTCTGAAAGCTTGGTTCTTGTTTATAGCCCTTTGATTGAATTGAAATATTGGCAAGGGTTTAGATAATTAATTGAGTGTGTTTTGTGTTCTTGAATGTTGGGATGGAGTTTTGGAAACTTCCATGCCCTCTTAACCTATTTTGGGAGAAGATATGGAGCAAGAGGAGAATAAGGAAACTTGTGAATTAAGGTAGGGAATCCACCTTAAACCTTGTTATAATTGTTTAAGTGTTTGGGATGGGTAACAAATTAATGAACCAAAATTGTGGATTGAAATATATGTTGGAGTGTGTTCAATTGAGTTAGAAGAGGTTTGTGAATTAATGTTGAATGGAGGGCCTTAGAGCCAAATGTTTTGAGTTTGTGATTGATATTGTGGTTATGGAGTTTATGGTGATTGTATTGTTGTTGATGAATTTGAGGATTGTGTTAAGTGCTGTTAGGACCCTTGAAAGGGTGTGGCTAGATTAGGGATGAAAATGATGGAAATTGATGAGGATGAAATGTGTAGAGTTTATGGGGAGGTTATGGCGAAATTTTGGTAGAAAATGAGTGTTTTTGACTCTTTGATTTGGTGATGTTTTTGGTTGATTTTAATGTGTGTATGATGCGTTAAAACCCCGTGGAAATGTGTTTTCGATGGGCTATTTTGCTACTATAGTTATGTATGTTTTGTGGGGGATTTGGGGCTTGGTCTAGTTGTTTCCGTAATGGATTTTGCAGTTTTCGGTATGTCCTAACATGTGTCCGAACATTGAAGTTCGGACATCATACGACGGAAAATTTTCAGAACTCTCGACTTATGTCCGAACATGCAAGGTCGGACGCATGTTCGGACCAACCTTTGTTTTGCATAACTTTTTGTTTGAACTCCGTTTTGAGTGCCGTTTGCGGCGTTGGATTCCTCTTTTCGAGTACTATCTGTTTTGACATGTTTTGGCATATGTTTAGGTATATTTTGATTTGAAAATGACCGATAATCTTTTTGACTCCATTTTCGCTCTATAAGTGTGCTCGAGCCGTCTAATGGATGGGGGATTGGATGGTAATGGTTTTGGATGATGTTAGGCCTTGTTTTGGTGACATGTAAAGGCCTTAAGATGTGTAAACAAGTGTTAGGGTGATTATGTGAGAGTTGTGAACTTAAGATCACAAGAGTAAAATGAAGTATAACGGATAACGGGGTTAACCAGGGTGCAGTAGACGTTAAAAATTATATTACCCCGATATTAATGAAGATAGTTATAATGTTACCAGTTGTTCAAAGATTTTCAAGGAACATGTGATGGCACCACTAGGTGCACCTTCGGTGAAGGTATGGTTTTCTTGCAACCTGTGTCCTACCGGATTACACCGGCTTGTATGCCAATGTGTTTCTCTGTATGTTTGCCACCTTGCAAGATAAAGCATGAAATGAGTTTACAGTAATTCATTATTGTGGCGTAATTAATTCCAATACCGCTTAACCTTAGTTATGTGTAAATAATAGTTAACCGACCTTAGGTTCACATAAGAGATCGGTATTCGGAATAAACGTCCCAACCCATGGGAACGTTCTAACTACGACTATCCGTGCGTTATTGTATGTTGTGACTATGCGTGATGTATGTGACTTGTTTAATATGTTGTTGATGTTGGATACTGTTATCCGTGTTGTTGAAATGGGATATGATTTCCCTTATGTGTCTAACTGAGTTAGTAACACTATGTGACGTATGTATGTGATAAGTAATTCCATAAGGGAACCTCTAACTAATAAGTATATGTTATGTATGGAGAGGAATCCGGGTGTCCCGGTCGCGCGTATTGTTTGGGAGTAATATATATATATGTGAATTAACTCCCATCCTGTTATGTTAGGGTTGTTTTCCTTCATTGGATTTCGACCTCCCACTAGCTTAGCCAAAGCTTACCTACCCGACCTCCACATCGGGCTAGGAGGGAAATTATGTATAATGTTGGTAGGGTGTCGATGCCTAAGTTCGCTTCGACTCCCTCTTGTTATGTTACGGTTGTTCTTCCTCCTGGAATTACAACCACCCACAAGCTTAACCAGGCTTACCTACCTCATCACTATTGGAGTTAGGGGGAAACTATGTATGTTTTGATCGGTCCTATATGAGGCCGCCACTCAAGTAAGGAAATGTATGTATGTTGTGCTCGGGCTTATATTACCCCGGCATTCCCTAAATAAAGTTATATCCTCTCAGAGGAGAGAAATTAAGTTGAGTATGTTATAAAGTGAAGTGTACTGTTATTGAGTGTGTGTGTTAATTGTGTTTGTGCCCTATTAATGATTGTTTGCTTATAAGCATGATATGTATGTGAGTTTTGTGCATGTTTGAAATAAATCAACCGCATGCTAAGACGACAAATAGTTGTGCGTGGTCCGGTAGCATGCGGGCTGCGGGATTACCATACCAGCAAAGGTGCTGACCCCCTTGGGGGCTCCCATACTTTTCAGGTACAAGGTACTGGAAGCCGTTCGAGAGTAGAACGGGGTAGTGTGTGTGTATGTGGTAGTCATGAGAATTGTGGATGTGTTAGGTGTAGTAAGACCGAAAATGTATCGGTGTTAGTTGGTATTACTCGGTACAGCTGTAATGTAAGTGTATAATGACTGTTGGACCTGGAACGGGATTTATGTGTAGTCGCTCGGGAATTTAGTCCATCAGACCGGTACAATGTATGTATGTTAGCCTTGTTAGCCACGTGGATGGCTAACGGCGTGTAACACAAAGAGTTAAGTGATGTTGTGTGAGTTATGAATTCCGCTACGATATGTTATTAAGTGTGTTGTTAGTAGTTGGGGTGTTTACAGTGCCAAAGCGGACAATATCACACATGTGGGTTGATTAGGCTGGGCCGTCACAATTACTTAATGAATCATAATATCAATTTTAATGAATCATAATACAAAATTAACGAATTATATTATCATTTTAGTGTATCTTGTATATATGTAAAAATAATTTTTTTAAAAGTTGTCAAAACATATTATAATTGGTCTTGTTTTGAAGAGCTTGAATTTAGGTGTACAATGATATAAGTTTTTTTCATTTTAGACTTATATATTAAAAGTTATAACAATTTAAAGTTTATGATAAAAAAAAGATAGATGAATAATAAATATTAAACGAATCACTACGCTCACACTCGTACGCGCGTGTGCTCTCCTCCTCTTTCCCACATGTAGCCTGGTTGCTACGTATACCTGTAGCTAAAAATTTGCGTCTCCTAATTGCACTGAGCCATGAAGTGGTTTATCTGTGGTGTTGTGGAGATTGGGTTTGTTACTCGGAGTAGGGACATCAATGGGGGCTCGGGGAGAAGGATGCATGTGTTTAGATCTCGGGTTATCTAGGCAGGACAGATCTAAGGGGATCACGTGGGGTCACGTGACCCGGTGTTTTCGAAGAATTTAAAGATTCATATATGTATAATAATTAGTATATGTATACTCTAATTACCCCATATATTATAGAATTGTTGTTGGTGTACTCATAATTGATAGAAGTGGTTCAAATTTAACTATAATCAACATGTTAATTTTTTTTTCGAAAACGCAAAGTCTAGTGTCATGACCATGTCTTACAACAGTTGAGCTTGTATTATCTTTGTAATAAAATTGCACCATGTTTTTGAAAAAAAAACCTTAAATCTAACTCATCGATCAAGTTTTTTTTTTTTTTTATTGTTTTACATACAAATGAAAGTTAATATATAATAACAAGTATAATGCGCAGATCTCACGGAATATAAGTGGCAAGAGAGTTTCCATGTGCCTGACTTTACCATTATCATATACATAAATATAGTTTTTATTTTGTTCCAGCAGCAGACACAAAACCATGATCGATATCTGATGGATGATTATTGGATTCGTCTCGGAAGTTTTTATTTTTATTTTTGAACATAAAGATTCGTCTCGGAAGTTAATCATCGGGTACGATGGCGGTGGGACTTTGAGAATTCTGCTTGTTTTAGTGCATCCTCGTAAAGCTCAATACCTATGGCACATGGTTTCGAAAAATATCTATGACACATTTGATAAAGTCAGACCTAAGGATATAAAGAACTTCGATTCACATTCACGTTTTTTGTTACGCTAGCTTCTGCTAAATATCTCTACTCATGAGATTTGCAGTTCCAGGGAGAAAATTCATCAACTGTGTGTCAATTGAATAAAGAATAAGACTAAGAAACTTTGTTGATATCATAACTGTAAATATTCTTGTTTTCAGCTGAAAGGAAAGAAGAAAACCTTGCAATCACTTATTATAGTTTTCCATCGATCTCACAGGAGTTTTAAAAGGTTAGACATGAAAAAACCAGCCAACAATCAAATGAGAAACGAATGGGGACGGGAGAAAGGGTGGAGTGTACTTCATTACTTCAACGTAATTCACGGCGTGTGAGCCAACTCAGCTTAATTTTCCAGGAGAAGTTGAGCTGCTGGTATGCTAAAAAGACGGAACAGAAAACAAGTTTAGAAAAAACCCCAAAATTGTAAAAATACAGCTGCGTCTGCCGGGAGTCGAACCCGGGTCTATTGCTTGGAAGGCAATTATCCTAACCGTTGGACTACAGACGCTTGATGGTATACCAATCCAACTCTTTTTATAATACAACTGTCGTACCTCCTTATATCAACTTCCTAGTTTAATTGCACTTTATGTCCTAGTTGCCATTGGAAGTCAGTATTAGATTGTTTTTGGGTAAACAACGTTAGACGCGCAATTTCACTGAGCCGGGAGGGAATATATTTAGGACAGCTATATTTTTGGGTCAATCCTAAGAATATACTAATCATTTAAAAAAAAAAACAGATCATAATAGTATATCTTTCATGATATATAAAGATAAGCACCACCACCGCATGCCGACTCAAACTCTACTTGAACACAAAATATGTACTGGTTGCTGCACGCAAAATGTGACAAAACATATCACATGGTTGTATAAACCTAAACTAGTAGCCATACATAAGGTATTTGAGTTGTCTTAACCTAACTTGTAGCCGTATAAAGTTAGGGTAGATGCATGATAAGACAAACAACGTGGGAAGAGATAAAACACACGCAAAATACTGCATGTTGATTGTATGATCCAAATCTGATCAACTCAAAAGGGCATGTTCCCGTCAATTCCCTAAAATACAAGTATATAACCGACCTTAGGCGCGAATGAATCAATAAGCTTTATCTAGCATATATTCTACCCTTTTTTTTTTTAAAAAAAAAAAAGAAACTCTAACATACCGTCATCTCATCTGTCACTTTTGGCTAGATGGCGAAAGGCTAGAATCAACTACAAACAAGGATCGATGATGAAGAACCTATCAGATTCACGTGGGAATCTGAGAAGGGAGAGATCCAGGC